>JASDQU010101997.1:17415-114824 GCA_032191745.1 Picea mariana
CTATGTCAGGAACATATCGTGATCGTCGGATTGCCTAACTACAAATGCATACTAATGCATACTAAAGAAACACACTTTTACCTAACGACATATTAGACCAAGTAGATCTTAAATAACTCCTAAGTGTCTAAATATCCTAACATTAGCACCCAACATCTAGTAGGTGGTGGCGAAGTCGGGATCTTTCTCATAGAGGTGCGGCCATCCGGAGGTCTCGTGGCTGCAAGAGTCTTACATCCTGGTGAGTATCACAACTGGAGACCGGCTGAGGCAATCAACGACCTGGTTGGTAATACCTGTCTTATACTTGATGTTGAGGTGGAACTGTTGCAAGTATGTGGACCACCTCTAATGGCAGTTATTCTACAATTTGCCTTGTGTCTGCATAAACTGCAGCGGCTTATGATCATTGTGAATTACTGTCTCCTTCCTAAGAATGTAATGTCTCCACTGGCGGCAAGCTTGCACAATGGAGTACATTTCTTTGTTGTAAATAGGGTACTTACGAACAACATCTAATAGTGTTTCACTATGATAGGCCACGGGGTGTCGTGTTGGGTGATAATTACACCCACAACATAGTCTGAGGCATTTGTCTCGATCTCAAAGGGTTGTTGTAGGTCAGGTAACGAAAGTACTAGGGCTGAGCACAAGCGTTGCTTCAAATCATCGAACACTTGCGATTGGGACAAGCCCCACACAAACTTGGCCTTACCACCACCCCTCATTACTTGGCTAAGGGCCCATGCAATATGGGAGAATCCCAACATGAACCTACGATAGAAACTGGCAAGGCCTAAGAAGCTTCGAAGCTTAGTGAGCGTGGTTGGGGCTAGCCAGTCACGGATGACCTTGATCTTAGCTATATTTGCATGCACACCATGCTCATCAATAATGTAGCCTAGGTGTTGGGCCTTGTCCATGCCGAAGGAGCATTTTTCCAAGTTATCATATAGTTGGTGATGTCGCAGAGTGTGCATAACCTATTGGATATGCTGCAAGTGTTCTGCCCAAGTATTGTTGTAGATGAGGATGTCATCCAGATACACCACTACAAAAAAATTGGTGAAAGGCCGAAAGATATCATCCATCATCCTCATGAAAGTTGTTGGGGCATTTGTCAAACCAAAAGGCACGACCAACCATTCAAAAAGACCTTATTTTGACTTGAAGGCAGTCTTCCATACATTTGTCTGCTCTATTGGGACCTAATGGTAGCCAAACTTCAGATCAATCTTATTGAAGTATTTGACCCCCTTGAGTTGATCAAGGAGATCGTTGATTCGAGGAATCGGGTATCGGTTCCTAACTGTGATCGTATTTAGGGCCTGGTAATCAATGCAGAGTCGTTAGGTCTCATCTTTCTTCTGCACCAGCACGATTGGGCTTTCACAAGGTGATGAGTTAGGTCGGATGTGCCCCTTGTGGAGCAGTTATTGGATTTGATGCTTGATCCCTTCATTTTCTAACAAAGGGTGGCGATAGATTGGCCCGTTGGGTAGCAGTGCATCGGGGGTCAGATCAATGGAATGCTTGACTTGATAGTGCAAAGGTACCCCAATAGGTGAGAAGAAGATGTCTTTGTATTCTTCTACGACCTTATCCACTTGCTTTTGCTACATGGATAGGTTGACCGCAAAGACCTTGGTTGTGGCTACAATCTTTCGCTCATTCTGAGAGCGAATCACGAAGAATAAAAACTTCCCAGTATGACAGATGACCTTCCTGCATTGCTTGGCAAAGATCAAGGAAATAACACTAGGTGGGACTGCCTTGGGTATCCTGTATAGTTTCATGTTCAAAGTAATAATAACACTTTGAGGCCTAGACTCATATACAACATGACGTTCACATAAATAAGGTTGGCCCAAAAGAACATCACAAACTTCAAGGGGACTAACATCACACAATACCTCATCTTTGAAGGGCTTGATGTCGTACGACAAGCGACACTGTTAGCTGACGCGAAGATTGCTTCCATGGAAGAGCCATCCGATGGTGTAGGGTTGCGGGTACGACATTGTCGACAGGGCCAGTCGCTTGACAACCTCCACTAAGATGAAGTTCTTATGGCTACCTCTATCAACGATGAAGTGTATTGGGTGCCTTTTACCCACATTTCTGAATGAAAGAGGCGCTTGCCTTCCTTTGGCTCATTAGGTTCACCAGGCTATATCTTGGTGGTAGCAACGATGACACTAAGTTCTGCATCAATGATCCATCCCCTTTTTTCTGGTTCTGACTCAGAGTCAGAACCTGCATCTGATTCAGAGGGTTTTACCTCAGCCATCAATGACTGCTTTGAGTGGAAATCAACAGTGTTATGTCAGGGGCTCTTATGGAAGTCACACCAATTCCCAGTATCTTTCTTCGTCTTTTTGTTGTCCTTCTTTGCTTGTGGATTGGACTGGTTGTCCTGAGGCGGTCCATCTTTGCTCTGCCCTTTATTATGTGGGTTGGGGCTGCCCTTGCTCTGCTTTTGTTGTGAGGGGTTCCCAGACCCAAACTATCGCATCTTTTGTTTCAGCTTATGCTTGATTTTGACAACATATCGATAGGTCATGCCCAAGGACGAGATGTCCAAAAACACCATTTCTGCCTGGATGTATCTATGCAGACCACCGCGATACTTGAGAACTAGATATCGCTCATAATATTTGATACATAGCTTGGTGCGCAAAGTATGGAATATATTTGTGAACTTTGGCACTGCTTGGTCCCTTTCTTGCCACAATGTGGTCCATTTTGTATAAAGTTCATCATAACTTCCAATAGGGTAGTATTGTTCCTTAATAGCATCCCTGAAGGAACCCCAAGTGGGGGCAACTACAAATAAAGTGGATCTCTCTATTTCCTTTTGCTCACATAAAGTATCCCACCAATGTTTGACATGGGGGATGCCCTTGAGGAGCACAAATGCAATTTTTTCTCTATTGAAAAAGTTGTGGACAAAAAAATACCCTTCTAGAAGGTTTAACCATTTATCTACAGCATCCGCATCTATTTGACCTTCAAATCTAGGAATATCAAAATTGATTTGTACCTTGAAGGGGGCGATGCCTCTACTTGAGGTGGATGTGTCTCTTGTTGACAATCGTCGAAGGATTTGTGCAAAGTTGTCTGTCATCTTGTTCCTTTGTCACTTGAGGGCCTCCTTGAGCAACATTTTGAAAGGATCTCTTGTCCTGCCGTCTTTCATTTCGCCCACCTTGGACGGTTTCTTGGGCATGTGAGAGCAGTTGTCCTCAAGAGAAACAAGTTTGATACCCAACTCTCTATACCCTGACATCGTTGAGGACATGCACTAAAAAACGACAAGGAGTAGACTGCTCTGATACCACCGATCCGTATTTATGAGCAGAACGAAATGAAAACACAAATTTATGATATTAACACAGAGACACAGTGAATAATAACAGAGATACAATAAAACTTGACTTCTATTAAATAAGAAATATGTTGAAACTATAAAATGGAGACTGAAAACAAGCTTGCTAGAATGGTGCCAGCTTATCTACGAGAAGAGATGTGACGGTTATGTTGATTCGCAAGAAGATGAGTACAATGAGGCTCTAAAAGCCTTTTTACATTAAATATCAATGTTAAAACCCTAGACATCCAAAAACCTAACCCTAGGAGATGAAACGCCCAAAGTCATGTGGGTCTCGTTGGGGTAAGTTAGTACATTAACTTCCCAGCGTCATAACTTTTGCCTACGATCTATGTTTTGAGCACAGGATAGCTCGTTAGAAAGGTCTTGTCAATGAGCTTCATTTAGGAGGCTCAATTATGCCTTTGACGATCATCGAGGTGCCTGATCACTTGCCAAAAAAAAATTTTGAGCCAGTTGGAGTAGGTGGGTGGCCACCGATATCCTCTTGAATCACAAGAGGTCGATGAAGCCATAATCACATGGGTGTTGTTAGCACTGCGTAATTTCTCAGACTGAGGGAGAAATTGACAGAGGTAACCACAAAACCACTTGGAGTCAAGGATCTAGCACTCCATGACTTAGAGAGGTATCTCTCTGTACGATTTAACTTTGTTTAGATTGGATATTAGTCTAGCTATGAGGATAAAAGATTTGTTTTTTTGTGTTTTTGGTTGAGACAACAAAAGAGGACCATTGGGCAGAATGGAGTCAAAAGGTTAAAGATGATTAAATGAACGAATAACTGAGACAATATGTAACAAGGCAAGGTAATCATGTCATTGGATCCTTATAGTTTGTGAGATGGGAAAAGAGGAACAGATTAGGGTCCACTTCAAATGCAGAGCATAGCTTATCTGAATTCTACATTCAAATTTCAGAAGAAAACATAAATATTATTTTAAGCCAGAATAGGGTGTTGAAAACAAATCATGAACATATTCTTCTTATAAACCATAAAGAGAGATAGCATAATGTAAAACCAAAGATAAAACATATTACATAGATGAACACTTCACCACAGAACAATGACACAGGAATCCTGAAGCATAAATGTCTTTGTATTCATCAAAAAGAGTCACTGGAAACCATCCTGACAGTCTTTACAATGAATGGTAATTTTTCAATACCATTTCTCCCTTCATGTCCCAACTGATCAACCCCTATTCTATATGGCATTCTATATTTTATAATTTCCCCCTTACATTCAGATCCTACAGACTTGGGGATCAAATCTCTTCCTTAACTGCTTTCAGATATTTCTAGAAAATACCTATTTATGTTCTACCCAAAACAGAGATTTGATCTCTTTCAAAATCATGCCATATATCTTAAATCTATTATAACATATTCGATTTTTACCACAGATAGGGTAAAAATAGCAAAGACTGCTTGTTGATTTGTATCCCAACATTTTGGAGGTTACAACAAAATCCCAAAATATAGGACAAACTTTGATTTTCTTTAACAACTAAATATAGTTCGATCTTCACTTGACAACAACATATTGAGAATGAGTCATAGCTGGAAAATCGATCTGGAGCCTTTGAGATCATTGGAAAATCCATTTGCCCTGATCTGTGGAGATCTCTGTGTTTTTTGTTGATAACAGAACTTTCGACAGCTCAGAGGCCAAACCAGAGTGCATTTAGCTGTCAATTTCCTGGGAACGATTTTCGACAGCTAATGATGGATTTTGAAACGGTTCTTAGCTAGCAAAAATTGTAACTGCTCCCGGATTTAGTCAAAACCGGTTGAGTTGCCCTACGACCCTGCTCCATCTATTATAACTACTTCAATTGAAATCAAGGGCAACTTCAACTAGGGTATCAAGCCTGAGGTGAGCTTTGGGTTTTAACTTCTTGTGGACAAGCTTGAATCTCAAAACCTTGTTCATGTTCTTTAATTTTCCATTTTGTTTGACAAGCTTCTTGTTCTTGTGCTTGGCAGTCTCATATTTAATGGCTAACTGATCTAATGCAGATCCAATTTTGAGGGATGACTGTCTAAGAGTCTCATTTTCCTTCTTCAGATGTCTCTTTAACACCTTTAACTCAACATTTTCTTCTTTTAGTTTTTGTACCTTAGGCTTTTTGCTAACCTTCTTTTTTTATTGTGTTTCGATTTCTTCAGGGGTTTCCATTTCTACAACTGATGGCTCTACTTCCATTTCTACAGCAAGGGGCTCTGAATCAGAATCAAAATATGGCAGGTTTAGGACATTTGTTGCTGCAGTTTTTCCTTGATCCTCTGCCTTCTTTCCAAACTCTAACTTCCTCTTTGACTTCTTTGATTCCGAGGGAGAAAACTTGGTGGTAGTTTCCACATGAGACAATGCTCTTCTCTTCCTTTTACTAGTTTTTGGGGAATTCAATTCTTGTGAGGGAGTTCCTCTTTTCTTGGGTTGAACTTCTTGTCCAAACTCTCCCCAAAACAAGAGATAATCCCAAGTTTTACTTCTTTTGTTGAGCTCTTCTAAAACTATCAATTTAATCAACCCATGATGGAATAGGCTACTACTAGCTTTTTGAAGTTTGGCCTGAACCTTGGATGACATTTTGGTAAGACTCTTAAGAAGCTAGAAAGGCATATTTAGAGGTTGCTTACTTGTGAAATGGAGGAGTAGTCTAAAGTGGTAGAGAATGGTCCTTCCTTATCTCCCCTCACAAGTGATGTAAACCTATATCATCTTTAACAATGTTTGCCATTTCTCCTCCAAATAGCTCACGGGGATATCCTTTTTCCACTTCATGTTCTGATGTTCTTCTTTGAGGAATGATGTGAAATTGACTTCTTTGATTGAGGTAGTCTTAAACCACCTTTCCCCTTCACCAGTCATCTCTATGGATGCTGCAACACTAGCCTCATCTATCTGCATCACCACAGGCCCAAGCTGAACCTTAAAACCATCAAAGCTCTTGGCAAATGCTTCTGTGATACCCTGATGGTACTCTTAGAGCTTCTGATAGAATCTATAGCATCCAACCTCCTTGAATAGTTCACAAGCCTCAGAGTGTGCCTCAAGGTATGAGGCATTTTGCAATTCCCTCCTCAGAAGGGCACCTCCTGTTGAAATCTTCATTACTAGGATTCTTGAAAATGCTTCAAAGTAATTGTGCAGATTACAAAGTGGCTAGGGTATGTGAAGGCGAATGATGAACTCAAATAAACATGAAGGTTGGGTAGAACAATAAGAAACGAGGATAGAGTCGAAGGATGAAGGGTTTGGGCACCTCTGGGCAGCGTTAAAACAATCAGAAACTGACCATCGATCGATTCATTGCATGGGAAGGCTCATGACCTTTTTTTCAGGATCAATTGAAATGGGTGGGCACGATTTAGGGTTATGATTGCTTGATTTGGACAGGGCATAAACGAGTCATAATCATTTTTGAAAATATGATGAATGATACCCTGGAGCGGTCCTGACAACATAACTACAAATGATGATTTGTGTACAACCGTCGATATGGAAGTGACACGACTCTTTTAAACCCTTGAGATATTCGAGACTTTTGACAGCTAATGATAGGTGTGAGTAAGCCATTTAGATATCGAAAGTTTCAACTTTTCGTAGCTAACGGCTATAAGATTTCGACCTTTTATCTACCGAAAAGCAACTTTTATGCCATAATTAAAATATAACCAAATTCACGAAATCCACTGATTGAGCCACTCTAAACCTTCAACGACTCATGGGTATGCATCATAATTTTGACTTACCATGTGACAACCTTGGATATACCTGGATATTTCTTTGAAACATAAGATATACCATTGGATCATTTTCCATGAGTACCTTATCATGAAAACACTCTCAACCCGATTAGAAAAATTCCCAAATAGATAACTGGAGAACAAATGACTATATTATAAGACCCTAACATAGGATCCAATTGGGGATGGAAGCTCCTGAGGAGGTGTCAAGAATATTAGATCTCCGGATTCGTAAATCGGTGCCTTATCCATTGGGCTAATTCAACAACCTGTATCTTGATCTGTCCTGCAACTCAGTGACTGAAAACCAGCTGATTTATTCATTATGACTTTGACTAACTTTTTGAAGTAAAACAAAGATAAAATAGACCACATGTTTGTCTAGCAAGCCTATTTGCATATTGTAAATCAGATAATTGAAAAGATGTTGATTTGAAGATCTTATTTATGTACAGATATCCTATTCTAACCTAAGAATGCTTGACCTTAATCAATATGAAATATCCAGTATAACCAATCAAATGTTGGATCTTGCACCTTGGCCCTTTCACTGTTTTTCACCCAATTCACAAACAGAGCTATTAATGGTATTTGAAAGTGATTATGAGCATGGTTATCATCATAGGGAGCTTGATAAACCTGACAAACAATAGAAATGATGGAAATGTATTGTGGCTCTGTGATGATTTTTTTTTCCATATATATATCTATAGGATCAAGATAGACTTGACCTATTTCTTGGCATTCCAATTTAACCAACTCAACCCCATGGTTTGAGGTTGTATTAATGTTATTTACATCCTCATGTGTTTCCTGACATGGTTGCAACTTTTTTGATGGCCTTTGAAATGATACTTGTGCTAAACACAACGTTGACGCTAACTATCTGATCATATCCATATCATAACAATTTTTGAAATCATTAGGGGTAAATAAAACCTGATTTTGAAAATACAAACTATCCAGCATATTAGCTATTGGGTCATGTAATGCTTTAGATGACCGTGGAATTGGCTCTACTGGCACCTCATGGTTAACACTGCGATCCTCAATCAGAATATGACCAAAATTCCCTCTCACAAACTGAAATGAACTAAAGCATAAGGGCAGGGAATCGAAATGGATCAACTCATCACCTATCCTGGGCTATGTGATTTCATCTGAGGTTCAACTTTCAAAAAGGCTCAAGGGATGCACCTCTTGATCTGAAGCAAGTTTTGTATCATCCATGTTTTCCTCAATTGATGCATTAGAACATTCCTCATCTTTTCTATTTACAATCTACTTGCAATGTTCTCTCAAGAGTGAGGCAAAACACAGGGGCAGGCATTTTGCATTCACTGGAAAACTTTTTGCATTTTCCTACTTGTGGTCTTGCTTAGTATGCAAAGTTTGGTTGTTATTTTTGCATTGTGATAACTGGGCTTCTTCTTCCCATGAAGATAGCGCTGGTTTCTTTGAACAATCAACATCAACCTCAACGACATAATCATCACCCCGATGATCATATCCAGGAAAATCATCTACATAGGCGAGGTCATCAAACATGGACATCATCTCAGGAGGTTTTTCCATCACCATCTGATTTTAAACTTCATCTTTGGTTGTATCATGGATTGAATACATGAAATAATCATTTGGTGGTTCAGAATACCGAGGTTGAGCTGGAAAAAGCTTGGGGACATTGATCTTTGTCCTTTCTGGCATTAATGGAACATGAAGTCTTCGAACAACAAGTTCCTCTTTCCTGCTAATCTCATGCATCACTTCATTGACTATGATGGTTAGAATATACAGTTTCATTTCTGAAGATACCAGATGTTCCTTTTCTATTCTGTCTTTCATCAATGCTTTCAATTTTGCCTTTTTGTTCAGTAGGTTAGCTTCCACATCAACTACAATCTTTTGCATTTCTTCAAGGGTTGCAGTGTTCCTTTCTCTTAATTGGAATCCAATCTCAGGATCGAAGGCATATAGTAAATGTAAGTGAGCTAATCCTGGGGGTGGCCTTATATCAATAGGCATTGGATGATACACCTTACTGAACCTAGCTGAAAAATGCTACATTGTCTCCCCTGTCTGTCTTTTCAAGTGGTCATACTCTTCTAGGATGAGGAAGACATTTCCCATGATCACCCATCTATCTAGGAAAACTTGCGTAAATTGACGAAAATTTCTAATGCTTGCAGTTGGAAGATTCTTAAGCCAATTTTTAACTTTACCTTGCAATGATAGAGGAAACATCCTAATACAAACATCATCTTCTTCCACCTCAAACAAATCAAGAAAATCCTCAAGATTTTGGATGTGCTTTTCAGCAGTGATCTTCACATTTTCTCCATCAAACCTGGGTAGATTGTTGTTGTAATTGGTAGGGAGGTCATGAAGAATAGGAGGCAAATCTAGGGGCTTGTATCTGTCTGGGATTTTTACAGGTATAGGAGGTAAAGCAAGGGGCTTATAGCTAACTGGAATCTCAACAATAGTAGGAGATAAAGCACGCGGTTTGTGTCTCACTGGGCTATCTACATGTATTGGAGTGTGTACCAACGCTATTGGGATGGGTTGAATCCTTTGAGGCTCTTTAGCTTGAAATTGATCATTATGAATTTCAACAATATACTCTTGACCAGGATTATAATAAGAGAGAAAATAATTACAGATAAAGCCAACGATGTCTTTAGTACAATTTGAGCTCGAATACCTGATCTTTCCAGATTGTTTTGTCGTGTTTTAGGTTCTTCCTCCAGTGGAGTCTTCGAATTGGAACTGATCTGGATATTGGAGTCGCCAGGTCAAATATCTCAGCGTTCTTGTGTCTAATCATTGTCCACCGTCAGTAATCATATCTGGAACTTGCTATGCTTTTCTGGAGAACCCGAAAGCTCGTTCCTCAGTATGGTCGCCATTATGTTAGCACTCCGTAATTTCTCAGGTTGAGGGAGAAATTGACAGAGGTAACCACAAAACCACTTAGAGTCAAGGATCTATCCCTCCATGACTCAGAGAAGGATCTCTCTATATGATTTAACTTTCCCTAGATTGGATATTAGGCTAGTTATGAGGATAGAAGATTTGTTTTTTTGAGTTTTTGGTTGAGACAACAAAAGAGGACCATTGGGCAAAATGGAGTCAAAAGGTTAGCGATGATTAAATGAATGAATAAATGAGACAATATGTAACAAGGAAAGGTAATCATGTCAGTGGATCCTTATAGTTTGTGAGATGGGAAAAGAGGAACAGATTAGGGTCCACTTCAAATGCAGAGCATAGCTTATCTAAATTCTACATTCAAATTTAAGAAGAAAACATAAATATTATTTTAAGCCATAATAGGGTGTTGAAAACAAATCCTAAACATATTCTTATTATAAACAATAAAGAGAGATAACACAATTTAAAACTAGAAAGAAAACAGATTACATAGATGAACACTTCACAACATAAAAATGACACATGAATCCTGAAGTATTAAATGTCTTTGTATTCATAAAAAAGAGTCATTGGAAACCATCCTGACAGTCTTTATAATGAATGGTAATTTTTCAATACCATTTCTCCCTCCAGGTCCCAACTGATCAACCCCTATTCTATATGGCATTCTATCTTTTATAATTTTCCCCTTACATTCAGATCCTACAGACTAGGGGATCAAATCTCTTCCTTAACTGCTTTCAAATATTTCTAGAAAATACCTATTTATGTTCTATCCAAAACAGAGATTTGATCTCTTTCAAAATCATGCCATATATCTTAAATCTATTACAGGATATTCAATTTTTACCACTGAAAGGGTAAAAATAGCAAAGACTGCTTGTTGATTCGTATCCTAACATTTTGTAGGTTACAACAAAATCCCAAAATATAGGGCAAACTTTGATTTTCTTTAATAACTAAATATAGTTCGATCTTAGTTTGACAACAACATATTGAGGACGAGTCATAGTTGGAAAATCGATCTAGAGCCTTTGAGATCATTGGAAAATCCATTTGCACGAATCTGTGGAGATCTCTGTGTTTTTCGCTGATAACAGAACTTTCAGCAGCTAAGAGGCCAAAACAGAGTGCATTTAGCTGCCTATTTTTTGGGAACGATTCTCGACAACTAATGATGGATTTTGAAACGATTCTTAGCTGGCGAAAACTGTAATTGCTCCCGAATTTAGTCAAAACTGGTTGAGTTTCCCTACGACCCTGCTCCATCTTTTATAACTACTTCAATTGAAATCAAGGGCAACTTCAGCTATGATATCAAGCCTGAGGTGAGATTTGGGTTTTAGCTTCTTGTGGACAAGATTGAATCTCAAAACCTTGTTCATGTTCTTTAATTTGCCATTCTGTTTGACAAGATTCTTGTTCTTGTGCTTGGCAGTCTCATATTTGATGGGTAACTGATCTAATGTAGATCCAATTTTGAGGGATGTCTATCTAAGAGTCTCTTTTTCCTTCTTCAGATGTCTCTCTAACACCTTTAACTCAACATTTTCTTCTTTCAATTTTTGTACCTTAGGATTTTTGCTAACCTTCTTTTTTTATGGTGTTTCAGTTTCTTCAAGGGTTTCCATTTCTATAGTTGATGGCTGTGCTTCCATTTCTATAGCAAGGGGCTCTAAATCAGAATCAGAATATGGCAGGTTTAGGACATTTGTTGTTGGAGTTTTTCCTTGATCCTCTGCCTTCTTTCCAAACTCTAACTTCCTCTTTGACTTCTTTGATTCTGAGGGAGAAACCTTGGTGGTAGTTTCCACAGGAGACAATGCTCTTCTCTTCCTTTTACTGGTTTTTGGGGAAGTCAAATATTGTTAGGGAGTTCCTCTTTTCTTGGGCTGAACTTCTTGTTCAAACTCTCCCCAAAACAAGAGATAATACCAAGTTTTACTTCTTCTGTTTAGATCTTCTAAAACTATCAATTTAATTAGCCCATGATGGAATAGGCTATTGCTAGCTTTCCGAGGCTTGGCCTGAACTTTGGATGACATTTTGGTAAGACTCTTAAGAAGGTAGAAAGGCATATTTAGAGGTTGCTTACCTATGAAATGGAGGAGTAGTTTGAAGTGGTAGAGCATGGTCCTTCCATATATCCCCTCACAAGTGATGTAAACATGTATAATCTTTATCAATGTTTGCCATTTCTCCTCCAAATAGCTCTTGGGGATATCCTTTTGCCACTTCATATCTCGATGTTCTTCTTTGAGGAATGATCTGAAATCAACTTATTTGATTGAGGTAGTCTTAAACCACCTTTCTCCTTCACCAGGCATCTATGTGGTTGTTGCAACACTGGCCTCATCTATCTGCATCACCACATGCCCAAGCTGAACCTTAAAACCATCAAAGCTCTTGGCAAATGCTTCTGTGATACCTTGATGGTACCCCTAGAGCTTCTGATAGAATCTATAGCATCCAGCCTCCTTGAATAGTTCACAATCCTCAGGGTGTGCCTCAAGGTATGAGGTATCCTGCAATTCCTTCCTCAGAAGGGCACCTCCTGTTGAAATCTTCATGACCAAGATTCCTGGAAACACTTTAAAGTAACTGTGTAGATTACAAAGTGGCCAGGGTATGTGAAGGCGAATGATGAACTCAAATAAACATGAAGGTGGGGTAGAACAGTAAGAAACGAGGATAGAGTCGAAGGATGAAGGGTTTGGGCACCTGTGGGCAGCTTGAAAACAATCAGAAACCAACCATCGACCGATTCAAAGCATGGGAAGGCTCATGACCATTTTTTCAGGATCAATTGAAATGGGTGGCCACGATTTAGGGTTATGATTGCTTGATCTATACAAGGCATAAACAAGTCATAATCCTTTTTGAAAATCTGATGAATGATACCCTGGAGTGGTCCTGGCAGCATAACTACAAATGATGATTTGTGTACAACTGTCGATATGGAAGTGACACAACTCTTTTAAACCCTTGAGATATTCGGGACTTTTGGTAGCTAATGATAGGCGTGAGTAGCTGTTTAGCTATCGAAAGTTTTAACTTTCAACAGCTAACAACTATAAGATTTCGACCTTTTAGCTACCGAAAATCAACTTTTATGCCACAATTAAAATATAACCAAATTCATGAAATCTAATGATTGAGCCACTCTAAACCTTCAAAGACTCATGGGTATGCATCATATTTTCGACTTACCATGTGACAACCTTGGATATACCTGGATATTTCTTTGAAACATAATATATACCATTGGATCATTTCCCCTTAGTACCTTATCATGAAAACACTCTAAACTTGATCAGAACAATTCCCAAATATATAATCGGAGAACAAATGACTATATTATAGGACCATAACAGTTGCCATATATCAGAAGTTCGTAGGGATGCAAGTAAAAATATTGGAAAAGTGTGGATTTAAATTGGCATTTAAAAATGATCTCCGGACAAATGTTGCAGACTCGTGAGGATGCGCAGAATACCATTCAATTCCAATCAGACAAATTTCATCTACTCTTGCATGAAGTCTTGGTGTGTCTCCCTTCCTCCAGCTCTGCCTCAATAGGGACAACAGTCTAGACAGGCAAGCCAACAACTCCAACTCCTCCTTAGTAGTCGCAGGTTCCTCCCCCAACTCACTAATTAATATGACTTTTCTTCTCTATTTTTGTGTAACTTGCTGCAGTACTAGCCATGTTTTCACTGTTAGTAGAACCCATAACTATTTTTATTATGGTTATCTAGAAAGAAAGTGGGTAGGAAAAAACTTGTCTGAGACAATTTGTACTGAAGATCTCTTCTTTTGCTGTTGGTCTGGTTTTCCAAGTGCCATACCAACAACTAATATTTTTCGTATGAATTACTACAAATAAGGTAATATAATTTGCTCTTTGTACTTACAAAAAAAAAAAATTGAAATATTTCAATAGATTTTTTCTTTTTCTTATATATGTGTGCCTCTTCCTTTGTTTAATATTTAAGCTCTTGGTCATAAGCATACTCGACATTAATTTTTCTTGTCTATTCACACCTCAACCCGTGTTAACTTAGGGGAAAAGCAAAATGATGTTCACATAACCAAATTTGAGACTAGGTTGTAATATTGTTTTTCATTGCTCTGCTTGAATATATAGTATTCTTTTTCCATGTATTTGGCATGGATTGTGAGTGGCCTTGGTGGAAAATTGGCTAGGTTTCCACATTATATTTGAAATAATTATCTCCTTCTCGCTACCATGCCTCTAATTCTTAAATTCTTAGTTTAAATGCTCCAGATGACAGTTGAGTGCAATGGCTAGGCATTTTTTTTTTAATACATAGATATGCATTTTGCGTTTGTTCGCTTGTTTTAAATATCATTACTTTGTCGTGAAGAATGCACTCCATTGTGTCTTGATATTTTCGACATAAGTAGGCATTCATCATCCCACCTTATTTCTATCAATAGGGTTGTGCAGTGCGGGCAGACAAGCTACTCTCAAACACATTTTTGAAGTCTTCTTCATGCAAGTCCTAGAATTACCATTATGCGATTTCCCCCATATTTTCTATTGAATGTTGTCACTTCCCATTTTTTGAGTAAAGGTGTTGGCCAATGTCTTCATCTCTTGATATGTATTGATTGATTGTAAAATAAATTACGTTGTTATGGTGTTTAAATCGCCTCCAAATATGGCAGATTTCACCACAAAGCATATGGCATTATGTGTGTGTAAAAAATTATTTTACTATGTTGAAAGAAAAGTGGGGCATCACAATAAATGTAGGGTCTCATATTCCTTCACATTACATTTATCATTGGTCATCTATTTTGCATATTAGAAATCCTTATATTGTTTTCATTGAAATAAATCTGGTGTTAATATGCTTGCATGGATTATGATTAGCCGCTAAAGTTTGGCCAGTGTAGGAGTCCCTTAACATAAGTATGTACGAGGCCCCTAGCATGAACAATGAAATCAATCGGGTTGTGTAAGAGAATACAAAATTTATCAACTATCTGAATTTGTGCAAGGACAACGACATTAAAGTTACATTTAATACCTCAGAGTCGTTGTATTGAAACCAAGAGACCCCGAGAGCTTTTTTCTTTCTCCTCCATTGTATTGAAACCAAGGGACCTTAAGAGATTTTTTCTATCAAACACTTCAGCTCGAGCTAATTATTGAGGAGGTTTGCCTCGAAATGGGCTCTGTTTGTTTCTTATTTAAAGTTTCCATTGCAGTAATTCTTCCATCACCGATTTTAGTGTTTGAAAATGACATCTCAAATTTTAATTTACCAATAAACACCAATATGCAATATAGACATAATATATGTACATTTATAATATTTTGTACTCGACTGCCAAGACCCATGAGTATTCAAGACTAAAGTTGCTACTTCTACTTTAGGGGTTCATGCAGCTTCCATATAAATCTTCCCTGCGACTTAAATTACTACCAAGTTTGCTCCAGCTTAGGTGATGATTTTCAATATAGCTTCATATGATATTTTTGCCTCTTAGGTTGGAATCTCAACGTTTGTTGCTTAGGTTTTACACCTAGAAATATTTTTTAATGAAATATTTATAATTTTTTTAATTAAATTTTAATATATAATTTAAATTGATTTTAAGAATTGGTTGCTAACAACTAATTGTTTGTTGACACATAATTTCAATTTATTTTATATTAATTAATAATATAATAAATTAAGTGGATGGCTCTNNNGTATACTTTAGCCCCTTATGCTTGTGGTTTCTTCCCTTGTAGGTCCCCCCTCGGACCTCAGGTCAATTTTTTATCGACCCTTAGTTTTTTTTAAGCTCGCTTTTCGTTTTAGCAGTTCTACGTCCTCTCAGTAGTCCTTATGGAGGAGGACAAGCTTGATTACTCTGTCGATCAAGAAGACATGAAGAGTCCCTTCAGGACTAGATCCGAATTCATTTGTAACCAACGCAATTAGGCTCCTCCCCCACACCCCCCGTTGATTTCACTCGATGGAAGATCTAATGGTCTAGAGGATATATTTACGTTGTGAGTCCTCCCGGTGCAGGGCCCAAAGCCCTCCTCTAAGTGCAATCCTTCTGGACATGCTCGATCCTCTCCTTCTTCTCCCTCGAAGATTAGTATTATCCCCACTTTTCCCTATGTCTCCCCCTCTCTCCCAACATTTGTTCCTCCTATCCTCTCTCCTCAACCTTGTTCTCCCTGCTCTTCTACTCCCTGTCCAAGCATCCTTCCAACCTATTTTTCTTCTTTTGGAACAAGCACCTCCTCTAAGGCGGCAGAAGGAGATGCCCTTGGAGGAAAGGAAAATAAAAAAGGAAATCAAGAAAGGAAAACAAAAAACCATCGTCATGGCCCTTGGAGCAGGAAATGCCCTCAAGAGGGTATACCCATGAAGGTCCTCTCGTTCAATGTGAGAGGGGTTGGGGGGCCTCAAAAACAACTATCCCTCAAAAGGCTCATCCCGAGCCACCACCTTGACATCATCCCAATCCAGGAGGCAATGTTAGTTGGCATAAGAGCACGACATTTTTTCAATTCTTGGCTAAAATCTTGGTATGTCTACACCGTTGATGCAAATGGGCACTCAGGAGGTCTCCTCATGGGCTGGAGTGTAACATTTTGAGCATCTCATCCCTTGGTTCATAAGACGTCCATTTACGTGCATCTAGAAGATTTTGTCTCACGCCAAGGTTTCTTCATAGTTAATATTTACGGACCTTACAAAAATAGAGTGGATTTTTAGAATGATCTTTCTGAAGCAAAAATATTGGAAAATGGATCACACTGGTTGGCAAAGATTTTAACTTTACACTCTCAACATGGGAGACGTGGGCTATTAGTGCTCACGCTGACCCGCAAACTGAAATTTTTAAGGTATTTTTCGAAATAAATCAACTGATTGATTTGGAGCCGGTCAAGCTATCTCGCACGTTGAGGAACTTTCAGTCCAATGATGTGACCATTTCAAAACGCTTAGATTGTTTCATGATCTCTAAAGTGTTTCACTCGAGTCCTTTTTTTTTCAAATTTTGTGTATCTGTTGTGGGAATCTCCAACCACCTCCTATCCTCTTTCAGATGGATACGAGATGCGAAAAACCTCTGGCTCCAATGAAGTTCAACCTTGCATGGGTTTAAGACAAATCCTTCAGAGCGACTATTATGGAATCTTGGTTACCCTTTTCCCCCATGTCTCGAGATTTCTTCATGCAATAATTTTCGATCAACCTTTCACGTACAAAAAGATAGTGAAAACTTAGAGGAGACGGGAAAAAGAGGTCTTGAAGCCATCGATACAAGAGATTGAAGTTGAGCTTGAGGTAGTTATAAAGCGTAGCACTCTTAGTTATTCGGAAGAGGATTGAGCATTGATGCAAGATCTAGAGGATCATCGTCACCAACTACTAAAAAAAAAATCAGAATGGAGGCTTAAAAGCCAAGTCCTCTGGTTGAAAAAAGGGGATAACAATACTAGGTTCTTCCATCGTTATGTGAATTACAGAAAAATTCTAAACACTACATGAGAAATCAAAAGGGAGATTGGAGAAAGAGACCAGTCTTTCCGGCTTATAGCTGATGAAGCTGAGTTTTTCTTTAAAAACTTGTACAAGGAAAAATAAGGGTGCTTGATTCACGATATCATGGAAGTTCTTTCTGTTATAGACTTAATTTCCACCCTACAAGCCAAAAGGGAGTTTAGCAACATATGAAATCCAAAGCACATGTCTTGCTTGATATTTAGGCCCTTTTTTAGGATCATTGTTGGTCTCATAGGGACAACACATGATGATCATCGCACATCATCTATAGTGCAACAAGAGACGATTTGTCTAACCTTCTAGATTTGTGCAGTTACGAAACGATAGGCAAGGGATGAGTTGTATATTTGTAGCAGGAGCCTTGGAACTTACAACATTCAAGTCTCTAGTGGTCTCTAGAAGATCTAGAAGTTCTCCCAAGCCTCTTCCTAGGATCTATATAAGAAAGGCAAGTCTTGAGCAAAGGGAGGAAGAATCATTTACAGAGGGGATTTTCCTATTCACATAGCCATAAATTAGTTTGTCTAGCCTGATCAAGAAGTTGAGGAGAATTAAGGAGCAAGGAGCCAAAGGGGAATTGCATCAACATCAAAGGTATGAAATTTTGATGTGATTTCTTTACTATTAATGAATAGATCATTAGTTTCCCCCCTGGACACGTTTGTATTTAAGTTGCAAATGTTTGGATCTGGTTTTCTTCAGTATAGATCATATTATATACAAGTAGATATAGGATTCTGACACCAAGTAGAGAGGTAAAAAGACATTGTTTGTCTTTCGTGTGTAGGAAACAAATTGTGGAGATTGGAGCAGGAACTTTAGATCTACATCAGTCACGATATACAAAGGACAACCTATGATTTCTTTACTATTAATGAATAGATCATTAGTTCCCCCCCCTGTACATGTTTGTATTTAAGTTGCAAATGTTTGGATCTGGTTTGCTTCAATATAGATCAGATTATATACAAGTAGATATAGGATTCTAACACCAAGTAGAGAGGTAGAAGGACATTGTTTGTCTTTCGTGTGTAGGAAGCAAATTGTGGAGATTGGAGCAGGAACTTTAGATCTACATCAGTCAAGATATACGAAGGACAACCTACAGATTAAGGTATGCTATCTCTACCACTCCTTGGGTTGATTGTGAATCTATCTGCTTGAGTTTAAGAAAGCCGTAGGACTATATACTTCTTTCTGTCTAGGATCAATAGGCAAACCCTATGGAGATCTTGTTGTTTATCATGTGACATTTTCTCTACAACAAAATTGTTGATTCCACTGGGGAACAATCTTTGATTCTTCTCTAGAATCCCTTGCCAATTTCTCTTTGGTTTTTTGTTTGTACTTTAAAATTTCTTCCATAGACACTTCCATAGTTTAAATCTATCGAATCTAATAGGTATAGAACAACTCCATATTTATCTAAAAAAGGAAAAATGTATTCATCATCATGGGTTGCAGTATAAGTGTCATGCGATGTTCATCGCATGTTGACTAGATTTCATCATGCGATGATCTCTGTAAACTAAAAAATTGCAGAGATACTCAAACTCTTGAGATTAGATTCGTTCCTCTGATCCCTACAGTCTTTGATTGGTCTATTCTATTATGATGTTACCTCTGCCCGAGTCCTTTTGTCACACGATCTGCCTTCAAGTTGTGGTTGGAGTGTATTTGTGTGGCCTGTTTTTGTTTCTTGGATAGGTTCATTTTTTGTCTAAGAGATCCAACAAAGTTAGGCAGTGAACCCAACAGATCTGAACAGATTTGGTAGTGGTTGATTTGATTGCTTTTGTATCATTCGTTTTGTAATCATTATCCATTGCTAGATCTATCCTCCTAGGTGAGTTTTGGATGTGATCTTCGTAGAGACATTGGAATGGGATTGTTGGCCTCACTACCAATTTCTTACTACCCTTTGCTTGTTGATTTGTTGTTCTCCCTTGTGCATTGGTGTTCTTCGTTATATTAAGAAACTTTTGCATTATATTGGGAAAAATTAAAAAACAAAATCTTTTTGCATGCTTAATTTCTTTTGAAGCATTAGTTAAAAAAATGCATTGGTTCATTATTTGGTTTCAATTCTTGAAAAGTTTCAAATCTGAATTGTTTGTTGGTCGCTTGGTGTGTGAGGTTTCATTTTAAAAAATTCAGAGAAAATGTTTATATTTTCCCTCCCGTAGCTAGATTTCATTGAAGTGAACAAATTGAATTGGCATCTTTGCATTGCTTGGTTGAGTCAAGAGTCATAATATCATTAAAAGTTTCATCTGTTTTCCTTTGACTTAAGCAACTACCACTAAAAAGAATCATGTAACCTAAAATTGATTAGACACTTTTCTTTTATAACAAACCAACACTAGATAGGTTTAGGGCCTTGGAATAAGATTAGAGAGAAAAATCTCCAAGGCCGCTTAAACGAAACCTAGAGTCATTAAAGAGTGATAAATCCATTCTTGCAATCATTGTGTTGGGAATCTCCTCTAACACAGGAGTCAAGCACGAGGTCGCATAAGGGCAAGTACGAAGACCACCCCTCTCTACTTGTTTTGGTGTTTGGGGTATCTCTTTGATTGCTACATATATGAGGATTTCATTGGTGCCACACCTTCGAAGCTTTGAGCCTAGTTACCCATCCCTTACATGCAATCAAACATGCAATTGTTCGTCCGATCATTGATTGTGAGGTGGTAGCCTTAGTGAACTATCCTAGGTAGCCACAAAGGTGACTACAGGTGGGATGTGTCTGTAGTACCTGGGGTAGACATTCATTCATGATCTTAAGTCCCTCGGAGGGTGCCCGCGTTAATAAAGGGTGCTTGCACCGGTTAGGGTTATTTCATGGAGATCATCGTAATTGGTCCTCATACCTTTGCTAGCCAATCTTCTGGGGACTTCATCTCCCCTGGAGGGTTGGTTTTCGGAAGGCCCCCTGAGCCAATTGGTTTGCTTGTTGTTGTCCTAGATTGATTATGGGTGTGCTCTTTGAGTCCGAGTCTACGTCGACCTTAGGTTGAATTGTGTTTGGATTTTCACATATTACATTCACCATGGATGAATCACCCCACCGGTCCCGTCGACTACAAGGACTTGAGCCAATCGCAGAGGTGCAACTGCCTCTAAAGTGGCACGAGACATGTGACAAAGAATTCAAAGGGCCTCAACTTCGGTTTGACGAGACTGGTTTCATCGAAGTAGAGGTGGTAGATGAACGTTCTCCACCAAATTTTAACCCTCCTTTGACTGAGCCAGACACACCTCTACTTATCCAAGCAAGGGAAATTTTTAGTGAGCCTTTTTCTTTGTTTAACAATCCTCCCACTATGTCAGGACCAAGTGTTTCATCCAGTGTAGTTGAGCCATCAATCCCATCATCAAGTGGTACAAGGGGTAATCCTCTCGGGGGCATCCCCACGATGTCCATGTTACCATCCCTTAGCTCCATTGGACCTACACCATCCGTGCCTTTTTCTACATGTCTCTCGACCTAAGGGACACCAGTTGTGTCTTCCTTTCCATCTGTTAGTATACTTATCGTTCCTACGCCCATCCCATCCATTCTGATGCCCACTTATGGACCATTTTCCAGTGGGGGGGAGAGCCTTGGTTTTAGCATGGGAGGTGAAAATCATTCCACCTCCGCCAATCCTATGAGCGACCCTACATCACCATGTTCGGTTGTATCCTTTGGGTGGAATAATTCTAGTGGTTTTGGGGTTGTCCCTAGTCAGACTAGGGGAAATAGTATGTATAGAGACTTCAACATTATGTGGGTTAGCACACCCTTCCCTGGGGCGAACTTTTCACAATGTGGAAGCTTTCCCTTTGTTAACACATCCAGTTTTGGGGGTTTCTTCCCTGGGACTATTTTTGGGAACATTTTTCTTAGAGGGTCTACACTTATCCCTTGGGGCAATCCCCTCTGGGGCATGTCAAATCCAGGGAGCATCCATGCTCCTAGAAGTGCCACCATTCCTGGGGGCACTCACTCTTCAGGCATTCCTCAACCCTCTGGTACTACAAATATAGGGGAACCACGAGGTTCAACTAGGATAGCAGAGACGTCATGTCCCTCCCAGTATTCATTTGTTCATATGTCATTGCCCTTCTTGTCAACGTTAAACTTTTCTTATTTATCGCGATTGACAAATGACCCTATAACCTATAACCTTCATGGTTGACAATACCTTCCAAGCTCCCATCAGACATACCAAATTTTGATGGAAAGTCAGGAGAAGATCCTTCCACACACATCATAACATGCCACTTATGATGCTCATCCAATTCTTTGATGGATGATAGTGTGAGGTTGCATCTTTTCCATAGATCCCTAATTAGAGTTGTTGCCAAATGGTACATTTAATTACAAGGCGGTTTCTTTAAAAGATTCAACGACTTAGCAATGGCGTTCCTTACACACTACCAATTTCCCATTATGTATGAAATAGGAACGAAGCACTTGAATTCCCTGTGTCAGGATACTGCCACTCACATTTCTGATCATATACATCAGTGGTGATGAAGGCGTAGAAAGATCGAGACAATAATTTTGGATAAGCTCTTGATGGAGTGGTTCACCAAATCCCTCCTTCCAACCATTGCTAAGGATGTAGCTATGGTTGGGGCAGTTATTGAGGAGCAATCCATCATGCATGCCCAACACTTAGATTTGATCCATTCTCAGTCGAGTACCCTTTATGATATCATCTTGCATGCTCCTACGTCGTTAAATGGTCCAAAGAAGCTAAACCCATGACCCCATGTTGATGGCATGGTTGGTTTCGTTGCCCATACCTCTGTGAACTAATTAGTTGATTAGATGGGTCACATGTTGATTTCATCACACCCGTCGACTTCTAACACTGTTGCACAAACTAATGCAGTCCCTTCTTAGACCTTTGAGGTGAATTTGGTACAGTCCACACAACTGAAGAATCCTTAGCAGCCCGGAGGAAATATGAAGAGGAACAAGAAGAAGAATTCCAACACTGAGAAAGGGATTGCTCCCACCCAGAACACCCATGAGGGGGGCAACTAAAGAGAAGAAAAAAAGTCAGTTTCCCTGCATGATTTGTGGGGAGGACCACCCTACTCATAAGTGTCCTCGAAAGCACAAGGTCCATAGACCCCCCATTAGCCCGTTGTCTTAACTCATCCTTTCCCTCCTCAACCCTGCCATATGGTTGCAACAAATCATGTCCCTCTGCAAGGGGGCATGTCAAGTATCCCTCACCACGAGGGGTCTTCCTCAAATGATTTTGTTTTCGTGTGTGACCATATAGTCAATTTTCAAACGCGAGCCAAGAACTATGACACATCTGAGCATATTCCCGTTGTGCATGAGCCAACATCTTCTTCCCATCCTGGTGGCCCTCTTCAAATTAAGAAGCCATATTTTGACGCACCACTTCACCCCTCGAATAATGTTCTTCGACGAATGACACAAAATAAAAACACATGGGCTGCCCATAACTACAACAATGGGGAAGACTTGGCCCAGACACCTTGTGCCATGTCTACCCTCGAAGTCTTCCAAAGATGCCCAGTGTAATGGAAAGCCTTGTTGTTTTCTATCGGTGGGGTTGATCCCTCAAATTGAGATTTGATGACCTTTGATTTTGATCAGGTTACTCATAGGCTCTCCCATTAGGTTGTTATCCAAATAAAAGTGTGCACGATGTGGAAACACATCTTTTTGAACTATGGTTAATGAAGGAGCCTTGACTTGCATCATCCCTATTTCTTGTTGGAAGGCCCTCAACTCTTCTAGGCTTGACAATTCTACAACATTTTTGAAAGAATTCAATGAACACATGTTCTAGTCTCATGGAATAATCATCACCTTACCCATCAAGTTATATGGTAAGACTGTCTCTATTGTTGTAGAGGTCATCGACGCACCTCTTGAGTACAATTTGCTACTTGAGCGTACTTGGTTCTACCAGATGACTGTAGTTGTCTCATCAATCTTTAAGGTCTTACACTTCCCTCATCAAGGGAAAATAGTGACGATCGATCAACTGGTGTTCTACACCCTAGACCTTGGATCCAATGTAGGGTCAAATGTACCCTTTGTCGGTGATACTCAACAATCTTATATGCATGTTGGTGCGGGGATGTTCAAGAATCCTTCACTCATGGGAATATTTCCCCTCCCCCTACCATCTGCTACTGGAATTATCACTCGTATCAATACGATTTCATCATTTACTAGTGGATCCCTCAACTCTGTCGATCCTTGGGTGGTACCTCCTTCTGAGGATGTTGAATCATATGGAGCATCCATGTCACTCACCATGGTCAATATTGTCGATCTGACAATCCCATCAACATCCGCTACTTCTGGTCAGCAACTCCATCCTCATATGGAGTGTGATCTACCTACTTCACTTGCATGGTGATCTAGGTGGATATAGGTGTCCACCCACCTATTCCACTAGCTTAAAATATAGTTTTCCACCTTGGCAATTTTTCTACAGTTTTTTGGGTCCCAAACTTCTGGGGTCGTTTTGAGGCCCTAAACGACGTTTTTTTTTTTTTTACGTTTTGGAGGACCAGTGATACCGAATACTTTATTCCAAGCCTAGTCGGAATGTGTTCTTCTTGGCTAGACCTTTCCAATGAGCTATCGTGCACCCCAAACAAAGATCGTATACAAAAGCTACGCCCTCGAGAAGTTGACGTATCAACTACCCCCATCAGGGCCTACAAACCTTTTGGTGTTTCATCTTCCGAGGTTAGGGTTTTGGATTTTCTTTATGTTAAAAATGACTTTGGAGCCTCATTGTAAGCATCATATTCTTTCACATGAGCGTAGCCGTCACATATCTTCTCAGAGATAAGCTGCCACCATTCTAGCGAGTTCATTCACTCTGTATTTTTCAAGTTTCTGTACATTTCTTTCATTAATAAAAATTGTGCATTACTATGTATCTCTGTTTCTTGCAATATTTATGTGTATTTCATTGTTATATCTTCGCCTTCATTTTGTTCTCAAGATAATCCAGATCACACGGGTTGTTGACTCTCTGCGTTCACATGATTTCCTAGACATTGAGTTTCCTTCAGAAGAGGCTATCCTGGAAGACATGGCTTCCATAGAAAACCCAAAGGACGAGGTGATGCAACAATCATCTTTTCCTGAAGTGGAATCCATGAGAGTTAGCATGATGAGTCTTGATCCGATACTAGGAGCATTTGTTGGGGCATCCAGTAGATCTCCTAGCCTTTACCCTTTTCTGCCTCAGATTTCTTCTTCGAAACTTGCCACTGAATTCTCTGCTTCCCTTACCTCAAAGAGTCATATTTTTTACTTCCTTCATGTCTTGATGGAGCCCATCAAGGAGCCATCATAGCTCAAAAAACCACTCGCGATGAGTATATTCGACCACAGAGATTCCTTCCTATATGGCATGGCCCCGACATGGTGTGTCATATGATGCCAACAATGTCTCATGAGTTTTTCTATCACAAAAAAGTTCCTTGGCTTGAGCCTAGCAATGGGATCTACCTTGCATAGAGCATCCATATGTGTAGTGCCTTGTACATAGTTGTGTGGTGTGAGTGCTTTTTGTTTTTCATATATCATATATAAAAAAACCAATTTTTTTTTTTTTTTTTTTTAGATTTCACTATGTGTTTTGACCTTGGAATATAGTTTACTTGTGTGGATATCTTTTTACAACAATGACAACTTCCATCGAACTTGAGGTACATGTTCTTAAAAATGGAATATAGGCATAGGATTTTCCCTGCATTCAGGATTTTCATTATTAACCATCCATTTTGTCGTCATATGCCTTAGGTTCGATCCCGGTTGGTTGCGACATTAGCCACTCCTTTTGCATGTTGTAACCTGCTCGGTAGTTCCTACCCTTCATGGGCGCCCTAGTTAGCACCTAGATTGTCATTCAATGCCCATGCTGCGATTTCTTGTAGGCCTGAGATCCCTCCTTTAGCCACACCATGACTTGATAACTGAGCCTCATTTTTCTCTCTTCATCTATATTTTGGCCATATCCCATGGGGGGTTCCCAATTTTTTTTTTATTGTTACTTAATGGTCGCCTATGAGTTTGTTGCTTGCATCATTCCTCCCGTTGTTGCACTGTTGTTTGCCCATAACCTTCTTACCACTATTACAATAGCTCTTGACCATCTACCTCTTGCATTATTTGGCCTCTGTTTTGCATCCACCTACCCATGGAGATAACAACTCCTAAGAATGGATCTTACTTGCCATTACCATTTGCATTCATCTTGCTTAGGTCGGTTCCATGTGCTTGGAACATAAGAGCATGTTGTTAAGCTACTTGTTCTCTCAAGCCGAGTATAATTTTATCTCTTTTTGGACTCATAAAAGAACACAAAAAGGACATTACTGAGTACACTTTTATCTCTTTTTCATACTCGTAAAAGGACATGAAAAAGGTACATACCAAACATAATTTTATTCATCATTCGCGCTAATTAAACCATGAAGGAGGCAAAAAAAAGAAAAGAGTGGGGGGTTTTCACCATTAGTCTATTCTCAAAATGGTAGCGTCACTCGAGTCACCCTTGAACATGGCACCTGTTTGAGTCCTCATCATACAATTGGGTTTTAGCTTACCTAGGAGTCGTTCAAATAATATGAGTCAGAGATACTTCTTCGACACTTTACTCTTCCAGTAATCATGGAGAGTGCTTCAATTCCTCTCGCGTTGTTGCACTATATTCATCTAGCTCTTGTGTCTTGTTGCCAAGTCACCATCATGCTGTGCTAAATGTTTAAGGGAAGTTTAAGCCTAAGTCAACCATATGCTATTTTGTTGACTTTATGAGTTAGTCATCCCAATGTCAGTTGTACTTTGTGATACTCTTTCTTCACATCATCTCTCGGTGTATGTTTCATGTTGATTGATGGGGGACACATTATGACCCTCCTTCAATGGATCTCTTCCTATTGACTTTAGCACATTATCCAAGAAAGGGATCTAGAAACCAACTAGTACCTTGGATCTTGCAATCATCAATGGTGGGCCTCCTTGTGATCGATAGTGGGTTTGCATCATTGAATCTTGATCAATTGATTCTACAAGTGTTTGACATTGTATCCTCTATTCCCACTTGCTATATTGTACTAGGTACCTTGTGGTCCATCTTCATCATTAGTGGGTCCCCTCATGTCTGTTAACGGTATACATCAATGACCGGTAATCAAGTGGTTTCTACCATGTTCCACATCAACTTATCTATTCACATGATGTAAATTCATACCATCGATGTTTGGGACGAATACCTTGGGTTTTGGGACACATCATTCATTTAAAATATCCCCTCCCAAGTTGCGATGGAGTATATCACTTGTCTATTAGTACTTTGAAGACTTCAGGGGTACCCTCCTCAGTGCTCATTGTCTTCCTGATGCCTATATGTTGTGTCATAGATCCACATTGTATTTTCTAGTGGCTATGATTGTATACATAAAATATATCCAAATTGTGTTGTCTCGTGGTTATTATCTCATTGATGACATGGACCCACAATGTATTCTTTCGTGGCCATGGTATTGCATTTCATGTCATGGATCACTGCGGGTCTCATAGGAGACAACATGCGATGATCATTGCACATCATCTATAGTTCAACAAGCAATGATATGTCTGACCTTCTAAATTCATGGAGTTACGAAGAGATAGATGAGGGATGAGTTGTATCTTTGTAGCATGAGCCTTAGAACTCACAACATTCAAGTCTCTAGTGGTCTCTAGAAGATCTAGAAGCTCTCCTAAGCCTCTTCCTAGGATCTATATAAGAAAGAAAAGTTTGGAGCAAGAGGGAGGAATAATCATTTACAAAGTTATGTTGTCCATTTGTAGAGGGGATTTTCCTATTCACACAACTAGAAATCAGTTTGCCTGGCCTGTTCAAGAAGCTGAGGAGAAGCAAGAAGCAAGGAGCCAAAGGGGAATTGCTTCAACATCCAAGTTATGAAATTTTAATGTAATTTCTTCATGATTAATGAATAGATCATTGGTTCCCCACCTGAACATGTTTGTATTTTAGTTGCAAATGTTTGGATTTGGTTTACTTCAATGTATATCATATTATATACAAGTAGATCTAGGATTCTAACACCAAGTAGAGAGGTAGAAATGCATTGTTTGTATTCTGTGTGCAGAAAGCAGATTCTGGAGATCGGAGCAGGAACTTCATATCTGCATCAACCGAGCTATACAAAGAAAAACCTACATATGAAGGTATACTATCTCTACCACTCCTTAGGTTGATTATGAATATAGCTGCTTGAGTTTAGGAAATCCATAAGAATGTAGCCTTCTTTTTGTCTAGGATCAATAGGCAGATCCTAGGGAGATCTTGTTGTTTCCTTATGAGATCCCTGTGACATTTTCTCTACATCACTTTCGTGTGTCCCTCGAGTTATCTCTAGTAAAATGAATGAGTAGATGAATGTAGAAGTGACAAAATTTGAAATATTGACGACCCTCTCGTCGATGCAAACAGGAAAAATCCTAGGCCCAGACAGGCTCACAGTAGAATTTTTCTCTGGTTTTTACGATCACTTAAAAGACAACCTGCTCAAATTAGTTAGAAAAATGAAGGATTCAGGGAAGGCGTTGGGCACCTTAAACTCCACCTGCCTAGCCCTAATCCCAAAATCTTGGGAAGGGGAATCTTTCAACAATTACAGGCTGAAATCGTGTTGCAATGTCATATACAAGCTGGTAGTGAAGGTGATTGCTCTATGGTTAAAACTGATTTTGAGCGAAGTAATTTTCGGTGAGGAGTTTGGGTTCCTTTAGAAAAGGCAAATACACAATGTGATCTCCCTGACACACGAGGCCCTCCACTCAATAAACTCTATGAAAGAATCAACTATTATCCTAGAAATCAACCTCTCTAAAGCTTATGATAAGGTAAATTGGACATTTCTCATATTGATTCTCTTAAAATTTGGTTTTCACTTGCAATTTGTAAATTAGATCATGGGGTGTGTCACCTCAACCTATTTTGTCATTCTCATTAATGGATCCCCTTCACGTGTTTTTCAAGCTTTGAGAGGGCTTCACCAAGGATGCCCTCTTTCTACCTTTCTCTTCTTGGTGGTGGCAGAAGCTTTGAGCAAGCTCATAAAAGAGGCTTGTGGGTCCAATTCCCTTAAGGGAGTGAAGGTGTTGGAGTTTGAATCGTCATCCCATCTTCTGTTTATGGACGACGTTCTTTGTTTCGCTCATGGTACCGCACAAAAGTTCAAGGCTCTAAAGTGGATTTTAGATTTGCTCTGTGTTTCTATAGGAATGGAGATTAATCAACGCAAGTCTTATCTTATTCCTCACCGCTTATCAAAGATTTCTCTAAGAAATCTCAAGGAAGCTCTCCCCTTTCCTCAAAAAGAGATAGACAATGGTTTCAAATACTTGGATTTTTTTTCTAAAGCTTGATTCCTATAAGAAGGTAGACTGGAGTTGGATGTATAATAAAGTGGAAGCCAAAATTTCTTTATATGGGAATTGTCTTCTCTCGCGCAGGGGGAGATTTGCCTTGGTCAAATCCATATTGGAAAACATGTTGGTTTACTAGACATCCATCCTTGTGGTCCTGAAAGGAATCCTATCTAGGATAAAAGGCTTAAGATTTTGATTCTTGTGGGTAGATGTGAAGTCAGCAAGAGGTTATTCCCTTATCAAATGGAGCAACATTGTTTTTCCTAAGAAATGGGGAGGCTGGGGTCTAAAGAATATCTACTTGTTTTCCCTCTCTCTCTCAGCCAAGACGTTGTGGTGTCTCATTCGTAACTCTTCTCCCTAGGGCACTATTATTAAGTCCAAGTATTTTAATGGTATGAACATGGAGAACTGGTTCAAATCTTCGATCAAGCCATCCAAAGGTTCAATATTCTGAAAAGATTTGTCATTCACCTTCCCTTTGGTTGGACTATGGACGGTGTGGAAAATAGGGGATGGGAAGAAGGTAAGAATAGGAGTCGACCCTTGGCTAGGCATAGGTGGTGATTATGTCCTCTCAGACTCACTCCTACAGGCTCTTCATGAAGCAAGGATAACAATCCTCTCAAATGCACAAGTGCAAAGACCTCAGAGTAGAGGACGTGAGGGGTGGAAAAGTAGCTTAGATCTAGGATTATTAGGACCATTGGCAGAGGAATGGTCAAGATACATTGAACTTCTAGTCTCAAAATATATCTTGTTGCACGAAGGTGAGGCTAACTCCCCGTGTTGTTCCAAAAACCTTGGAAAAGGAAACTTCACAACAAAGCTTTGGTTATAACATGATGGGGGAGGCTAGTTTCTCTTGAGAAATTAAGTGGTGGTAGAGCTCCCTCTGGAAGATCCATGCCCCACTTAAAATCAAAATCACACTCTGGCTCACTCTTAACAATAAGTTGCTCGCTTGGGAAATTGGTACTAAGCAGGGTTAGATTGGCCCTAGTTTCTATGTTCTATGCAAAGCTAATGATATTCTAGTTCGCATCTGTTCACGAGATGCCATTACACCGGAAAGGTGATGGATATGGTGTCAAGTGAGCTCCAAGTACAAGTCAAATGGATGAACAACGATCTCTAAGTTAGTCTCAAATAGTGTCTGGAAGATAAACATGGTTATCAGTATGAAGTGCTCCCCTATATATTGATTAACAACATTTGGTGGGCCAAAGATAGTTTCATTTTTCAAAATCATTTTATCTTGTCTTAGGCATGCACATCTCTCATTTCATCCCTTTCGAAGGAACTCTAGGTCAAGAAGAAAAGGAAAAAGGTCGACGTCCTTGTTATGCTAGAACTGCTCTAAGGATTCCGTGGGGATATTTCAACAAAGCCAACTGAGAGCATCCACCGCATTGCGAAGTTGGTGTAGTGATTTTTCTAACCCATAACCATTATTTTCATTATCACTATGCATCGAGAAAGGGGTCAAATAACTGTGCAAAATCCATAACTCTAAGAACTTTGTTATTTGTGGCAAAGGAGAAAGGAACAAAAAAACTGCAGATTTTGGGTGATTCCAAACTAGTGAGATAGTCTGGGCATGCAAGAAGGCCAAAGTAAATAATGTTTGTCTCGGTTTTCTTATCAGTGATTTGAATTTCCAAATTCAATCTTTTGAATGGCTCTCATTCCACCATATCCTCCAAGAACTCAACGAAACAACTAATAGATTATCTAAAGAAGCCTTGTAGGTAACTAAAGGATCCTCCGACCTTTAAGAATTTGTGGATGGCGTCGAGAAAGACACTCTGGAATTCCACCTCTAATTTCTTTTTATTCTCCATTCTTGGTTTATTGTATGATCTCATGAAGGAAAAATATCTCAGAAAGTGTTTTTATTTTGTAAATAAGTAGAGAGAGAGGTACTTTTTTTTCTTACCTCGGAAAGACTGAATGAGTTGTAAATTTTGAGAAATACTATGTTTAGTAGGAAGGTTTTGGTTTCAGGCCTGGTTCTTTTTTGAAACGACCGTAACATGTATATTTTCTTTATGAATATGATGATTTTTTCCAAGGAAAAAAAAAAACGATTTCTATTATTAGTGCAATCTATTTGTATTCGACAATCCAAATCCATTTCCATGTAATATGGTTCTGCATCATTTTCATGTAATCTCTTTTGTTCAAAATTACTCTTACTCTTGCACGGTGTGCCAACCTTGTCTACTTTTTAGTAACACTATAACTTCATTTCTCTTTAGATTCTTAAGGCTTCCATCCCTTTTGGAGTTGATGTTATATTTTGGCGATTTGGCTCTTCTCAAGGTTCTAGAATAGTCATGTTTAATTTTCTTTAATTCCATTTCAAATAAATGTTGTAAGTTATTTTGATTCATTTTTAATTAGTTTTGTGTTTTTTTTTATGATCTTTCAATATATTATAAATTAATGTTAAATAAAAAATAAAATTGTAATTTAATATAAAATAATAAATTATAATTTTGGATGTTGCCACTGTGTGTAAATAAGAAATGTGTAGTGTGGTGGGATGTGAATGGATGTCCTTATGGCGTTAAATATAAGGGTCACTTTTATCGATCAAAAATATATATAATTTCTCTATTATATTTGATATATAATTATGTTTATAAGTTAAATATTAAATATTATATATGTTTTTATTAAATTATTTTATAAATAGAAAAGTATTTTGTGTTTTAGAAGTTGGAAACAACAATTCTTTGTTTTATTATTTCCAAATCCAATGTATAAGTCTTCAGATGAAGGTGGTTTGTTGGATTAATTAATAGTGAAACCTACATCGATTTGAGAATTATGTATTTAACATTGACAATGAACTCACAAAAACAGGATAGCTTGAACTTATAATTCATCCATTAGATTGGTTTTTTGCATTATTTTCTTATGAAGTATTCTATTATTCATTAGTTAATTAATGCAAAATGTATTTTACTTTTTCATTACGTTTTTTATTTTTATTTTATAAAAGTTATTTATGGATAATATTTTTAAGGTGTTTATGTTATGAGTCTTTTTTAGTTTCAAAAGTTAAGTTTTTTTTGTGATTGTTTTCTATATAGGTAAATTATTTAAATAGAAATGCCTCCAAAAAAGAAGGGTCAATCAATTATGTACAAATTTTATGGATATTCTACAATGTCAAAAACTTATAATGTTGGAGATATTTAATACCTACCTGATTTGAATGATGAACCTAATGAAGATATGGATGAAGAGTTTGTCGATGATTTATAAATTCTTGTCCATGACAAAGAAGGACAAGAAGGTGGATCTAGTAGTCCGAGGAGAAGAAAGATCTTCTCAAAACGTGAATTTCTATAAGAATGGAAGATAATATATCCTTGGGTGTATAGTATCAATGTTGAAGATGGCAAGACTCATATGAAGTACAAATTTTTTGAGAAATACAAGGCTCAAGGTCCATGGGGTATGGGAAATGGATGAAATACCATTCAATATGATGCTGTGACAACTCACTCAAAATCTTCTAATCATCAAACATCGATTTAAAAAAAATTGTATGAAATTGAAAGGTTGGAAAAGTCCATTCCAAAACACATAGTGACTATAAATGAGAGCAATAAGGAAAGAATGATAACCACCATCAAGTTAACATATTTTATTGCACATAAAGATATTGCAATTGCTACTTATTAAGATCTATGTCATCTTCAAATGCATTTACAAACACCTAATATTCCTTCTCAACTGGAGTATTCTTCCTACATAAATAGAAAAGCTACCATTGAATTTATTCACTCTATGTCAGATTACCTTGAAAAGGTGCATGTTAGAAAAATGTTAGAAAGTCCATTTTCTCTATAATGTTAGATGAAAGTATAGACAATGGTTTGGAACAACACTTTGTCGTGTATTTTACATATCTAGACTTGAAAGGTTTGGGCTCTTCAATCTCACAATTTATGAAAATGATTAGTAATTTTAATGGAAAATGAAAGACTATATATGATATCATCATTAATCTAAACGAAACAAGGCAATTGAAAAATAAAAAGCTAAAAACAGTTTCCATTGATGGTGCTTCATCTATGATTGGATGTGAAAATGGATTTGTCACATTACTAAAGAATGATCTACCAAATCTTATCGATACTCATTGCATTGCACACCATGAAGAAATTGCAACATTAGATGCTTCAAATAAGATACCAGAATTTTTGTATGTTGAGAAAATAACATATAAAGTATACTCGTGGGTTGTGTTATCGCACAATTTGTACTTGCCCCAAAATCCCAAGGCAAGTGGGTACAGAATTGGCGTAACTAGGAATAATCTATCACGATCACCTCAATAAGAGATCCCTTTCTATTTAGGAGTATGTTTAAGCTACCCCAGGGGAGACGTCCCCGGTGACCTGGGGGGTTTGAGAAGGCTAAGGCAAATTGTCACAAAAAAACCATTCCCCTCTCACAGATCACTCTAATCGGAGGTTTCTCTTATGTATTAAGGATGAAGCATATGAATAATATTGTGTACCAGCCAAGAACAAGACAACAAGGCAAATGAGACACTTTCCAAGTACCAGATGATTGTTAGTACTTCATAAGACGATAAACCTTCATAAAATAAGCTAGCTGATTATGAATTTGGAGCCATGCACCAATTTATAACAACAATTAATATCTTATAACAACCACAAGATGCAAGCCTTTGAATTGCTTGAAAAAGACAATAAAAAGTGACTTTGACTAGGTAAATTGATAATAAATTGTCACAAGCAAAGTTGGCAATGTTTAGCTAGCTTTTAATGTTACTTTTGTAGAGATTTTGCTGTAGTTAGATGGCTGTAGCTATCTTTTGTAACAACATCAAGTTTAAGTGGTCAAAAGTGCAAGAAAACCATACATAAACTAGCCTTTACCTAGTAGTTTCACTAGCAATTATCACAATTGAATTTTGATTCGTTCTAGTGTGAGTTATGTAGGTAAGTGTGCCAAATTAATGTATGTTTAGATTTTTGTAGAAATGTTTTGCTACAAAAACAAGTTATCTTAGGAATTAGTCTAATTTAGGGTTAGAAAAAGTTGGTAAAGAGTTCAAGGATAAAAGTATCAGTGTTTGTTTGCTCAATCACCACTTGTAAGAGGTAGTCTAGTGCCTTTTTAGGGTAAATGGAGTCACTAATGGCAACAACAAATTCTTAAAGGGGAGATAACAATGATAATAACATGATAAAGGGATGGAGAGGACAAGAGAGATGTTGGTATCCCAACGCCTCAAAAAATCCACTCCAAGAGAAAATTTGCTAGAAAGTAACAAGGGGTTAGGCTCTAGCGATTTTCTCTTTCCTTGAACAAAATATAATAAATTATGCAATCGGGCAATGGAAGTAGGGTTACTAGAGTGATACAATGGTAGGGCTCTAGTATCTACTTCAAATTAGGTGCCTTTTAAGAGATTTTAACACATGGAAGATTATAGGGAAAAATATAATAACATATGTCATTCCCCTAAGGTTTCAAGCTAGCAATTTCATAATCTTAGACATGAAACAAGTAAAAAATAACCATAGCATTCATCCACAATATAGAAATGCAAAATTTCCACTTACTTCACCAAGAATAATATAGCAAATCACCCTAGTTGAATATCCTACACAAGAAAATAGTCAAAATGCACCAAAAATTGCCTCCTTCAAGAAGTGCACACCACTAGTTTCAACCAATAACACTTAAGGGAGGCCGAATTTTAGACATCTACTTGAGTGATGAATGAATCATGAACAATACAAGAGTTTAATCTCTTATTTATACAATGACAATGATCTTTAATTATCTTTTAGATCACAAAAAGCTGACATGGCCAGTTTACACCAAAAATCCAATTTTTACATAAAATCAACAATTAAAACCCTAATTTATCTTTAGGGATGACGTCATGCCCCTCTGAGGGTGACATTAGGCGCCATATTGGAACGCTAGGCCTCAAAAGTAAAACATTAGGCCTCAGAAGCTGCCACATGTGCCAACTAGCACCAAACCGTCCTCATGCCAAACCCTAACTGATGACGTAAAGGGCCTTCAAGGGCCAACATCATTATGGAAGGGAAAGAACCCCCTGGGTCTAGGCCTGCCAGAGTGTCTCAAAGGAAACATTATTCTTCTTTCCTGGTGCCATCCTCTGGTGTCTCTCTGCCCCTAGGTGGGGTCACGACATCCATATGGTTTATCCCCATGGAGATACGAGCTAATCATCTCCCCATATGTACCTGTCCACCATGCATGGTCCTGCAACAACAACAAGTACGCCCCCATGGGATCATAAGTCATAGGGATCATAGTAATGTCAATCACATCCAATAAACAAATTACCCAAACATGTGCATCAAAACCCCCTTTACCCAGACAAATGCTCAAAGATGTTATGCAATTTAACAAGCCAAGTTTGGAGAGGGTCTCGGGATGTCCTATTGGGCTAATCCTCCTCAAGTTTGGGGTGTTTCCCAGGTGAAGACCAATCTAGGTCATGTAGGTGTATGAAATAGTGTAGGGGAATGTTTGGGCAAGGGGTGTAGTGATAATAGGGAAATGTAGGTCTTGCCTTTGGGTGCCTCTGTAAAGGGCGAGTTGAACCTTGTCATGGATGCCATTGTTTCCTAACCCATTCAATGCCTTTTATTCTTTGTCTTATTGCTTTTTATTTTCAAGAGATAACTGGGGGACACTACCTTGGCGTGGTGACTAGTGGTAATAACTTTACCCACAAGCACTTCACGAAAATGAGAAGGCTGGATCGTGATGAGACACCCTTTCTCTTGGCTATGCCACCAAGAGCCACTACCATAGTTTGGTGACTAGATATATGGTAGTGTCATACCGCTACATGCCCATGGACCTAATAGGTCGGCTCATGATGAGACCTCCTATCCACCAACTAGATCTTGAGTCTTATTTTATTTTACGGGTCCTTTTTTCTTACTGAGAAGCCTTTTATTGCTTTCTCGGGAATCCCTGGGCTAAGCATCTCAAGGTTTCAATTTGGATTTTAAATTTTGCCAACTACTTTTACCCTCTAGGCCTTTAGCCCCTTCTTCCCACAAGGCAAGTACAACCCTTACTAGTTTGACAAACCCAATGCTCGAACTAAGGTAGGGGAAGATGAGAGGCACAATGATGAAAAATTGTAAGTATGGAAGGAATGGACGATGACCTTTCATAGACCCACCTAGTGGCAACTCATCCCTAAGGGAACCAACTTACTAGGGCACTCTGTCACCCCCCTCGGGTATGAACAAGTTAAAGAGCATAATTTCCAAGCAAACGTCATGAAACAAAAGAGAGTTTAGTGCACATATTCAAATGCTTCGAAAATCATAGTGACACATACCTTGATACCCAGAATCATTACCTAATGGAGAAAGACCAACTGCTACTTCAGAATCGGGCCGATGGGATGGATGTTGTTGTTGTTGATATATAGGATGCACTGAAGGAAAGATGGGCCCTCTGGGGCAGGCTCAAGTCATATGGCTCTCAGTACTCCATGTCTAGAATATGTGGGCCTCGAGACATAATCTCCTTAGTTATCCCTGGGATAGGGGATAACATCTCGCTCCAACTCTAGGACATGTGCTCACCATAGAGTGCATGAGAACCTCAACATCTCTGGCACGATCTATAATCTGTTGAATATCAACAAAAATAATTAGTAATATTTTGGGGTGGTGATATCACCCATGGCTCATATATGATACAATGAAATAAAAGTAAGCAAGCATATATATACAAATGGAAATGAAACTACAACTGCGCTACTCTAGCATGATATGCAAATGGTATATACAATGAATGTAAATGCCTACCTACTTACTTGTACTTACCTTTCATGTTGCTGGCGGGAAGTAGCGCTTTATGTGTATAGCATTCATAGGTATCTTCAAATCTTCTCCTTCCAGGGTTGTCAAGTTAAAAGAGTTTGTTCTTGCCTAACTCATGACCTTGTAGGGACCTGTCCATAATCCATCCAACTTCTTGTGCATACCAGGTTTCTCCCTTCTCTTGTCCCATAACAACACTAAGTCTTGTTCAATAAAACCTCTTTCTTTTGCCTTGTGATCAAAGGTGTTCTTAAATTTCTCTTGGTTTCTCACCATTTGGCTCAGAGCAACCCTCTTGGATTCATCCAACTCTACTAACTGGTTAATTCATCCTTGGATTACTTCTCCTTCGGTGGTGTATTGTTGAGAAAAACGAAGGATAGGGATATGGAGGTTCACAACCAATTTGGCTTCCAACCCATACACTAGTTCAAACAGGGTTTTTCCTGTTGAGGTCTTTGTTGTTATTCGATCTTCCCACAGGGCATACTTGATCTTGATATCCCAAGACCTTTTGTTCTCTCCCACAATCTTCTTAATGATATTCACGAGGTTCTTATTGCTTGATTATTCTAAGTCATTTCCTTGTGGGTAGTAGTTTGATGAATGAGATAGAACAGTGCCATACTTGAAACAAAATTATGCTAATGCAAGGGAGCTGAAGGCTTTGCCATTGTCAGTGGTAATTTTGGACGGGACCCCAAATCTTGTTATGATTCTTTCCTCTAAGAAATTCATAACCACCTCCTCAGTGGCTTTCTTTGTGTGCATAGATTCTACCCACTTGGTAAAATAATCCATGGCGATCAAAATCCATCGGTAACCGTTACTTGAATTATCTTTAAATTCACCAATAAATTCTAATCCCCACTGTTGAAAATGAGCTTCTACCACCACAGGTTTCAAAGGTTGTGCCGAGAGATTTTGTTTACCAGTAAAGTATTAGCAAGGTTGGCATGATCAGACATATCAGTGAGTATCAACGAACAATGTTGGCCAATAATATCCAGCTCTTAAGATCTTGTGTGTAGTAATACGAGCAAAGAAGTGCCCACCACAATGCCTAGAGTGTAATTCCTTCGACAACTTGTTGGCTTCTTCTTGGTTCACACGTCCAAGGAGAACTCCATCCAAGTCCTTCCAACCAAGGCCATTCTCAGTTAAACAATACTTCATAGATTTAAGTCTCTAAGCTCTTCTTTTATAGTCTACTAGATGGTCTGGGCATGATAAATTCTTGAGGTAGTATATTATGTCGGAATACCATTCATCATGTTCTAGCTCACTTACTACCATGTTTATTTGTTCGCTCTCTCCCATTTGTATGGATTCTTGATTGCTCTTAGTTAACATTTGGGCTAACCCTTGTCCCTTCACAATCTTGGTGGGTTTTATTTCTAAATCATATTCTTGGATCTTGGAAATCCACTTACCCCTAGTACCCATACAATTTTGTTGTGATAAAACATCCTTTACTGCTGGGTAAGGGACATAGGCCTCAATCTTATTGTAACCCACATAGTTTCTAAAATGCTTAAGGGATTTCACCAAGGCATAAGTTTGTTTCTCAATATTTGAATAATTTAGCTCTGAATCCCTAAGGACTTTACTCATGAACGCAATTGGTTGTTCATGGTCATCAACATCTTTTTGCAACAAGACACCTGCGATGGTATCTTGAGAGGCAAAAGAGAATATCATGAAATCCCGTGAATAATCAGGACTAACTAGAACCGGGGCTTGGGAAATGGCGTCTTTTATATATTCAAAAGATTGAATGTCCTTGTCATCTCACCTGAATGTTGTGTCCTTTTTAAGTAATCCACTCATGTTTTTTATTCTTTCGACAAAGTTTGGGACAAATCTTTGAATAAAAATTATTTTTCCGAAGAATGATTGTAGAGATTTTTTGTTAACTGGGGGTGTACATCTTTGATAGATTGGATCCTCTCTGGGTCTACAGAAATTCCTCCCTCTGATACTATGCGTCCCAATAATTTTCCCTTATCTATCTCGAAAACAGACTTCTTAGGGTTCAAGGAGATACCATATTTTCTACATCTTTCAAAGACAATTTTGAGGTGTGAGATATGGTATTTTCTTTCCTTTGACACGACTGTGAGATCATCTTGGTAAATTTATATGATTTTATGAATGATATCTCTAAAAGAAAAGTCCATTGCTCTTTGAAAGGTTGAACCTGCATTAATAAGGCCGAAAAGCATTCTCAGGTACATGAATGTTCCCCATGGTGTGGTAAATGTTGTTTTGAGTTGATCTTCTCTCTTCAGTAACACCTGATTATATCCAGAAAATCCATCTAGCATGGACATCATGCCTTCCCCTGTGACTCTTTGTAATAAATGTTCCATATTTGGGAGGGGGTAATTGTCTTTCAAAGATAACTGGTTAAGGTTCCGAAAATCTACGCATAAGCGAATGTCACCGCTTTTCTTTCGAACAACTACCAAATTGGACATCCATGATGAATATCTAATGGGAGCTATGATAAAAACATCTACCATCTTTTGAAGTTCCTTTTGTATCTGGCTTTCCAACTTTGGGTTGATATGTCTTAGCTTTTGTTAGAAAGGTTTGGCTCCCTCTGTCAAAGGTATATCATGTTGGATAACATCACCCCTATAAGCTTTTAATTCATCATAATTCCGAGCAAAGGTATATTTAAACTCTCTTATGAGGTCAAGTATCTCATTCCTCTCCTTTTCCGTAGTACCTTTCCCTATTTTGACCATTCTTGGATCTATCTCAGTGCCTATGTTGAATTCTAAGGCTTCATATGTTTGTTGTTTGGGTTTTTTCCCTTTGTAAACATCGTGTCTATCAAAGAGTTGTTCAAAAGGAACACACCCTTTCGACAGAGTGTTATTTTGCAAGTTTACTACGTCTAGGTCCATGGAATCAACTAGGAAGTTTACTCTTGAATTGGTGAATTCTTTGTTGTTTTCCATGAATCTAAGGATTTGATTATCATCTTCAAAGACTTTCCAATGTTACAAGTTATCGGGGATTGATGGTCTAAAAAGGACTTCCATTTTGCACAAGTTTTGGAGGGGGGCATCACGAGGTTGAAAAGTGGATGCTGAGATAGCCAAGGCATCTGCCACATAGTTTTCTTCTCTGGAAACTGCTTTGATTGATACTACCTCAAAGGATTTTGCAATAGATATTGTGAAGTCTCGATACCTTTTTAATCTCTCATTATTTGCATCAAAGTTTAACAAAATTTGTGATACTATCAAGTCTGAATCTCCTATAACCCTCAAGTGAGTGACACCTTTGTCGATTGCTAAATTAAGACCTATAATCAAAGCCTCGTATTCAACAACGTTGTTTGTACAATGATATTCAAGTCTATAGGAGTAGTAGAAAGTTTCCTTGGATGGGGTTGTTAGGACGATGTCTTCCCCTGACCTAGTACTCAAATGAGCACCATCAAATTATAGGGTCCATATTCCTCTGAGTGTTTCGTTAAGTTCATCTGAATTCCCTCCTTGGACAAACCAATTTTCCATCCCATTGTTCACACAAAGGAGCTGATTATTGGGTTGTTCGGGAGTTTCAATGAGGCATACTGTAATGAGTTCTTTGTGAAGGGTAAAAAATCCCCCTTTGGGGTGAGGTATAATAGCTTTGTACCCTTGGTCTTGGAAGCTCCCTATAATATTTTCTATCAAGTCTTTGCGGAGTAGGATTCCCCAGCTACTTAAAGCTTCAATCACCATTACATCGATCTTGAAAGAGGCATCAGGGCAAGCCTGGAAGGCAACACTCAAGTCTTTGATAATGCCTCGTGTGAAACCATCTTGCGTGTTTGGTTGTGATATATTGAGACCTAGTTGGTACATGACCCTTTCGGTCATAATGTTTCTAGGGGTATCTGGGTCAAACACACAATTATGGAGAAGAAAATCATTGATTTGGAGGGTAACATAAAAAGGTGCAGGTTCTCCATACTTCCTTCCCATGCTCCCAACATGGTAAACAATGGGGAATTCCTCTTCACAATCATCTTCCTCGTTGATTTGTGAATGCGAGTATTCGATATCTCCAACCTCAAGGTCCCCAAAGGTATCTTGAGGGGGTTTCAAATCCTCAGGGGGCTCATTTTGTTGTGAAAATAAGGAAGCATCTTTCATGTTTGAGAAACCTGTGCTCCATTTCTCGGGGAAAGTATTATTTTCTACCTCTAGAATCTCTAAGAGGTCATGCTCTAGCCCTCCCATGCTTTCCTTATTCAGCTCCCATATGTCATCATTATTCAAAAAATTGACCTGATGGATGGAATCGTTGAACTTAAGATTCTCTTCAATCTGGCAATCAACATGTTCTTCTTCTTCAAGGTTTGTAGGTAATTCGTTCTTGAGGGTAAATTGTAATTTAACTTCCAAGGAGTTTAGATAGTGTTGGAGAATAACGTTCTCTTGGTGAAAGTTGGGCTCAAGTTTGCTAATGAGAGTGTTGAACCTGTCATTGAATTCCCTAACATCTTCGTCACTTTGCTTGCAAATTTTGAGGTACTTAGAATAAATAGAGGCCATACTTTCTACCTTACCCCATCTCTTCAAGAAAGCATGTTTCAAATCTTCAAGGGTTTTGAGGCTTCCACTTGGGAGTGTATTAATCAAATTTCTGGCATTCTCAGTGAGTGAGTTCAAGAAAAGTCTCTTAAATGTGTCAGAATGTTCTTCTCCACATTGATGGAATTCATAACCTCACAAAATTGAGTCCAGTGTGTGTTTCCATAAGATCCTGCTTCTCCTGGGAATTTAGGTATCCAGGAGTTGGCTTCTTTGGGGAGATCATGTAATCCCCCCTGGGTGTTAGCCAGGTCTAAAGGGCCAAAAAGTTCTTCGGGAGACCATTTAGGAGAAGCTACAGAGATGACAGGGATATGAGGAAGATAGAGTGTATACTGACATCCGCTACGAGTTGTCATTGGTGGATTCACCAGACAATATTCAAGATATTATAAAAAAGATGAGGGGATCACCCTCAGTGGAGTCGCCAAGTAATCTTTTTAAGATAAAGGCTTTTGAGGAAAGGCTTACCGAAAAAAGTCTCATCTTGAGAAAAATTGAATCAGTGTTCGCCGACAACAGTGCTAAAATGTTATCGCACAATTTGTACTTGCCCAAAAATCCCAAGTCAAGTGGGTACATAATTGGCGTAACTAGGAATAACCTATCATTGTCACCTTAATAGGATATCCCTTTCTATTTAGGAGTATGTTTAAGCTACCCCAGGGGAGACATCCCCGGTGACCTGGGGGGTTTGAGAAGGCTAAGGAAAATAGTCACAAGGAAACCGTTCCCCTCTCACAGATCACTCTAATCAGAGGTTTCTTTTTTGTCTAAAGGATGAAGCAAATGAATAATATTGTGTACCTTCCCAGAACAAGACTACAAGGCAAGCAAGGCACTTTCCAAGTACCAAATGATTGTTAGTACTTCATAAGAAAATAAACCTTCGTAAAATAAGCTAGCTGATTATGAATTTGCAGCCATGCATTAGTTTATAACAACAATTAATATCTTATAACAACCACAAGATTCAAGCCTTGAAATTGCTTGAAAGAGACAATAAAAAGTGACTTTGACTAGGCAAATTGAAAGTAAATTGTCACAAGCAAAGTTGGCAATGTGTAGCTAGCTTTTAATGTCATTTTTTCAGAGATTTTTCTGCAGTTAGATGGCTGTAGCTATATTTTGTAACAACAACAAGTTTAAATGGTCAAAAGTGTAAGAAAACCATACACAAACTAGCACTTACCTAGTAGATTCACTAGCAATTATCACAATTGAATTTTGATTGGTTCTAGTGTGAGTTATGTATCTAATGTGCCAAATTAATGTATGTTTAGATGGTTGTAGCAATGTTTCGCTACAAAAACAAGTTATCTTAAGAGTTAGTATAATTTAGGGTTAGAAAAAGTTAGTAAAGAGTTCAAGGATAAGAGTATAAGTGTTTGTTTTCTCAATCACCACTTGTAAGAGGTAGTCTAGTGCCTTTTTAGGGTAAATGGAGTCACTAATGGCATCAAAAAATTATTAAAGGGAAGATAACAATGACAATAATATGTTAAAGGGATAGAGAGGACAAGAGAGGTGTTGGTATCCCAAGGCCTCAAAAAATCCACTCCAAGAGAAAATTTGCTAGAAAGTGACAAGGGTTAGGCCCTAGTGATTTTCTCTTTCCTTGAACAAAATATAATAAATTATGCAATAGGGCAATGTAAGTAGGGTTACTAGAGTGCTATAATGGTAGGGCTCTAGTATCTACTTCAAATTAGGTTCCTTTCAAGAGATTTTAACAAATGGAAGATTATAGGGAAAAAGATAATAACATATGTCATTCCCCTAGGGTTTCAAGCTAGCAATTTCATAATCTTAGACATGAATAGAGTAAAAAATAACCATAGCATTCATTCGCAATAAATAAATGTAGAATTTCAACTTACTTCACCAAGAATAATCTAACAAATCACCCTAGTTAAAGATCCTCCACAACAAAATAGCAAAAATGCACCAAAAATTGCCTCCTTCAAGAAGTGCACACCACTAGTTTCAGCCAATAACACTCAAGAGAGGCCAAATTTCAGACCTCTACTCGAGTGATGAATGAATCATGAAAAATACAAGAGTTTCATCTCTTATTTATACAATGACAATGACCTTTAATTGCCTTTTAGGTCACAAAAGGCTGACATGGCGAGTTTACATAAAAAATCCAATTTTTACATAAAATCAACAATTAAAACCTTGATTTGTCTTTAGGGATGACGCTATGCCCCTCTTAGGGTGACGTTAGGCCCCATATTGGAACACTAGTCCTCAAAAGTGAAACGTTGGGCCTCAAAAGGCCTCAGAAGTTGCCAGATGTGCCGACTAGCACAAAATCGTCCTCATTCTAAACCCTAACTGATGACGTCAAGGGTCAATATGATGATGTCAGGGGCCTTCAAGGGACAACATCATGGTGGAAGGGAAAGACCCCCTTGGGTCTAGGCCTGCCATAGTGTCTTGGAGGAAACATTCTTCTTCTTTCCTGGTGCCATCCTCTGGTGTCTCTCTATTCGAGTGATGAATGAATCATGAAAAATACAAGAGTTTTATCTCTTATTTATACAATGACAATGACCTTTAATTGCCTTTTAGGTCACAAAAGGTTGACATGATGAGTTTACATAAAAAAATCCAATTTTTACATAAAATCAACAATTAAAACCTTGATTTGTCTTTAGGGATGACACTATGCCCCTCTTAGGGTGACGTTAGGCCCCATATTGGAACACTAGTCCTCAAAAGGCATCGGAAGCTGCCACACGTGCCAACTAGCACAAAATTGTCCTCATGCTAAACCCTAACTGATGACGTCAAGGGTCAATATGATGACGTCAGGGGCCTTCAAGCGCCAACTTCATGGTGGAAGGGAAAGACCCCTTTGGTCTAGGCTTGCCACAGTGTCTTGGAGGAAACATTCTTCTTCTTTCCTGGTGCCATCCTCTGGTATCTCTCTACCCTTGGCTTGGGTCACAACATCCATCTGGTGAGATTTTATCCCCATGGCGGTCCGAGATAATCATCTCCCCATATGTAGCTATCCACCGGGCATGGTCCTGCAACAACAACAAGTATGCCCTCCATGGGATCATAAGTCACAGGGATCATAGCAATGTCAATCACATCCAATAATCAAATTACCCAAACATGTGCATCAAACCCCCCTTTACCCAGACAAATGCTCAAAGACGTTATGCAGTTTAACAAGCTAGGCTTGGAGAGGGTCTCAGGATGTCCTATTGGGCTAATCCACCTCAAGTTTGGGGTGTTTCCCAGGTGAAGACCAATCTAGGTCATGTAGGTGTATGAAATGGTGTAGGGGACTGTTTGGGCAAGGGGTGCAGTGATAACAGGGAAATGTAGGTCTTGCCTATGGGTGTCTCTGTAGAAGGCGAGTTGCACCTTGTCGTGGATGCCATTGTTTCCTATCCCATTCAATGTATTTTATTAATTTTCTTATTGCTTTTTCTTTTCAAGAGAATAGCTAGGAGACACTGCCATGGCATGGTGACTAATAGTGACAATGTTACCCACAAGCACTTCACGAAAATGAGAAGGTTTTCTCGTGATGAGACCCCCTTTCTCTTGGTTATGCCACCAAGAGCCACTACCCTAGTTTGGTGACTAGATAGATGGTAGTGTCATATTGCTACATGCCCATGGACCTAATAGGTCGGCTCATGATGAGACCTCCTATCCACCAACTAGATCTTGAGTCTTATTTTATTTTACGGGTCCCCTTTTCTTACTAAGAAGCCTTTTATTGCTTTCTCGGGAATCCCTGGGTGAAGCATCTCAAGGTTTCAATTTGGCTTTTAAATTTTGCCAGCTACTTTTTCCCTCTGGGCCTTTAGCCCCTTCTTCCCACAAGGCAAGGTAAAACCCTTACTAGTTTGGAAAACCCAATGCTCGAACAAGGGTAGGGGAAGATGAGAGGGACAATGAGGAAAAGTGGTAAGTATGGAAGGAATGGACGATGAACTTTCATAGACCCACCTAGTGGCAACTCATCCCTAAGGAAACCAACTTACTAGGGCACTTTGTCACCCCCCTCAGGTATGAACAAGTTAAAGAGCATAATTTCCAAGCAAACATGATGGAGCAAAAGAGAGTTCAATGTACATATTCAAATGCTTCGAAAATCAGAGTGACACATACCATGATACCCAGACTCATTACCTCATGGAGCAAGACCCACTGCTACTTCAAAATTAGGCCGATGGGATGGATGATGCCGTTGCTGATAGATGGGAATGCACTGAAGAAAAGATGGGCCCTCCGGGGCCAAGCTCATGTCATATGGCTCTCAGTACTCTATGTCCAGGACCTGTGGGCCTCAAGACATAATCTCCTTACTTATCTCTAGGATAGGGGATAGCAGGTTGGAAATTCGACAAAGAGAAACAATGAACTCATTGCTTTACTAGAGATAATGGAATTATAATCCTTGCAAGATCTTCTAATCCATGGGATTAGATGGCTATCTAGGGGTTGAGTGGTTGAAAGACTTGTTACATTGATGCCTGCTATTCTGAGCTTGTGGAAGAAAGAAAGAAAGAATTCATGGTATCATAAGGCAATGATTTTCTCAGTTCAATTTTGTTTGAATATGCTTGCTAATGTTTTGATGGAGTTGAATAATATAAACAAAAAACTCCAAGAAGATAATGTGGATGTCACATCTCTTGGAATAACTATTGACCGTGCATTAATTACCCTTAAAAGATATTTTTGTGGGTTATATTCTTTTGTAGAAAGTGCAGTACATCTTACTAAATTCTTGAAAGACTCTAAAGTCAATTTCCTTGAAAATGTTGACAAAGAAGGGAGTATCCATAGACATGATTTGTTGTACATTCCAATCCATGATAAGCAAATAGCACAACCAATGGCATCTTGCATTGATGGCTCCCTCGATATTTGCATAAAAATTACAAGGAATTATGTCCAAGCATTGGTTGAAAGGTTCGATTCAAGATTTCCAGATTTTCATCTCTTTAAGGCAGCAAGGTTGTTTAGTCCTTTCCATTATCCATCATATCTGTATGTGAGAGAAAATAATGCAAATCGTTGGCTTGAAATTCTTTTTTCTCATTTATAGCACAAAACATGCAATGGAGGTGAAAACGTACCATTATTTTATATTACAACTTGTAAAAGAGAGTTATATGAATTTTTTGACGTGGTTCATTTAAATGGGGAAAGATTCTTTGTAAAAGATGCATGGAAAGTATTTTTTCAAACAAACGATTAACATTCTAGGTATCTAAATATGTTAAAATTAGGGCAAGCCGTGCTTGTCATACCAACAAGCATCATTGCATGTGAAAGAGGGTTTCCCAAACAAAATTTGATCAAAGATATAAGGAGAACAAGACTCTCAATTAACACACTTGATGCATTGATGTGTATACCATTGATAGGTCCTCACATATTAGAGATGGAGTGGCAACGAGTTTATGAGATTTGGCAAAGTGCAAAGGAAAGAAGACTTTTTTACATGTGAGAATTATCAAATTATATGTTTTTTCTACTTTGTATGAATTTATAAATACATGTAATTTTTGTTGTCTTCTATTAAAGATTTCGATTTCAACTATGGTTATGTCTGTGATATATGAAACTCTAATGTTCTTTGTATATTGTTGGAATGTGGAATACATGTATTTTTAATTACATGGGTGATAAAGGATTTCTACATGTGTTGTTGCTACAAGTTCATGGCATCTCTGCTACGATTTTAGGTTCTTATTTCAAACTCTATGTTATTGACATATTGACCTAGATTTTTCTCTTGACATGTTGACATATTATTGCAAGTTCATGACATCTCTATTGTGATTTTGAGTATTTTTTTCAAATTTTGAAAAAAAATGGCTAAATTTCGAGGCCTACATGCTTAGAACCTTATGCTAGTGAAATATCATTAAATATTTTTGTTTACAAATTAGGCCAATGATGGTTTTTTTAAGGGTTCTCTCTCTTCATGTGTGAAAAGTTTGCTAAAATTTACCTAAATAAATTTACCATTTAATGGAGTGAAATTTGAAATTTGAATTTTTTTTAATGTAATTGTTAATATGAAGGACTCAACCAGTTTTTAGTTATGGAATTTATTTTTGACTCAAGTGGTGGAATGGATTGAAATTTTACATTCAAATCAAAGGTTTGGTATTATTTATTTACTTTACCCTAAGATAAACTTCGTTTCAGTTACATTCATTGTAGAGTTTTTCTTTTTCTTTATGGGAGAGAATAAATCATAACATATCTTCTAGGTTTAAATATCTGCCATAATTTTCCATTTTTCTATCACTATTTCGTGTTTTAGTTTGAAATCCGATATAAACATCTTCTTCTCACGCTTGAACATAAAACAGATTTTAAAATTTTATATTTATGAAATTTCTTATATTCACTTTTGAGGCATGATGTTGTTGTCTGTGAATTTGTGCACAAGTTTTTGATGATTTTCTTTGTGTTTTTACATAACATCTTTGAATATCAATCTACATGCGAGAGGTGGATTGCTTTTTTAACTCAAAACCTTTGGCCATTTAATGTCAACTCAAATATCATTTATGTTGTGCCCTAAACAATCCATTGGTTTAAATATAATAAGTATTTTATATATCCCTATATTTTCAAAATCTAGAATATCTTTACAAACATGTAGTTAGTTGAATCTACCTTGTTGTGAATATTGATGTAGTTTGTAGGGTTGGCTTCCCATTTTTGAATATATCATGGGGGGAGTCTCTTGACTTATTTTATTCCTAATGCACAAAGACACACATGTTCTCCAACTAATTTCAATATAAATATGGCTTTAAATATATGATCCATAGATATGTTAGGCGCTTCTCTAGTAATTGTTGCCAATAACATGCCCTCATTGTTGGTTGTTTAAGGTGATTACAATAGGTTTAAATGATGCAATTACAACACAATACCCTTGTCCTTTTTTTTCCACTATTAAATTGCCTAAAACAGGCCTGAAACAATTATGTTGAGTTGATGTTCATCATCGAGTGTTTTTCTGCAAAACCATGTCTTTGTTTTTGTTTGTATGCATGATCTAGCTAATTTGCTTCTATATTGGGATTCTAGTTTGCTTTAAAGTTATAAATATTATCCTAATAATGAGCACAAATGGAATGTATAGAACTTGTAATGATGGACATGTATGTGTATGGGAATTGTATTCACCACTTGGTGTGGAAAAAAATATCCTTAATATTATTAATCAAAATTTTCGATTACACATGAATTAAACTCAGACTCTAAAATAATGTCAGAATACAGTTTGTATGTTAACTATTACTTTATTGAAAAGTCTTATTATGTTCACAGAATGAGAGTTGTGAAGAGAAATGAATCATGGTGAGTTGCATATATTGTGTTACGATTAGCATGGAGTTGACTTTGTGACCCTTCAAGGTAATCATTCCTAGTCCTTGGTAAATATGTCTCTTTTAATCCTTTCAACATAGCTATAAGTGTCATAATTTGTTTTTTCTTTGAATTTCTAATAGCTAGCTAAATTTGGGGCTGAAAGTGCCATTCAATAGTCATTATAAGTTTTCAATTGACTTTCCATTTTATTCACTAAATGTGTTAGTTATTTTGTTTGGTTTTTATAATTTGCTTCAAATAAAGCCACCAAAAAGTGAAAAAGTGAGTTATGTTTTGGGATTGTTACATTTTCAAATCATTGAAAGGAATTTCATCTTAGACTCAAAGTTGTGATCTTGTGTTGTCATTTTTTTTTGTTCCTTCCAAGAAAGTAGTTTTTTTTCCTTAAAAATTCTTAAAAATATTGGCAAGCATAGTGATATGTTTGATATGTGTATTTTTTTAATCATTCGTTGTTGATATGTTGATATATTCTTCTTATCTCCTTTTCTCTTTGTCCATCAATTCAAAGTCTCCAAACATGGAACATGAGAGAACTAATGAAGTATGAATAATATAATGAGAAATGGAATAAGTACATGTGAAATTGATCTCTAGCCTACCACCTCCAAAGGTGACATGTCAACTTTAAGTTGAGCACGCCATTTTGTTATGTGAACTTGAAGGTTAAAATTTTTAATATGACTTCAATTAATGAAGAGTAATTTTTTAATCAAAACCTCATTATTGAAGGGTTGATTTCTTATCAAAACTTCATTGTTGAAGGGCACAAATTTAGACATGACGTTCTTTGACGAGAAATACAGATACCCAAAATGTAAAAAAAAAGAAAGTGTTTGAAGGGTAAAGAGGAATCCAAATTCCAACCTTGTTTAGAATAGATTTTCACATCATTAAGAATTTCGTCATTCAATTTTCTTAGAGATCTTCACATAAAAGTTATATGTACAATGCTTTTTTAATTATATTTTTTAGTAAAGGGTAAGAAAATTAGGTTTTTACACTGTAAACCCTACTCATTTTACAAAGCCCATTTCACGAAGAGGTACGTAACCACAACGAAAATTACTTGGCACACCATAGCTTTGAAAAATACAATTTCTTTTGCTACATACGACCGCTAGAGTTGACACGAGGTAAACCACTAGATAAGGACCTCAAACATGTTACATGTCAAAGTCCTTGTTGCATGTCAAAGCTCTATCGAGTGTTTTGCAATTCACAAATTTTTTGACATACATGTTTTCCTCTTCGAGCATTGATGCACATGCACTATAGGAGTCGAATTGGTAATACCTTGATACCTTTGATGAGCTCGAGGGTCGTTTCATTGACACATTCTCGAAATAACTTCTATTGTTGTATGCTCCAGGCCCTCTTTTATACGCAACATAAAATAATCAAAATGGAATCTCTCGTATCTATAAAAGCATGTAGACTAGACAAACTTGTTATGTGAAATGGTTGGATGGTCAAGAAGCTAGTTCAGTTTGAAAGTATAATTGTTATGCTTGATGAAGCACTATTAGAATTTGTGCGGGGTTTAGAGGTGAGCAAGTAGTGCTTCTTGTGGGCTATTTGCTTGGATCTCATTCTTGGCTAATCTAGTGTGCTACCTTTTGAGTTTTTAGATAAGGTAAAGGATAAAGGTTTCTTTGTGTGTTGGACACCCACTTCTTTGGAGACCATCGAAGTAGCAAGATATCCATTATCAAAGTTTGGAAGATTACATTGGAAATGAAAGATGTATTGTTAGATACATGTGTAGATAAACAATTTAGCACAACAAATTATACGATCGCAAGCTCCCTTGGGGATACAATTTCCTTGTTGTGTTATTGTTCTTCTTATTCTTATGAAGGTTGGTGTAAAATCACAGTTAAAGGGAAATTAACACACTTGCAATTAACAATAAGCACCAAATTCTCACAGTCAAGTATCAAAAGCACTAAATCCTCACACTTAAAGACAAATTAATTATAATTTACGTCATCTACCACATCTTATAATTCCTCCACCATATTTAAATATCTTTTTGTTGGGGCATATTTGAGTTCTTCATTGGTTGATTCACGTCCATACTCCCCCCACTTTATCTCCATTCGACAAAACCATAATTAATATTGCCAATAAACACTTAGCATGCAATCACCTACCAATTTTTGTTACTGAATACTTAAAATAGATAAAATCATATCTTACAAATTCGATTTTTCTCTCAATTTGAAAAAATTGTTGAGCAAAATGAAAAACTTCATTTAAAAAGATCAAAATTACCTCTAGTTTTCATAGATCATTGAATTAGTTGCATATTTGAGGGCTCTCCATCCACAATAATTCAATATTTGTGAATAAAATAAAATGTATGATTTGTGATCAATATTTGTCTTTGTTTTTTTGTCATCAATGTCAACTACTTGTTTTTCCCCCCTCTTTTTTCATGCCCTTTCCCGTACAATCGTCATGATGACCTCTAGATCCATATTGAACTAAAATCATATCTATAAATATACTACAAGGATTCAATCACGGGGTAAGTATGATAACAATGCAAGTACATAATTAAAACATAATTAGGACATAATATTACATGTATCAATGAATTAGTATTGTGAGTGTGTGTGTGTGCGTGCGTGCGCGTGTGTGTGTTGTAAGGATGTGGGTCGACAACAAAAAAGCTATGCAAATTAATGAAAATTTCAAAACAAGGAGATATTTCATGCCCATAAACAAAATCAAAATTGAGAAGATGTAGAGTGCAAGATGTTCAGGGACACAAAAGAGATAATGGAGCTAGAGAAATAACCTAGCCTATGTCATGGTCTAGAGACAAAGAACATGGTTTTAGGCCATAATAGTTTCCTTTGGGGATCATGAGCCATGAACACGGCCCAAATCCATCACACATGCCCTACACAAGGAATCTTTAGCCTTTAATTTGGATATGGTAGTCATTTTGAGATTCGTAATGCCATGAATAGTTCTTAGGCCCAAGGCCATGTCTAAGTTTCAGAATATAGTCAAAGGCAATACTAGTTTTCTATAGGGTTCATAAGGCATCCATCAAGCACCAAACCACCACATATGCCTCACATATAGAATCTTACCCTACCGATGTAATAATATTAATGTTATGTAATATTTATAATACTAATACTGTAAATTGTAATATACCTAAACAATGTTGTAACAAGGAGGTTTAATAAAGGAAAAGGTATGCAAATTAATGAAAAAATTGAAAAAAGAAGATAATTTCCATCCAAAAACAAAATTGAAATAGGAGAAGATGCATAGCACAAATTGTTTAATAACACATAGGAGATAACGGAGCGAGAGGGAGAAGAAGAGAGAAATTTTAGTAAAATGCCTTCACACGTGGTAACCGAAACCAATATAGGCAAACCAATGTACAAAAGCAAAGATAACCCCATGTTTTCTAATGGAATGACGAGATCCAAGGTTTTATAAAGAAGGGATTTTACGATGAAGCATTGAGGTTGTAATATCAAATGCAACATGCAAGCACACCACTAGATAAGTTGGCATTTATTCATGTAATCAATGCATGTCACAACTTAGTATCTTTGTAAGTGAGTAGGGAGTTTCATCAAGATATCATCACAATATGATTTGTTTTGGATGTCGTGTTGGCTAATGCGCTCATGTCAATATATGTCAAGTGTGGAAGTTTAGAGAATGCACACCTAGTGTTTGACTGAATGCTTGAATGAAAACTCATGTCATAATATTTAATTGTTTATGGTTATTCCAAGAATGTCCATCCCCATGAAGCATTGTTGTTCTTCAATGGAATGCACATCTTGGGCATTAAACCAAATCAATCACTATGGCTAGTGTTCTACCTACGCATGGAAAGTTGTTTACTATAAAAGAAAGTAAACAAGTGTTGTGTCATTAAATGATATTATTTTTGGTATTCCCAAAATTTCCACCCCTATGGATCCTTGGCATTTTTCAATGAAATGCAAGTCTATTATATACTACATAAGAGTATTTTGGACATAAAGTGGTCATTTGAAGTCGTATGTGGGTGAAATTTGGATTATGGTGAGTTGAAATATATGCGTATATGTCCACCAAGAATCAACAAAAGATTCATCCATTTACCCCCTTGAAACGAAAAAACAATTGAAAATGTATTTCAACCATAACTCAATTGTACAATGTCTAATGGCAATTGAATTTTAAAAGAAGCAAGCTCAGAACTATCCCCTAGTGTCCACCAGATCATTTGGTCTCCAAAAATGACAAAAAATTGTTGGATCTATTAGGTATTTTGGGGAAAAGAAATGTTGGAAGCCCAACCATCCTAAAAAATGCCAAGGCACTAAATCGAAGGAGAAGGGGAAAAACTGATGGAAGTGAAGACGAAGTTGATCTAGAGATATTTTGAGGGCATCGGCCTCTTGCTCATCAAATCCTAGGCCTTTATAAACATAACATAAAGGAAACAAAGGAGAAGCCACGAGAGAGGACACGAGTTGCAGAAGATTCATTGTAGAGAAACCTTGCCCAAGATGTAGGTTGAGGAAGCTGAGAGGAAACCCTGCCAAAAGGTAGTAGTGGAAGAAACTTCACTTAAGAAATTGTTGAAGAAAACTACAAAGGTTGTCAGCAACAACATTTTACAATATTGGACAATCCAGAGCTTGTCACACATGAAGTCATGGAATGTATTAAAAATGCATATTCAATTAGTACTAGTAAAAATATTTTTCCCATTTCTCTTACCGATTTTTTTCAATTTTATTTAATAGCTCTTATGTTGTAATCCATATATATACATCATTTTTCCAACGACCGATTAACTTTTAAAGATTTTATCATATTTTGTGTGATAATACATAGCCAATAAATGAAACACCTACAAAAAGGTTTAGATGCTTATGTTGGAAAATCCTATTGTTTGTCGTGAATAAGACAAATAGTACATGTATTTAGTTATATAAATACATTTATGAATTTCAATGCTCTTTTCTCTATACAAGAAGTCTGCAAACTAGAACCTAGATACATTTGTGTTAGTAGTCTATCCTCTGATTGCTTTGAAGTTCATACAATATCAACCTATTATCAATGCCAATATGTTGGGAGTCTTATACTTTGAACAATATGACTTGTTTTCTCTGTATATTACAGATGGATTAAAGAAGATGAAAAACCAAATATATTTGTGGAGCTTTAAGTGAAGAACCTCTTCAAGAAAGTCAATATTTCAATGTTGTGCAAATTTTGAAAAAAGGTTGGAACTCCTTGCAAAAAGTGGATGATTTCCTTTTCATGGCATGAGCTATGGTTTTTTTTATGAGCCTTGACTTCCACTAGCTAGAGCCTACCTACAACAATACTCGTAAATACTCTTTACAAATATGTTATTGGCTTAATTCCCCAAGCTTTAGCTAGCATTTCCCCCATAACAAATACCTTCTCTTGAATATTTTGCTTGATAGCATCAATGTTGCCCTTGAATTTTCTTTTGTGAGATCCAAATCAGAAGGCACATAAATGTGTATACTGCTATCCATTACTATCAACATCAAGGACAATCTTTCATATTTAAACCCACTGTTTACTAAAAAAACCAATGGAGAATTTATATTTAGAGGAAAAGAATAACAATGATCTCATAAGTTTATAGGGTAGAAATTTCTATGAATCAATAATTAGCAACTATCTTCTATATAATTAAAAAATAGTAATCAACGCTAGTACACCACACATATCACACATGCCACCCTTTTTGAACATTGTCATTTTAAAAAATAAGCATAACACAATGTGACACCTCCGCTCATGATTGTCCTTTCCACCCTCATACACCATGTCACGCCCAAACAAATAGTTGGATTATGGGTGTGTGCCCAAAGGTACCATCATTTACCACTACTACCAACCACCATACACTAGAAAATACATGGAGATAAAGTATATCCCTTCACCATGAGAAGTCACACTATATATCCAGAATCTCATCACATGCAAAGGTAGGTTCATTTTGCAATTAAATTATCACTTCAAGATTATGTCACACCAAGGTCTAGGACAATCGATTTGCATGTCCTAATTTCTCGTGAGTGCCTATAGAAGATGGTCACAAAAGTTCAAATCAAGACACCTAGAAAATAAGGCGACCCATCACGAGTTGATGAAATTGATGGGAGAGGATGCCATGTCCTTTGTTAGGATTCCATGGGTTGAGTTTATTGCAAAGGGATATGCACAAAGAGTTGAAGAGGTAGCAGTAAAGAAACCATCTACTGGTGAAGAAGAAAGTGTAGTAGAGGAATCAATTGTTGAAGAATAATAATAAGAAGAAGAATAAAGTGTAGTAGAGGAATCAACTACATAAGAAGGAGGAGGAGGGGAAGAAGATGATGAAGAAGAAGAAAGTGTAACAGGGGAATCAACTACTAAAGAAGTAGGAGGAGGAGGAGGAGGAGGAGGAGGAGAAGAAGAATGTGCAACAAAGACGCTAGCTACTGAAAGAAGAAGAAGAAAAACATACAGAAAGTGCAATTGAAGAATTAGCTTCTGGAGAAAAAGAAGAAGAAGAAGAAGAAGAATGTGCAATAAAGGTGCTAGCTACTGAAAGGATAAGAAGAAAACCATACAGAAAGTACAGTTGAAGAAATAGCTTCTGGAGAGAAAGAAGAAGAAGAAGAAGAAGAATGTGCAACAAAGGCGCTCGCTACTGAAGCAACCAAAAGGAAGGATCTTCAATTTGAAGAAGAAGGAGGAGGAGATTATGCAACAAAGGTGCTAGCTACTGAAGGAGAATAAGAAAAACATACAGAAATTGTAGTTGAAGAATTAGCTTCTAGAGAGAAATAAGAAGAAGAAAAAGTAAAAGAAGAAGAGGAAGAAGAAGAAGAATGTGAAACAAAAGCGCTAGCTACTGAAGCAACCAAAAGGAAGGATATTGAAGTTGAAGAAGAAGGAGGAGGAGGAGGATGAGAAGAAGAAGAAGAATCTGCAACAAAGGCGCTAGCTACTGAAGGAGAAGAAGAAAAACTTACAGAAAGTGCAATAGTGCAAAAGCAAAATACAAAAGTATAGATAAATTAAGGGCTCTATCATAGTACCAATTCATCCATTTCTTTGAAAAAAACATGGATTTCAATGCAAGGTATGACACTAGGATCAAGGCACACTTCTAAGGAAGAATTTGCAACAAAGGTGATAGCTACTAAAGGAGAAGAAGAAAAACATACAGAAAGTGCAACAGTGCAAAAGCAAGATACATATGAAGAAGAATCTGCAACAAAGGCGCTAGCTACTGAAGGAGAAGAAGAAAAACATATAGAAAGTGAAACAGTGCAAAAGAAAGATACAAAAGTATAGATATATTAAGGGCTCTATCATAATAACAATTAGGAAGAACAAGAAGAATCATTTGCAACAAAGGTGCTAGCTACTGAAGGTGAAGAAGAAAAACATACAAAAAGTGCAACAATGCAAAAGCAATATACAAAAGTATAGATAGATTAAGGGCTCTATCATAGTATCAATTCGTCCATTTATTTGGAAACAACATGGATTTCAATGCAGGGTATGGCACTAGGATCGAGCCACACTGCTAACATGGCTAGAAGCAACCAAAAGGAAGGATATTCAAGTTGCAATGTTTTTTTTAAAACCATAATTAGGAGATATTTTATTACAAAAGGTTGTATCTAAAAAACAAGAGTACAAACACTACAGATTTATGACTTCAAGTGATGGATTGGCTTATAGAGCAGAAATTCTCCCATCAAAAAGATGAAAGGGAGTGATCCAACCATTTTCCTACTATAACTTAGTCTTACTGCTTCCTGAGTACAAGAATAAATTCTACCAAATTGCTTGCATAAAACAACGTAGAATCAAAACATAATTATCTCTTTTTCATAACTCTCCCTACACTAAACATGGTGGCATCCATAGTTTTTTGGTTACCCAATAAAAGTGTTTGATTTTGCCTCTTGCTCTCTTTGTTCTTGGCTTGATCCCCCCCCTCCCCCCGCCCCCCCCCACTTATTAGCAGGGGAGAGGGGTGCAAGTCTGTCTTCAAAAATTCTACAAAGGAAGGGGAACCAAATACTTTAGGGTCATGCTTTTCCTTTTCATGCATTGATTCCTCTTCTTTTGACTCCTCCTCATCAAATTCTGATTTCTTCTCTTGGGGGGTTTCTGATCTTACTGCACATGGGGTCCCTTCCTTAATATTTGGAATTGTATTATTTTTCCTCTTGATGTTTTTTTGTTGGCCCAACTTTAATATATGCGTGAGTCTTCAAAGTATTTTTCTCTACCCTTTCCTTGTCCACTTCCTCCTGATCTTCAAGAACTTCAAATCTATTACTAGAGGCGTTGGACTGGCTTGAATGAGATCTTTTTATGGGTTGAGATCCCTTAGGTTGTTGTTTCTTGCACCTTCTTGATACTTGTTGGAATGATTCCTACTCATTATTGTTTTGGAAAGTTGGAGTCTGCTTCAAAAGGGGTTGAGTTTCTTGAGTTCTTGGGTATCTCCTAGCGAAATGTCCATACTTGTGGCAAGAGCTACACTTGAAAAGGAACTAATAATAATCAATGGCTTGAATATGGATCCAACCCTCCATAGTGAATTGAATTTCTCCATAACACCCCTTTAAAAATCCATTTCCACACAAATCCTAGCATAGGAATAAATATTTTCTTTTGGTTCAGCTCGCTCAATATAGCAGCCCAACTTGTCTCTAATAGTTTTGAGAGAGTCTTTATCCCGGAAGATGATGGGGAGGTGCAATAACTTGACCCATACATGGGTAACCAAGATTTCCATGTCTAGATCAAAATCAAGAGTCAAGTGGGAAAGGAACATTCCCCTGTAGCCCATGAAGTAGAGACCCGGTTTGAAAATCATGCCCCTCTCCTCTTCGTTTCTAAACAAAAACATATAATAACCTTTACCACAATAAAAACAGAACAAAAAATATGGCTTGGAACATCCTAATGCTCTGTGATCCACTCCTAGACTGCTTGAGGGCTAGGCCAAAGTCTCATGAACTTAACTAATAAGCCTTTCTCATGTAATAGAATGGCTTTCCTTTTTGCCTCTAGAGACATAATGTCCAACTTGGGGATGGCTTCTACCCTTTTAAAAAATCTTATCCTCTTTGGGTGTTTCTCACCAATAGCTTAGAAGATCCGATCAATGGAACAAAGGCTTCCTTCCAGGGATTGGTTGATGTGCCCATGATGAATAGAGAGAGAAATCGGGAAAACCCCAATAGAACTCAGCCAGGAAAAGAGTGATCATGTCTCAAGGCCATAACCAAGATGATTGCAAAAGTTCATTTGAGTTGATATGCATGGGCTTGACTTCCTACAACTTCCTCCAAAATGATACGACTCTGTTTTCTGCTCCGACTCATATTCAAGAGGTCGATTCAACAATGGAGGTGGTGGTTAGGGTAAACCCTAGCCACAATTATCATTTCATTTCATGGTGAAACAATAGTGCATCCTCTTTAGGTTGTAATGTTGAAGAAAGAGGTTAACATCTTGAAAAAAAAGTATGAGGAGTTAAAAGTTGAATTGCTTGTTGTTAAATAGTCACAAATAGGAAATTCTACTCAAATGGGCGAGCAAACTTCGCTAGAGATAAATGGAGGTAATCCATTTGAGGTCATTCTTTAGATTATTGGAGATAAAGATGAGACTACTATGGCCTAGGTCACTAAATATCCTGAGCCTATGCTTGTTGCAGGACACGGTTTGGTGGAAGTCCTTGCAAAAGATAATCAAGTTGTTGAAGAGCCCTTTTCTGCTACAAAAGAATGAGAAATAGAAGGTAATCAAGCTATCATAGAGCCTTTTCTTGTTGCAAAAGAACAAGAGTTAGAAAGACATCGGGTTGTTGAAGAGCTAGATTCCTCTCCTTCCAAATAAGAATAAGCATTTAAAGCAATGATTGCCACATAACCTAACCCAAAAGATGCTATATAACCCTCTTCTTTTACTCAAGATATCATATTGTTGTGAGAAAAAGTGGCGAAATGAAAAACAATATTTGAATCATGTGTCTAAGGGTTCATGTTCATTGGAAATCATCAACATGCAATCAAGGATTTGAAAGAGCAATCAACCACCTTATAAAGTGAGACAAGGAATAAGTAGCAAGGACTATGGGATAAACAACAAGATGTTGCATAGGAGTTTCAAGAATGAGCCAAGATGAAAGTGAAAAAACTACAATTGGGTGACTTGGCATTTTAGTCCCTTAATTGTGGGTCTCCTACACCTATTTATGCTATTTATTTACAAGAACAATGAGCCAAATTCTATATTCGATGGATAGCTTTAGGAAAAACCTACGACTTCACCAAACAAAATGATTTTGGTAATGTATATTTATCCTACAATTGCTTAGACCAAAACCTATTGTATGAACTTTACTTGCTAAATTTCTTTATGGAAAATGAAACAAGGTGGAATCCAAACACCTTTGTTGGGTATGTTTAGTTAAATGTCTTCCTCCCTTTCATAATAAACCAGATAAAATGCGAAAATGACTAGAAAATTAAAATATGTAGAAAGTAAGGCAGACATGATGTTTAGGCTAGAATTTTTGTCCTTAACCGGGTAATCAAGCAACATACAAGTTACTTGTACATTTTAAGATTATTGTCAAGGTGAGGTAGCATCAGAGGATTGCCATGAACTAAGTAGAGGATATTATTCGGTAATATATAGAAAAGACACTTCTTCATTGTCAAGCGAGATAGGAGACCATCCTTCCTCCACTATATAATAGAGAGTCCTTATCCTACTATGATTTAAGTGTGGTTCTTGCAAGATCTAGGTTGTATCTAGATTCATTGAGGAGGCATGGGACTCGATGGATTGGACTTTTCTTTCCCACTATTACAATGTCCTACAACAATGTATCAAGCTAATTGTTTTGGGAACATGCATGAGGAAATTGATAATTAGGTCAATGTAGACAAAAGACCGGGTTAGTACATCATGGTATAATTTTATTATCGTGGTACATATAGATTTGGTAGCCTATATGAAGTAGCCAAACTTTCCAAAATTCTTATGAGAACTTAGAGGATCCACAGGGCTTCGACCAATGAAATGATAAGTTGCATGGGGATGTTGAACACCTTTAGTCAGGGGCAAACGATGGGCCTCCATTTTGTACCTCTTTTTTCACCTCATACATCTTTTTTCCTTTTGCCTTTGTCTATCTTATTCCCTATTTTGATGAAAATGGTTTCCAAAGTAGACATAAAAGGTTATACTATAAGTTTGCATGTTTCTCTATACTTTTATGGATATTTACTAATCTCATATACAAAGGCATGATTACTTGAGTTTATGCTTTCTCTTTGATAACTAATGATTCACTACAAAATATTGTTGTAGATGTTATAGTATAATGAAGACCATTGCAAGCACTAGACATATCATTGACGTAGCACTATAGAACTCTAATTGTCATTGCAAAATGCTTCCAATCGCTGCATAATTCTTCCGACTATTGTAGAATGCTTGTTGTTACTATATAACACTTCATGTTGCTACATAAGTCTTCTAAGTCACTGTAGAACCTCGAGGTGGCATTATGGAACTTTGTCAATGCCATGAAACCAAGAGTAGCAACGGTGAAATGTGGTCCCATGATAAAGAATATACACAAATGGAAGCATGAAGATCAATGGAGTTTCAGGAATTGTCTTTGTCGTACTAAGAATATGTTAGATACAATATTAATATTGACAAGTTTGTATAACCAACTCTTCTTCGAGTGGTTTTAATTAGCTTCTTTACGTTGAGTCACTAGAATATTGAAACTATTTTTATTGTTGGTTTGTATTTATCTATATATTAGTCCCACTATAAATAAAAGGTCGATGAACCAAGCTAGGGAGAGACACAAAGACCAATGTAAGCATTGAGGATTTGCTAATAGAGAAAAGTGTGTTGTTCATTGTCTTCGTGATTTTGTAAGCATGATATCTTAATTTAATGTTCAATTGAATTTTGAAAGTTTGTGGTAGTTATCTACGAGGGATCAACACCTTGCTTTGCTGAGTTTGGGCGCACTCAAATATAGCAGGAAGATCGTTGTTCCCTCCTCAATTAAGAAAATATTTAGATGGTGCGTTTGCTTGAACAATGGTTGTTATTGATTTCATTTCCATAATCTTTTTCTTTTTTTCTTTGAAAGTGTGGTTTGTTTTTTTAATTTGAAGGTGCAAGAGTTCTAACTATTTATGCAATTTCAATTCTTTACAATCTTGTCATTTGAACTCTACAAGAGTATATTTTTTCTTTATCATAGGTATTTTCATAGGAACATCACTAGAAAACCAATGTATAAGAATTGTTGCTTGCACAAGTAGTGTATGTTACCTCACGAGTTTATTAATACATGGTTTGATACGTTAATAAATGAATTGTGATCTCATATTCTGTATTAGAAGGTTGGTTAAACATCCCATCACCAAATCATTGCTTGAGCTTGTTTGTCCCTTCAACATTAACGTTGATTGTAGGAGTGTTGCTACGAAACCCTATAACGTGCTACAAAACATTCTATACACTATGATGAAAAGACCACCTAGTGGAAGTTTTTGCAAAGGCTTTTAGTTTTACAAGATTGGACAAAATTATTAAAAAAACTATGTTGTTACTTGTGGAGGTTTTGGCAAATGTTTTAACCAAATTTTCACTATAACTAAAAATTTTGCGTGGTCGGAGGTTCTAGCAGAGTTTTTTTTGTTGGTGCACTTATATTGATAATGTGCATCAATACACTCAAAATTTATACAATACACACCGATGCACAAATAATTGATATGCATCGGGGATTCAATTTATATAATATGCACTGATACATATTATTTAATTTTGAATCCTTAGTGCATATTTTAGATATTGAAAGCAATAGGGCGTTTCTATCCATAATAAGCACTGATGCTCCAATATTTGATACACGTTGGTGCTTTAAAATGTAATACACATCGGTGTGTTTTATATATTTTTGAAGCCTCAGTGCATATCTTATATAATGATAGTGTTGGTGCACATTACATATGCAATAACGTCGATGCATATATTACCTTGTGCACTACAATGCTTTATAGTGGTTAGAATAATAATAACACGAGCAATAACGATATCGGTTAAGGGAGTGGTGCTTTTGTTTTCATTAGGAGCACTGATGCTTTTATTATACGTATACACATTGGTGCATAATACTCATTAAAACACATCGATGCTTTTATTACAGGTATACACACTGGCGTATACTACTCATTAAAATGCAAGGATGCATAAAGATGTATGAGTCACACGATTGCATTCAAATGAATTAATACATTTCAATGTTGAATTTTTCCACGTTGAGGGTATGCAAATATAACATCTTGTTTTTTTTTACAAAATTTCAATTAATCACCAAAAAATCAAATATTTGTTATAATAATAACATCCATCTTTATATTTTAATTATTGTGTTTGGATATAAACCTTGCATTGATGTCTTTTATTGTTTAAACAAATATGTCCATGGATTACACCTTTATTCATTGTAACAATGTAAATAATCCATATATGTAATCAACAATGTAACATTTTACAACACTAGACAATACAATACAATAAGAAATGCATTTTATTATATATGAATAAGACACCCTTCATCATGCAAAATGGTACAACACAAAGGTACACAATAATTAAAATGTTTATAAATAATTGTTACAATTATTATTGTATTTTATTTTTTATAACCAAAATTGGAGAATATTCGTATTAAAATGGCCAAAATCGCAGTTGATTACAGAGAAAGATGACATGTTTTTCCAAAAAATCCCTTTGTTGGATGGGATGACACATCTCCCTGTCAGAAACTTTTTGCTTACATAAGAGCCTAGAATTTTCTGTATTAGTTTCTTGAATACATGAATAAATTTTCACAAATTGGTTGCAAAGAAAATCACAAAAACAATACATAGTTTTTCTACAAGAAGACGTTTGAGGATTGTTTGACTCCCCTTTTGAATATTCATTTCCGCTTCCTGCTTTCTTCAATTCTGATTGGATTTTCTTCCCCTTGTAAGGGGGAGAGGCATTTGAATTCTTATTTAGAACATCAACAAAGGATTTATAAGGTTTGGGTTGAACCTACAAATATGGTTCCACCACTTATTCCTCTTTTGGATCCGTGTCCCTCTATTCTTCCTCCGCTTCCTCACTTTCTTCCTCTACCTCTTTCGAGTCTTCCTTTTTCCCCTCTTCAACAACCTCCTCTTCTTCTCATGCATCAAGATTTGAGTCTCTAGGGATGGATTGTGGCCACTATTTGAGTGATCTAAATCAATTCTATCTACTACTTGCTTCTTTTTAGCTTCCTTCTTTATTTTTTCTAAGTTTATTGCTTCCTTTTCATTTTCTAGATTTTCTTTTTCCTCTAGGTTTCGAGGTACTTCATATTTGTTCATGCTTGAAGAAGGTGGACCCTCCTAAGATGGTTTTGGAGTTGTCCTTTTTTGTTGGGAATTCCTTCTTCTGTTTGAGGCCGTTTGGAACTCTGATCCATTCCTCACCTGCTAGTGTACCTGTTGCTTTGAAGAAGGTTGTTTTGCTTGAATTTTTGGGTAGTTTTTGGAAAAGTGTCCATAGGCATGGCAAGCCATGCATTTAAATGGAATTGACTCGTAATCTAAGGCTTGTTGATGATTCCATCCATCAATATTGTTTTGTAGGGCTTCAGGGAGCCCTTTCTCTAGGTCAACCTCCACACATATTCCTGCACATGAGTATAAATTTCCTTTTGGTTATGCATAATTTGTAATGACCCAATTTATTTCCAATTGCTCTAAGTGAGTTATCATCCCAAAAAATTAGTGGAAGGAGAGGCAATCTAACCCATACAGGTGTTGTAGTAATTTCCTAATCTAGGTTGAAGTCTAGGGTCCATGGGGATATATACATCCCCATGGAACCCATGAAATACAACCCTTATCTAAATATTAGATCTCATGTTTCCTTAGAAAATAAAGATAAAGAAATGTTGGATAGAGGTTATAGCACAAACTTGATTGTTGATTTTTGAAGTCCAATGATCTAATACCCATGTGTCCATGGTCTTTGGACTAGGCTGAAGGGCTGTAAACTTGCCAACCAAAGTTCTCTCAAATAGAACGAGGGCTTTCCTTCTTAGCTCCAAGGACAAGAGATCTAGTTGGGGAATAATATCTAGCCTTTTAACAAAGTCATGTTGTTGCGGTTGAGGACATTTGCTTGGTGTCAAGGACTGAACTAACTTGTTAAATGCCTCATAGTCATTGCTAGAATCGCCTATGATTGAACCCTCAAGAGGAACAAAATCCATAGGATCACACACACGAATTAAAAAATAAAAAATTTCAACTTCGACCAGTACGCAGACACATAAACCAACACAATTTCTCCCTTATGGTGTTTGATCTCAGTGAAGGGCAGACCAAAAACTCAGATCCAAGACTCTGTCGGCATCAAAATTGCACAAATCTCCTTCCTAGAAGAGAACTGCATGGCTCAACAATTGCACTCGAGTTCATATGATCATAGGGTTGAAGCAACGATTCGGCAAGGGAAACCCTGGGTGGAATGCCAGAAAATTACATGTTATTTTTTAACCAATTACTTACTATATATTTTAAAAATAGAGTTTTCAAACTTTTCTACATAATTGTTACAATTATTGGTAACATGTTGTCATCCAATTGGAACAACATGTCCACATTAAACAAAATGTCTAATTTTCACGGACAAATATTCCAAAATATACAACTTTTAACATTCAATTTTGTTGATCATCCTTTGTTTATCGAGCTACTGTCATTGCTCAAGCTATGTACACACATCATTTCTTCATCACTTGCAAGAGATATTGTTATTGAGTTATTTGAAATGTTTTATGGATTGGCTTTATTTTGACATTTTGCCTCTTCATGTTCCATCTACAAACATAAATAAAGTGTAGTGAGTATATCTACATTTATAGTATAATATACATGATTGCATAAATCGAAAAGCGTACCATTGCAACAAGTGATTCATAGACAATACACATTCTTTCAAATACATGCATCATGTTGACTCTTAAGATATCTTATGTTAGCTCCACTCCATACTTTGTTTCCTGCGAGTTTTATATGCCATGACAAAGCATAGATATAATTAAAGGTTTCTTGTTGTTCTGTTAATTATAAAATAAGGGAAGTAAAACAACATAGCTACTTACAAATTGTTCAATCAACCCTTGATACTACAACATATACCCACAACCCATACTTCATCCAATGCCATTGAAATGTTTGGATAACTCTTTTTTGTATGTTTTTACTTGTTAGAAAACATCCATGGGAGATTGTAAATTAATTAAAATATATACACCACAATAAAACTAAAATCTTAAGCAAGGAAAATGCAAGTACAAACTTTGCGATCAACCCATTTCTGCCTTGTCGTCCCATCTTGTGTGCTAAATGGTTTTCATTTTATTTTTTTGCAATAATAAAATGATTGAGAATTAATACTTTATGCGATAATTAAATTCTTTGTACATAACAACTAAGCAATGGTTACATACATTTGACGCACATTGTTGTTGGGATGGTTCATCCTGCAATGCAATTATGCTTATTTCTTTGACCATCTCCTTGTACACTTTCTTTGACATACCTACTGACATGTTTTAGATATCACCTCATTCGTCCTTTGGAATTTTATCAGTCTTATTAAAAAATGAAAAGCAAAAAAAAAATGGATTAACATTTATATGAAAATAAATATGGCAAAAATATTAATTTGGTAACATTTTGGACTAGTATATGCATATTATAGAATTTTTTTTAGCAATAACACTTTTTAAATTTGTGTTGTTGTTGTTTTTGCTTTTTCTATTATAAGTCTCACAGGTCTCAATGCCCATTGCTCCAGAAACACTTGTTGTAGTTTATATATAACCTAATTCTTGGAGTCATTGAGTTGATTTTTGTATTGTAAGTGAAAAGGATGTATATACATTCTTTCCACTATATCCCTCGTAGTTTTATAAAAGTTTTTCTCTGTCTCATTAACTTCTAGCACCATTCCAAATGAACCGAGGAGCAATTCATTGTTAACGACCAATTTTGATCACTTACTTTGTCATGAGTATTGTCATCCTTATACATCACTATTAGTAGCTTTAGCTCCCATTCCCATCATTCCCATCATCATGTTACCTCAATATTACAACCATGAGCTAATTCAAACCCTGAAGTTTGACCAAAAACTCAAAGTGAACTATATCCTCAATTTTCTACATGCATAGCACACTTAATGCCTTAAATAGTGCACTTTGCCCTAAAATATTAAAATATTGTCTATTCAACTCATTTAATGTTTTTAGCCTTTCAACAAAGGCGTAGTTGCCTAAAAATGGACCTCATTAATTCGTTGTTTCAAAAAATAACATTTGATCTAGTCTTTAATGGTTATTCTTATCCCATTACTCCATTAATGTAATGGGAGAGTTCACACTGAATCTAATCATAAAAGTTCCACTATTATTTCATATAAATAAAGCCATTGAGGCCACCCATTTCACCACCATTCATTGCAAGGTTGTGCTACTGAATTTCCTTTGGAAAGACAAACACCCTTAGTTTCTTCTTTCTACCATCAAGGAACATCATTACCACTATCAAAAGCTTTGAGTGGAGCATACAGGGGGGTGAAGGACCCTCCATTGGAGTGGCTTTGGAACCCATCCTACTTCATCAGCTACTTCAAGGTGGTGTTTTGTGAGTCTCTTATTTCCCTCATTTATAAAACAATTCATATTCTTTGTTATATATCGTGTGTTGAGATCACGAGAATGCATATGTTAGTTTATTTTATTTCTTTTGCATGTGATATAATAAGGAATGCTTTAGCTCTTTGAGTCCATTTCACATTGTTTGGTACTTAATTTTCACAACCTTTAGGTCGGTACATGTTGGTGGCAAAACACCAACACCATTCATCATCATTTACATACTTCATAAATTTTATATTCTTAGGATGGCCTTCTAGTCCCTTGTTGTCGATCCCTGGACAACATTCAACAAATGCAAAATAGAATCCTTGAAACATATTATCGATTATTGTTAAGAAGTACATTATTAGTAAAAACTCAAAGAAAAATTTGATATCGACCACTTTTTGATCCACCTAATTCATCTATTTGCAACATTTCCATAAAGCTTTTACACTCTTTTCCACTTAGATTCTGAACAATTGTATAGAGTTTCTTCAATTTTTTTCTCTGCGCGACACACATTATCCATTCCATATCATATTCAACTACAGATAATTCAAATATATTGCATTTATATAAAAATTTAAAAGAACTTTCCATGTTCTCTTCTTCAGATGTGCTTCCCTCATGTTCATTGCTATAAGTTTTTTCCCCTAACCTTATATCAACCATCATCAAAGCTCTGCATAATGAAATCAACAAATTATGAAATATGTTTTACAAAGCAAGTAAAGAATTGTAGGCTAAAATTGTTTTGGGGTTAAGTGTTGCGTTCAATATAGTAATATGCACAATGTGCCGCGTACAATGTTATACTATAGTTCATCATTTTTGTCTAGTGCACATTACTAAACTCAAAAATGTTTTTAAAAAAAGATAACACCAAATAGTGTGCTTTGTAGAAAAACACACCATTGTGTGTTTACTGTACCAATACGCACCATGAAATGTAAAAGTGTTTAAAAAAAAAAACTAACAATGACAAGGTTTGGAAACCAATGCAATGTATGGTTCCAAATCCAACAAATACCCAAAGCCTCATATACAAATACACATGCAATAAATACACATTGATTAAAAAAATCTCATTGTGAAATAACAAAGAGAGTAAACCCCTTATGCTAGAGTTTGCAACAACATAAATCAAAATAGAAGCAATAAGAAAACTATGGTTTGCAACACCGATGGTAACTCTAAAATCCTTCTATTCTCTTGAAAATGCACTGTAAATATTAATAGGAAGAAATTAAATTTTATATGGAATGTTTTGAATCAATTGAGAGAAAAATTGAGATGAATAGAGTGAAGTTACTTGAAATTTTTCCTTCGTAGATTTTTTTGTGACCTATGATGATCCCTTACAAATTTGACACTTTAGAAAAATCTACCCACTCCAAATTCCTCCCTAGTAAATCTCTATTGCACAAGTCTTCCCTTCAACTTTTGGCAAAATAATGGAATAGGGATTAGGGTTTTCCTTTATAAATTCACGTTTACATAATGAAATTCTCGCTCATTTTTTCACTTGGTATTTCAATGCATTGATAATAAATGTGCACATTTTTGTTGTTTTTAAAAAAATTAAGTTCACGGTGCACCTTTAAGACGATAGCGCACCATTGCACTATGTGACTTAAACACACCTTCGAAATACTTTACAACGATAATAGAAGTGCAAATATTTGCAATTAAAACTTGGGGGGATTTTCTTTGGTGGAGGTTATTGTGGAGGTTTATTATTGTTATGTATATAATTTAGCGCACTAGTGCGGTAAATGTGAATTACGCGCAACGATTATTAAAAACTCCTCCAAAATGTTTTTTTAAGTTATAATGTTATATGCATCCCAAAATTTCTCTTTACAATGCAGACACATAAATTACAGCTCTCCATAGGATACACAGTGATTATCCATGAACTTGTGTGATGGAACATTGTTCCCTTTGTTATAATATTGTCCCTCTTAATATTTGTTCCAAGAGAATTATTTCAATGCACAGAGAAATTAAACTCGAATGATATAACTGTTTAATGAAGGTACACATATATATTATCATTTGTCAAAATATGCATACCGCATGAGTGTGAAAAGTATGATTTGAAATTATACAATGATACTTAAACTACCACTTGAGTGGAAAATGTATCATTTGAAATTATATAGATGATGCTTAAACTTGCACCATCTACTTAAAAAAGGCTTTCAAAAGTCTATTTGAAGTTAGAATGTTACATGTTTTCCAATTTTCTTTTAAGAATGTAGACACATATTGATTGTTGTTTTGAGTTAAATGCAGGGGGGGAAGCTTATTATATCAAATGGTCAATTCTTCAGATTCTAGTTTATTCCATAACATTCAAATTTCAACAAGTTATCCTTTGTCATTCGTAGTAAGTCTAGATTTTATTCTATTTTTTATTATCTAATTGAATTTATGCTACCTTTGCAAATGCATTTAAATAATTGTGCATTGAATTTTGCAGGATCCTGATTTGGGATTGATTTTCAATGCGTAATATATTCCAACAGTAAAAAAATGTTGCAAGTTCTTATCTGTAGCAAGACACTGCAAGTATATGGTAGATGAAAATGGAGAGCCAGTTTGTCCCACCAATTGTAGCATACCATCTTCAAGTGACCATCCTTGGCCAATTGTACTTCACCGTAAAATGGATCTCTTTTATGACACCTCGATAATATGTGGCTACTTAAAATGTAAGGGTTGAAGGTTAACCCTTGGCATGCCACACTATAACATTATATTAATTATCGACTACCCAAATTTAATGTTTTAATACCTCCCACTGTCATCAAGGATCCAATAGGTGATATAGAAAAGACACGTAAGAACGCTTCCATACACTCATTTTTTGAAAAGTTGGAAGCCAAAAAAACTATGTTTCATCCTAAATTGAACGACATATCTTCTTTTGTTGAGTCAACCAAGAGTTCTAGAGAGCCAGAGTATGATATCAACACTATCCAAAACATCTCTACTAGGAGATCCAAAAAGCTAAGAGAAAAAATGTTCAAGTACACACCAAAGTCAGTTCAATTGTTGGAGGGTAGGAATAACTTCTCTCTTCCAATCTTAATGCAAAGTAAATGCCAAACCTGTTACAATCATGCTTTGTATGGCGCTTGGACATCTTCCCTCTCTGTGCCCGATGTTGGGACCAAATTCTCTATTTTGGTAATAATTATGTGATTATAAAATCTAAAAGAGATGTTGTAAATTGTAGGCTTTTTGTCCTTTATCATGTCTTTATTCCTTTCAAACAATCAATGGAACTTATGTCATTTTGTGGTCCTATTTACAGTCGAAATGATTACTTGAATATTATTAAATACAAATATCACATTTCCATGTATAGTATGTGTTGAATGGTCATGCTTCTAGAAACTTGAACAAGAAGGACCTATTATATATCAATGGTCATCCATGCATTCGTCAGAACATTGTAGGGTTCATTAATAGTTGTAGGAGCTCATTGTTCAGTGCAAATTGATCATTTGAGGAACACTCAAATGAACAAGAGTTGTTTATGAAAATGAAAGCATCTAGATTTGTTATTATTCATGAAATACATAATTTGACTCCTAGTGACGAGTTGTTAAAAAACTATAACTTTCATAGACCACCAACCACTTTTCAAAGACGACTTGCATTTGGACTACCTTTAAACGTCTCCTTGGGGTGTAGGAATAATATCATTGAGTAATTTTATTTTTGGATTTTCAATGGAATTAATGTAAATGTATTGCTTAATTCAACACTTGTTTTATAAAGTGGTCGGTTGCATGTGTACTATTGGAAAAAAAAAAAGTATATGCCTCTAATAAATGTTTGGTCTAATGTCTGAAACGTATACTAAATGCATTGGGTTTATTTATATCATTGATTTAATATTCAATATTGCAAGAGAAGGCTACTAAATGCGTACAACTCGGAGAGGAAGAGTACCGAGCATGGTTGAATCGACCACCTATTCAATTCTTACTACTTCTAGAGTCACCAATTCCAAACGTCTATCAACATTATTTCTTCACATGTTGGGGATGAATACAATGATATAGAGGTCAATATGGATGATTGCTTACATGATGCCCATACCATGGAGGGAATGTTGTTACATGCATTCTAGTAAGATGAGCAAGGGGACGATGCTCATATCATCGATACCTTCTTTGAAAGCCTGAAATCTGCTTCCACCACCCCTCTCTTTGGACATTGGTCAAGGTCTGCCCAACTAGGGACAATAATGTTATTGTACAACTTGAAAGTAATGTATGGTATGTCACATGCATGTTTCTCGGAACTACTGAGGTAACTAACCATTAAGTCCCCTATATTTTAACTAATCTTCTCACACAATCATCAATCAAAAGGGATTTCATGCATGCTTGATAACATTGTACATTTCTATTGCCCATTAATTACAAGTTACTCAAGGACAAGGGGCTTCCAAGTGATACTTTTGTTCCTGGTAGTTATGACGAGTCAAAAGAAATGGCTGAAAAGGTTGGGTGTTGAGAACATATAATATCACGCTTGTCCAAATGATTGCATTATATATAGAGGCAAATGCATAGACAAAGAGATATGTCCAAAATGTGGACATAACATGTATCAAAAATCAAAACGAGGGTAAGGAACATGGTCCTCCTCATAAAATATTGAGGCACATGCCTATAATCCCAAGGATTCAAAGGATCTTTCATTGCAAAGTATTAACTGTGTTGTGGGGGTGGCATGCCTCGCACAAAAGTGAGCTAGGAGTTTATCACATTGGTGTAGCTCTTCGATAACTCTCTAGGTGGACCAAAGTGGTCTCATAACTACCACAAGAATGGAAAATAAACTCAACAACATGCAAGACGAACTTAAAAAACAACATGACTTGGAGAATAAAACAAATAGCCTCATCGATTTGTAAGACAAAATACAACACCTCTTTCAACCTATTCCAACCTCTATAACCAAATGTCCTCCTTCAATGACCCAATTGATAGTCAATTTAATATTTGGAATGACCCGAATAAGGTCAATTCATAGCAATTTATTCCAAGATAACACTCTATTCCAACATCGATAACCAAATGTCCTCCTTCAATGACCCCATTGATAGCGAATTTAATATTTGGAATGACCCGAATAAGGTCAATTGATAATGGGGAATATTCCATGGGCTACACTAGTGACAACGTGCCATCCTTTCATGACAGTGACCCTGATATGATGCATAGATTCCCTAAGATGTATTTGATCAAGATCAATGCGTACATCATGCATGTCCAACAAAATTCAAGAGGAAGAAATGGCCAAGCTAGATTTGGTAGAGACCACCCCTAGTGAAGTACCTACTTAAGAGCCTCCTTGTGAGGAGCCTAAAATTTTCCTCCATGATTTTTTTGGAGTTATAACTCCCATCACCTTGAAGTTGGTTGTATCAAGCATGGGAAAGTGATTGCCTTAATAGACAGTGACAATGTTGGAATTTCTTTCCTGCATACAAAAATCCCATCTAGCCATATTGGTGCAAAACCCCGATAAAAATTGAGTTGTAGTCCTCCCCAAGACATGGACAAAACTATGTAAAATGTAGTGAGATTAATACATAAGCTATTAAGTAGATCGTCAAAATAAAAAAGTATGACGAAGAGTCTGGTTAAGATGATTAATTAGAGGGAGTCTCCAAGGAATCAAATATGATCTGAGACGTCGGACGTGCCTTCTTCCCATTTTCCTTATTTGTACAAGTGCCATGTTGAATTGCCAAGGTATATCAAGAATGGTTTGCTCATGTCAAAGTTGTTATGTTCATCCAACAACTACAAGAGGCTCCAAAATCCCTTATATCCTATACTTGGTAGCATGACACCTTAAGGTATAAAGTTTTGAAGTTTTACTTATACATCTTACCAGTTATTGTTCTTCTTTATTATTATAATCATTTTGCACATTGGTTGCATAAATAAGATCATTGAAAGAGAGGCAATCACAGAAACAATAGAAACACACATATTATCCTTGGAAACCCTCATGGGGGAGAAAAACCAGCAAAAAATTCCTCAATATAGATAGACCAAAGACTGAACAGAAGATCGTCCTCTACTCCTTCACTAGGAAGAGTATTGCACCACTTGACCAAGAAATACCAAGAGACAAATCGAGAACCCTCCTTGACGTCACCCCCAGTTGCAAAAATTTCTCCTCCAAGACTTGCACACTGCAAAGCTAGTTGGTAAGTGTGTACAAATGAGGCACTGGCCTCTCTTATAAATAGTGGTTTGGCCAGCCTATAATTAGGTCTGGGCCGACCTGTCACTGTACCCTCTTAATTTACATTTAACTGTCAAGGAACAAAAGGGTCGACTTTTCCAAAGGCACAATAGGGCCTAATTAATAAATATAATATAATATTATTATTCAACATTCCCTCTTAGTTAGAATATTCTTCGAAGTTACAATATTCAACACTCCCCTTTAACAAGAAGGGTATTTTATTGACAACATTAATAAAAACAGACTGGACTCAATACATCATCAAGAGAAGGGAACATCGTCATCAACATCGAGAATACTGTCGGTCATATCTATAGGTCGTCAGAAGTTTTTCTCATCATCATCATCTGCAACGCAAAGTTGGAGTAACATCATCATAATCAACAACATGAAGTTGGAACATCAACATCAACATGACGAAGCTAGAACATCAACATCAACAACACGAAGCTGGAATATCAACATCATCAACAACATCAAGCTGGAACATCAACATCATTAGCACGAAGCTGGAATATCAACAACATGAAGTTGGAACATTAACATCAATAGCATGAAGTTGGAATATCAACATCAATAGAATGAAGCTGGAATATCAACATCATCAATGGTATGAAGCTAGAACATCAACAACACAAAGCTGGAACATCAACATCAATATGTGGCAACAAAATGAGGCAAGTGCATCAACAACAACATATGTGGTACTTTAATAGACCGTCCTTACCAGAACTTCGAGATTTGCCCAAGAATCATAAGATTCCCTAGGATATAAAATCCTAACAAGATACTACGTGGTACTTTGATAGGCCATCCTTACCGGACCTTCAAAATCTACCCAAGAATCATAAGATTCCCTACGATATAAAATCCTAACTGAGCTACCACTACTGACCAAAGCTAGCATATACATGCACATGTACTTTGAAAAACTGTCCTTACCGGACCTTCGGGATCCGCCAACATATTTGAGCTTTACAGCTTCCTTTTGCACCATGTCACAAATGTAGTGATATTGGATCTCTATGTGCTTCATCTCATCATGGAACATTGGGTTCTTCGTCATCTTTATGCAACTCTTGTTATCACATAGAATCATGGTAGCTTCCATCTCCATATCAAACAGACATGTCAACAACTTCTGAAGACATGTGACTTCACAATTGGAGGAACATGTTGCATTGTACTCTGCTTTTACCATATTGAGAGAAATACTGGATTGCTTCCTCCTTTTCCACGAAGTCATGGATGACCCCAAACTGAAACAATATCCTAAAGTGCTTTTTCCTGTTTGAAGCACTTTCGGCCCAATCTGAATCAGTATATCCATACAATCTGAAGTCACAATCTCTAGTATAATAGAGGCCATAGTCCAGTGTACCCTTAAGATATCTCATCACATGATTTGCAGCTACAAGGTGAACACGTCTAGGCTACACCAAATAATGACTCAAGGTGTTCACAACAAAGCATATATCTGGTCTGGTATTCGCCAGATACATCAACGAACCAATCATCTGTCTATATAGAGTAACAACAACTAATTCTGATGAAGTATCAACCAATAACTTTAGATTCATCTCCATAGGAGTGGACATGGATTTACATTCCATTATGTCGAATCTCTTCATAATTTCTGCAACATACTTTCCTTGACTAAGGAAAATATCTTTTGGGCTCTGCCATACTTCAAGACCTAAGAAATAATGCATTGGGCATAGGTCCTTCATTTCAAATTCAGAGGCAAGCTTCTTCTTACAATCTGTGATGAGATTTTCTTCATCTGTTAAGAATAAGTCATCCACATATAGCATCAATATAACTGGTCCATCATTATTAATATTGAAGTAAAGGTTGGGATGAGATTTACTTTTGGTAAAGCCCAAGCTCATAAGAAAACTATCAATCTTGTCATTCCAAGCTCTTGGAGCTTGCTTTAACTTGCAGACATTAGTCTTCATGTCCTGTACTTCGAAACCAAAATTTCACCTCACATTGTACCAACCTGGTACACTTGCTCAGCTACAACTCAATCTGCATAATCATGTGTTGGTTCTATGTGCTTTCTACAAAGCACTATTTGTCTCACTGCTTGAAAGTGTGTCCCCTATTCTCTTTGCAACTTGTTTCTTCTAGAACTGGGACTCTCCACTTGCAACTACTATTTATAAAGCTGAGAATAACTGCTCTATTCTCATTGTAGCTGATGAACTCTGAGAGTAGCTCCTCTAATCCATCACGATGACATATTCAGTTTATCCATCTAAATCTCATAATGCATCAACTTCTTTTAATGGATCATGGTTGTTCTATATATACTTTTGATGATTATCGAAGCAAGTGTCTCATCATAGTCTTCTCTCTCTTGTTGGGAGAATCATCTGGACACAAAATAGGCTTTGTACACCTTTATATTGTTATCTGCAACATACTTGATATGTTAGATCAATCTTGGAAGTCACCACTGACTTCCCTTCTAGTCTCAAGGAAAAATCCATATCCTAGTCCTTCTGACTGTCTTCCTCCTCTGTCACTGAAACAAGGGAATCTTCTCAGGAGATATCACATATCCTAGAAGTCTCTGAAGCTACGATCTAGTCTTCTCAACTCATGGATTTTTTTTGTCCATCCTGGAAGAATTCTCTTTTTCCCATCTGATCCACTCTAAGATCAGGATCACTCTGAGTCTCCATGTTCCCTCTGAAGCTTGACTCCCTATGAGTTTATATAATCTTCAGAGCCATCTGCTCCCTCTGATATGGCACATCAATGCTATATGGCTTTACATCCTGCAAAGTGTCACGAGCCCATCCTGGTCTCTTTTTGGTTACTGCATTGATTATGGGTAGGCTCTTCTGGCTCTACTAACTCTTCCCGATGATCTGAAGGGTGATTAACTGCACCAAAGGGATTTGTTCGGTCATCTTTGGATCCTTCTGCTCCTCATGATATGTCTCCATATGAGATGTTCTATATCTAGAAAAAATAACTTCTTCTTCTTCGATACATGGATGTATACAATCATGTATATAACTTGGATAGTCTTCTCCATGTCTCATCTAATATATTTCCTCATGCAATCGTCACTATAGCTCCCTCAGGGTTATCACCCGTGACCTACCCGAAACAAGAACAACAAGGGAGAAACAATAGACAAGAATAATAATCTTTATAATAATAATAGAAATAATAGCAAGAACAATCGTCATGGTAGCTCCTCCAGAGCTATCACTTGTGACTTTCCTGAAACAAGGGTCAAAATTAAGAAATACAATAATAAGAAATGAGAGCAACACTCTTCTAGTGTTATGATCAATCATTCCTCCATAGTAACTTGGAAACAAAACAAAAAGTTTTTCCTAGAGGAGATGTTAGTTATATCTAGTAAATGATTACAATACACATTTATCTCAATAGTGCTCAAATGCTACCAAGTATTCAATAATTAAACTTTTCAAAGATTTCTATCACAACTATAGTGTTTAGCAGTTATCAAACTTGATATGTGTAAATTTGAATCTTATCAATTTAATCAATCAAACCTGGAACTCGGAGTCTTGTCCTCAAGAATGAATGTGTTGTTTTTCTTCCGAGTCTCCTTGACTCGATATGATAAGTATTTTCTTCAACCTGTCCTCTGTACTAAGACAATATGTTATCTTGACATAAATATGAGTTAGGGAATAAACTCTATAATCTCAACTTTAATCAATCTAAAACTTTTAACTTTAATTTTGACCAATGCTTAGTATGATATTCATAACTTCAACAGATCAAAATACAACCTAGATGTTCATAAGATCATAACAAATAGAGGCATATTAAATTGATCAAAATCGAGGTGCATTGTTCCTCTAAATGTGTTGGATATGAGATCCCTCTGTATCTATGATTATGTTTAGACAAAAGATCCTTTCTCTTGCAAATACCCTTTAGAATAATGATACAGTTTGAACATATGTAAGTACATACCTCTGACAGTATCGACAGGTAGTGGCACCATCCATCAACAACGGAAAGCAATAACGAACCTTAAAAACTTCAAGGGTGCTTCAACTTGGAACTTAAAGTTAGCTAGAGATTTGCTAGGGTAAGGCACACTAGGACAGTAAAAGTCAGTCCCAACACTTCACTAAAACTTTCAATGCAACTGGTTTTGCAACTGGCATGAAGGAACTGGCACATCAACTGCAACTGATACTGCAATTGCAACCAATATTGCAAGTGCAATTGGTACTACAACTGCAACTTAGGGTTTTATGAGGAAACCCTAATTTCTCAAACTTCAAATTTCAGAATTCTGATCCAGGGGCTAGATGCACCCTCCTAGGGTGAGTTCCTAGGTGTGGTTACTTTCTCCAACTCCCTCCTCAAACAAGGAAAACGTCACACTTAGGGTTTATGCAAAAACCCTAATTCTGCAGCAGCTAAAACATTGAAAACTGAATCTGGGAGAGGATGCGTTGAGGCTAGTCACTTCTTATAAATTGTGAGTTGGTCTCTTTTAGGCCTGCTATGAGACAATGTTGAAGTTTTTACTTATACAGCTTAGCAGTTATGATTCTTCTTTATTATTATAATCATTTTTCACATTACCTGCATAAATAAGATCACTGAAAGAGAGGCAATCACAGAAACAATAAAGACACACAGATTATCCTAGAAAACCCTTGCGAGGGAGAAAAACCCACAAAAACTTCCTCAATATAGATAGACCAAAGAGCGAACAAAATATCCTCCTCTACTCCTTCACTAGGAAGAGTAGTGCACCACTTGACTAAGAAATATCGAGAGACTAACCAAGAACCCTCATTTACGTCACCCCCAGGTGCAACAGTTTCCCCTCCAAGAGTTGCGCATTGCAAAGATGGTTGGTGAGTGTGTACAAATGAGGCATTGGCCTCTCTTATAAATAGTGGTTTGGCCAGCCTATAAATAGGTATGGGCTGACCTGTCACTTTACCCTCTTAATTTACATTTAACTATCAAGGAACAAAAGGGCCGACTTTTCCAGAGGCACAATAGGGCCTAATTAATAAATATAATATAATAATATTATTCTACATTCCCTCTTAGGTAGAATATTCTTCGAAGTTACAATATTTCAGCATAAAGTGCATTTTTTTTGGTGCAACACTCTGCTTTATAATCATAGGTGTTAGTTTAATTGCATTCCTCTTCCACCGTGAGTCACTTTGGATTTCAAAAAACTTATGAACACATAACTCACTTATTCTTTTGGGACATCATGAAGACAAACACACATGAATTCATCACTGAATGTGACACATTTTAAAGGAACAAGGGTGAACCAATGAATACCCTTGTGACATATACAACTTGTATTGATCCCTACCACTACCTAGGCGGATATTTCCATAGACTTTGTAGTGGAGCTCCCTAAAGCAAGAAACAAAGTTATCATCATGGTGGTTGTTGACTGCCTCTCCAAATATAACCACTTGTGTGCCTTATAACACCTCTTAAGCCATCCACTATTGCACAACTCTTCGTGTATCATATTTTTAAATTACATGGTATGATTAATTCGATTGTGACAGATTGTGATCCTACCTTCACCCTCAAATTATGATAAGAGTTGTTTAAAACTATAGCGTGCCCAATTAAAAATAAGCATGGATTATCACCCCTGAATAGATGGTTAAATGGAGGTGGTTAATAATTACCTAAAGACTTATTTGAGATGTTTTGCATCAGATTGAAAAGCATCATGGGTTCAATGGCTCTCCCTTGTCGAATAGTGGTACAATACCACATATCATGGTGCCACTAAAATGTCATCTTATGAGGTTGTTTATGAACAAAAACCCCATCTATAGTCTCATACTTACTAGACACATCCAATTTTCAGGAAATATATATCAATCTTATAGCCATATATGGCATTCTCCATACACTTAAGGACAAATTAGTCTTGACACAAAAGAGGATGAAGCATTAGGTAAATCAATAGTGCTTACAACACTACTTGGAAGAAGGGGATCAAAATTTTATGTGTCTCCATCCCTATAAGTAGACATCTTTCAAAGAAAAGGGCCTTAAGAAGCTAACAACCAAGTTCTATGGTCCCTATCAAATCCTCTAGAGTGTTGGACAAGTTTCCCACTAATTGCCTCTCCTAGCACACTCCAAGTTCCACCTAGTATTTCATGTGTCTTGTTTGAAGAAAGTGGTAGGGCCAAATTGTCAAATTCACACCATCCTTCCTGAACTTGATGAAGAGGATTTCAATTGGTTATAGTCAGAGGCAATATTGGATGAACAAGAATGTTGAACGCACCAATGCATTGTCTAGGAAGTCTTGGTATAGTGGAAGGACACATAACCCAAAGATGCCACCTGGGAACCAACGTAGTATCTACTACAATTTCCACACCTCTAGCCTCAAGGACAATATTTATTTTGAATGGGGAGGAATGTTGGGGTCCTACCCTAACCTCCTTACTTAGGGATACTTAGGAGTTAACTAATTAATGTACAAGGCTACCCTTTTTGAATAAGTCCCACTAGGTAGTTGGTGTGTGGTTAATTAATGTAAAGGGGTTGTCATTATGGAACAATGCTCACTATGTAGTTGGTACCCATTAATGTGGGAACATTAATGATTAGGGTTTAGGTAGTTGTAAACTATTGATAGCGGTAGAAATCTATGTAATTCTTGGTCACATTAGTATTGTTGTATTGGATCTCTATTCATCCGGAGGTTTCCCCCTCAAATAGGCCTGTGAACATTGATCTCTTTCTAGATTATCAATATAAGGTTTAATATTCTATAGGTTTAATTCTATTGTTCTTTCTCTTCTACTTTATACATATTATATTTCTTTTAATAATTGTTCTTAATTCTCAGTTTCTACCAGTTTCTACCATATAAGTATACTACACTCACACTCAAGAAATCATGAGCAAGTTTGAGAAGAAAAATGTCATAAATATACGTGTGTTTTCCACTCTATAGTCCATTAAATATTTATAATGATACACAAAGTTCCATGTTAGAATGTACATTCTTAAGTGATATGTAAAATTTTCACCACTCGGGGTTTCCAAATAAAGCTCATCCAGAGAAGGAAAACTTGGAGGAGAACAAATCTAAGAGATAAAAGAAAATTAAAGGCTAAAAGTGTTTAGGAGTTACAATTAAGAATATATTATATATTATATTGCCACTTTCATATATTAATTTTCATCATACATCCACTATCAATGACAAAGATGCTAAGTCCCTATCTACCTTCTAGTATTCTCTTTGTGGTATTTTGGACACGAGGATTAAGTTATCTACTAATTTTTCATCCCCAAATCAATAGACAAACAAACTTATAATTCAAAATTTTTCCTTCTACTCAATATGTATAGTTGTAAGCACCTATGTACTTGGGATGAGATGCTTACATTCATGCAACATAGCTACAATTGCACTTAACACAATACAACATGGCAAAGATGCTTTGATGTTTGTTTTGGCATCCAACCTACAACAACTATGGACATCTCCTACCCAACTCCTCCTATTATAGGCACTTCCATATCCACATAAAAGGAGATTATCAAGGTAACCAACTTCAACTTTAATTAACATGTCCAAAATATTTAGAGAAAAGCTGACAGGATTTTCTAACACAACTGAATGAATAACAAACAATGACATCATAAACATCATGTCCCACATGAGCTTTCAATTACGGACAAAGTTTGGTTCCATATTAAAAAAAACAAATATTCCAAGGACCCTCATTGTAATCTTAGACCATTATGATATTATCCATTGACCATGGCTAAGTAGTGTCACAATAAAACATTTGAGCTTAATATTCCTCCATACATCGACATGCACGTAGTTTTCAATGTGGAGTTCTTACACCTTTATAGTGCCTTGAACTTCGAGTAGAATACAATACAACTAGGGCCTTCGATTGATACAATCTAGGCTTTAGCACATTGGCTCCTTTTGGCCAAGTTGTTTACTAGACACTGTACCAAAAGTGTATTATGGATATAAACTCTCTTGCATTGTCAAGGTGGTCCAATTTCCTATGTAGGACAAGCATTTCACACTTTGAGTAAGTGCAATAGAAATATCCTCACTTCATAGATACTTCTCTATTTTTTCCGAATTGTACATCCAATTCTTTCATAATGCAAGACATTGCCACTTCTATATCCACTACAATAAGGACCATTACTTCTTTTTTGGGGGGGGGGTGGTTATTAATATGTAGATTAGTGTATTTTTATTCTATGGTAGACCCCTCATAACCTTCCATGCAATGAGTAAACCAAAATGCTCAAGCTTCCTCTCATTTCCTTCATGCACAACCAATTCCTACCTCTCATCATGACTTCTCTTGTTAGCATTTTTAGGATCTTCACTTGATCTCTAGTGTGCCATCAATCTAACATTGACACTTGTTCAACATGGTACATCATGTTGGCTCAATTTAATACCATGGTTTGCAAGAGTGTCCAACAAAGGGGTTGTTGTAGTCTACACTAGCAATTTCAATACCTTGTTATAAAGAAGGTCTCCCCTGAAGTACTTCCCAAGACATAGGGAGCATGCATGGGTCAAGTATTATGGAAAACAAAACAACAACATATTCCATTCATCCCATTAACCATCTACTTAATAGATTTTTCATATGATATTATTTCTCCAACCTTAAAGTACTCTATCCATTCGCGGAAAAGCAGTAAAAAATAATTAATGATCAACATACCATACATAACATACAAACATGTCAATTATGTGTAGCTCAAGTGATTGATAGGAAAGTTGTTATCCTCCCCCACTTGGGTTCGAATCCCAGTTTATGACATGCTTGCTCTCTTCATGAGCTGATTGTTGATTGTTGAATTAGCCTTGAGCCTTGAAGAATCTAGTTTACCTTGGTTACCATCCTCAGAATCAAGGAAATACTCGGTAGGTTTCCCTAAGAAATGCATTATGCGAAAAAAGAAGAAGAAGAAGAAGTGAAACCATAATACACCATAAAAAGTGAAGGTGGGGATAATTATATTAATATAAATCACTCGATGTCTCATGATTACATCATAACACCTTACAAGCCTCATGGCACAACCCTAAATTATAAGAATGACTTACGACATCCTACAACCTTTAGAACAATAACTATAACAACTAATATTCTTAACAACATCAACAACAACCTCAACGTAGGCCAAATCCCTTACATTTCTATTTTCTCTCACAGGAGGGGAGACTTATTCAAAAAGCCCTAGGTAGTTAGACCATTGCTAGTGTCATTGCTACAAAATGCTCGCTACCTCCTAAAAATTCAAATCACTATTTACAATCATCCTCACTTATCTCCAATGACCCTTCAAAATGAGTGGCATGCTCTTTGGTGGTCTATTTGCATGTTGTTATGGCACCATCGTGTCCTAGATTCTCTCTAAATGCCTAACAGGCCTTGAACACACTTTTTCACTTACCTTACTACAAGGAGAACACCTTCTTACAGAGGTTTTTACGAAACCTCCTTGGAATTTGTTTCCCTTAGTTGTTTATAGCGGAGCTTATCAGTAGAGGCAGGCGGCTTGAGGTTTTTGCGGTGTTTTTTTTGGTGCACATTTATGGTGCATATGCACCAATGCAAACCTAAAACACACCACAATGGTGTTTACATGTTCAAACATATCGTCACTTTTTATAGCAAAGGTTTTTAGGAGAGGCGGGCCACTGAAGGTTTTTGTGGAGGTTTTTTCTCGGTGTGCCTTTAAGGTATATACGAACCGGGGTGCTCATGAAATAGAAGTCCCATGTGCCTCCATGTTCCAATAGCACTGCCATACTTTATAATAAAACTACATGCACCGAATACATCACACTGGGCCATTGAACATTATGCCCCGATGCGCCTCCCTGTCGCTAGGCGCACCGCGATAGGGTAAATAAACAAAAAAATTACCAAACCAGTTTTCATTGTTATAATGCATCTCATGATTCCAAACTCTCAAGCAAGCACCAATCCTCACCTTTCTTTGCAATACACTTTGTTTTCGATAATCTACACCGACTTGGATAGCTCCATTAGTGGATTCCACACATTTCCAAATTTTGGAAATTAGGACAATTTTTCATTTCCTCTCAATGGTGCAACCATACCTCCTAGAGATAGAAGAGACCAGGTAAATTATTTGTTACCTTCCTATATTCATTTTCATCCAATCAAAATTACAATTTAGCTTGAAATTTGACATTTTTTTTCAATTTCATGCGATGCGCCTGAACAGTTCGACTCGCCCCGATGTTGTGCGTATTGTGTTAAATTTACATTGAGCACCACCATTGGTGCGTATCATATATGTACACATCAATGTTGATCAAGAAAGAACAACATAATAAAAATTTTTTTAAAACAAAGCAATGCATCCTTGGGAACGCCTCGAAACCGGGGCATAGTGGGCTTTTACCCTCACCGATACATTTCACTTCATTAACCGCACAACTAGCTAAATGATATATAAAATTTAACCTAGCGGTGCACCAAGTTTAACCAACCGAACTGGGGCATACCATAAAAATAATGCCTCAGAACATCAACGTTCAACGTAGTGCCATACTTTATAAAATAAAATATACACACCGAATAAATTGCACCGGTGTTGTTGACCATTACACACCGGTGAGCCTAATTGTCGATACGCGCACCATGGTAGGGTAAATAAAAAAAATTACCAAATCGATTTTCATTGTCACAATGCATCCCATGCTTCCAAACTCTCAAGAAAGCACCGATGCTCACCTTTGTTCCTAATACGCCTTGTTTCCGGTGCTCTACATTGATTTGGATAGCTCCATTGGTGGATTCCCCACATTTCGAAATTTTGGAAATTACCATGAATTTTCATTTCCTCTCAATGGTGCAACCATACCTCCTCATGACAAAAGACCAGGTAAATTATTCATTACCTTCCTATTTGCATTTTCATCCAATCAAAATTACAATTTAGCTTGAAAATTGACATTTTTTTCAATTTCTCCCGGTGCGCCTAAAGAATTTAGCTTTTCCCTGACACGATGTGTACTATGTTAAATTCACATTGAGCATCGATGCCAGTGCATTGCATATATGTAAACACCGGTGTCGTTCAAGAACATACACCATGATAAATTATTAAAAACAAAGCGGTGCGTCCTTCTAAACACCTTTAAATCAGTGCACAATGGGCTTCTACTCGCACTGGTACATTTCACTTTATTAACCACACCACTAGTTCAACAATATATAAAATTTAACCTAGTGGTGCACCAAGTTTAACCAATCGCACCGGGGAGTACCCTAAAAATAATGCCCCGGCACGTCAATGCTCAAACACATCACCATACTTTATAAAATAAAATACACGCACCGAATAAATCGCATCAGTGACGTTGAATAATACACATTAGTACACTTCACTTAACTAATTGCACTGCTAACATAAAGATTTATAAAATTTAATGTAGCGGTGCAACCATTTTAATCCAATGCACCGGTACTATATGTAGAAACACACCAGAACATATATTGCCCGAATTTTCATAGCAGAGCATCTCATTGGAGGCCTCGTTCCCGGTGCTCTATCCTTTACATCGCACCAATATACAAAATGTCGGTGCTCCACTATCACGGTAGTACTGGTGCATTAATAGTAACACATCACACTGGTTTAGCCGCGACAATAAAGGTTAGCTTAGCGGTGCCCATCGGTCCAACAAATACACCAGTGTCATAAAGACAATGTCACTGGTAGACAGCATGTTGGTGCTCTAGTAGACATGGCGCACTAGTGATTTCTATTTAACAAAGGCACTATGGATTTGTGTGCTCTAAATTTTAGTGTTTTGGTGCGTCTTTGTTAACGAAATGAACTGATGTTGTTAAAAAGCACTGAACCAACATGGTTAAAAGATTAGATTCAATGCATATCGTCCTATGGGACGCACCGCTTCTCGATGTTGTTGTTTCAAGATAACACACCATCCTTGAAGCATATGTTTTGTTGGAGGTGCACCATTTGATTTTAAAGATTGTTTTGCAAAAAAAGAATGATTTTGGATTTTTTAAATACACATAATTTATATATGTATTTGTTTTATAATTTCAATTTACTTTATCTGTATATATGTGCCTAACAATATTTGTATCTGAATCAGAGACAATGACGATGACAAGAGGAGGAGGAGGTGAAGCAATGACGGGTTGAGATGCACACATTGTGCGTGAGTGGGATGTCGGGGAGAGGGATAGAGAGTTGTACCCTTGTCCTCTTTCACAATAAACACAATACCTTTTGATGGATATTGGCCTCCCAAAGTTTTATCAGGAGGGCACATCCCTTGGGGTGAACTCTGCATTGTTACAACAATTAATCCGTTGTTGGGATCATTCGAGACAGGGGTTTAGGGTCAGTCTCGATCTGTGGTATCATCCCATGGAGGAAGATGTCCATTTCATCATTGGGTTGTCTAGGAGGGGGGTGTATTTGCCCCATTTCCCTGGTCTACCGCCTGGTGTTGTTGGAGAGACCCAGATGGAATATGTGCAGAGATATGTCAGTACATATATTATTTCGGCTTTGGAGTTCCAGGTTCTCGGTGGTCAGTTGCGGATAGGTGCATTTGAGAGACATGAAGTCAGGTTCATGTGTCATATGCTCTCGTCACTGTCACAGTATAGCTTTGATGGGTAGCACATTAGTTTCTCTATGTTGTATTATGTAGACAGTTTATTGCAGGATCCTCGATTGATTAGGTGGGTGGATGTGTTTTTGAGACAATTTTATCGTGCATTAGATCAATGTCACTCTATTTTTTCATGGACGAGATTCTTCCCATTCGTGTATGATTTGTATACACTATTTTTTAAGAGGGTTCATGCCACTCGGTCAACGATACCCCGCTTTCCTTCTCAGGCTATGTTTGATGCATGTATGCGCATGTGGGGGTAGTTGATGGCCAAGAGGGGCCAATCCGAGTTTCCCATTATTCCGGTGGAAAAGGAGGTATTTGATTTATTGTCTAGAGAGGACGATAATGTCCTCGATATTGTAGAGTACTCGTATTTGGGGATAGATTGAAGAGGATGTCCAAGCATATGATTTACCATAGAGGATCCACCTTATGAGAGAGGTGATATTATCATTATGTTTTGATCAATCTATTTGCATATTTATATGTCTTATTTAATGCACATGTAATTTATTGTAATATATTGTTTCAATTATCTTATTGTTATTATCTATTGTTTTGCATATATTGGCATATATGTTGGGGATGTGCCTCCCCAACATGAGGATGAGTTGATGGAGGAGGTCAAGGACTAACATCCAGTAGTACAAAGACCCCACTTGCCACGCAGGCTGGATACGAGAGTTCGACTAGAGGTGGCGGATGAGTTATGTCGTGTCATGACTAGTCAAAGAGTGGTAGATGTACCGCCTAGAGACATATTATGAGTAGAGGAGCTCTCTACTACATAGAAGTGTTTTCCTCCTGACATGACGATGTTGATGCGTCATATTCTTTGTGTTTTCAACCTCATCAATACGTTGAGGGGTGGTGCTCATGATCCCACTACATCTAACTCATCAACAGAGCCATCCACATCCTCTACTCCACAACAGGGTCCTCCTCCTCCTCCTGGTCATTCTCCTCCACATGAGTCCGATGCAACATCTATTGATCCTCTTATTTCCCCTCCACATGTGTCTGAACCTGCATCCACGTTTGATCCTCCTCCTCATGTTTCCGCTCCACATGTGTCTGAACCTATATCCACATCCAATCCTCCTCTTCCCCCTCCTCCGCTGCTTTTGTCACCATCCACTGATCATTGTCTTTATCCTAGTCCACATGTGTCATCATCCACCAATCACCCTACTCCTCCTCTTCCTCTACATGTGTCATCATCCACCAATCCCCCTCCCCCTCCTCTTCCTCCACATGTGTCACAATATTTTGATGCTTTGGACACTATGATCACATTGGGTATTGTTCATGCACATCTTCATGATATTGATATAGAGACACTTAATAGTGTACTTTTTCCGACATTTGTATCTGAGAGAGTTGTTCTTTATAGAGGTTCTACCTTTGGTAGCAGAGATGCTGATGCACCTGGCTCTGGTGGTGGACCTAGCTAGTAGTGGTATTGATTGGCATTTATATTGATTGTTTTATATTTGATTGGATATCTATATATGACATGTTTATTGCAGATTTTGTTGAGATGTATTTTTGACATGTATATTCATATGTATATCGCTCATGTATATTATGTTTTTCATAAGATGTTGTGGTTGTTGTTGTTGTTTGATTTATAAAATGTAATATGAATATGCTAATGATGAACATTGTTAATGATTTCTCTATTTTTAAGTGAAATTTGCTATGTATCACTCATTTAAATTTATATTTGCCATATAATGTTTAACTTTACTTTTATGAAAGCATTTAATTTAGATTGGTGAAAAGATTGTGATTTTAATGTTTAAATCATTTTCATATATTATAATAATAACATTATAACATAATTATTCATTAATAATAATGTCGATGATGTAATAATATTGTTATTTTTTTAATTTTTATTATTCAAAGATTACAAGACAAATTTATAGTATAATTGTTTACTAAAATCATAATGATTTTATTTTATTAATATTTAATTTTTCCAAAGATTTTATTAATTTATACTATCCAACTATTGTTTTTTTTTTTTTTAATTAGAAGAAAATTTTATTCAAATATTCTGTGAACTGGTCACAGATAGAGTTTTACAAATGTCTGACAAAGCCTAAGGGATTACTGTATCATTTTGAAGCATAATACTGACTACATCCACACTATCGAGTGCTTCTGAGACAAAAACATAGCTTCCATATAGCATGATATATAGCCTATAATAACTACATAAAATAAAAATGCAAAAACAAAGCATATTGATTATCCTTTACGAGAAAGAGAGTTGTTTTACGCTTCCTCTGCTGCATTTGGTGACGAGTTAAGATCTGGAATCTGTTTGGGAGGCACCGGGGAGGATGCTTCATCGAAGCTAGCCTGTGTAGGGGTAAAAGACCTAGAGCGCAGCTCCACTACTTCTTTCCTAATAGCATCGACTTAGTCTCGCAGCTGATGGATACCCTGCCTCTGTTCTACTAATAATTCCATAGTTGTTTTCCACTGTGTGGAGGTCGAATGTAGACTTAAATGCAAAGAATTAACCATGTTTACTAGTGCCTCATGTTCCTCCTCCTGAAGCTTCCTACGCCAACGTGCCACCCTTGAGCGTCTCTTTGCCATGTTCAAGCCCGTGCCACCTTTTCTTAATGTTACAACAACTATGCCTATCCTGGAAGTGTAGTCAAGAAATCGCAAGAATTGGAATGCCATTCTAAGATTTTCACCTTCTGAATTCATAATGCCACCAACCATGAATATATCCTGTAGTCGTGTGAAAAGACACCACCCACAACTATGCTTTTCCCTCAATAAGTCCACGTTCCATTCGCCATAACTTCCTAGTAGACTGTAGTACGTCGAGCCATCATTGAAGAAATTGAATGAGGGATGCAGGTAGAATGGAGACGCCATGAAATTATTAATGTGTACAAGAGCCATAAACCAGATCCTGAAACATCCCTTCAAATATGTCCAGGTTGCAATCTGTATGGAGTAATAAACCAGAGCCATCTTCCATGGAGGATGAAGTATGACACGTCTCCCCCGTCCACTTCAAGAACCAACACATGCCTATTTCTTTCTTTCCACGCGTCATCTGTCTCATCATACATGTGTCGCCAAAAAAAAAAGTCCAACACCGACCTCTTGTTTACCTTCATGCATATTTTGATTTCTAGTCAATGTTTAAATGTATGCCTCCTTGACATTGGACCTAGGGAAAAACATGGAGGGCCACATTACCATCGATCCACAGAGTTCCTATTGGTTCTTGGATTGCCTGATTGGCGAGAGCATCTGCATTAGTGTTGTTATGACAAAGCACATGAAAACGTTGGAGAGAATGAAATCCTCCAACCTTCTCTACTGCTCAGATCATTAGTCTTATGAGTTTCATATCCTCCGGGAGGGACCATTTCCTGATATGGTTTAAAATGACCACTGATTCCCCTATGAGGCAAATTTAATCAATTCCTTGATTTTGAGCCAGAAGTAAGCATTGGTATAAGGTATAAGCTTCTGCTAAATTGTTGGAGGCAATTCCTAGACTCCAGGTGAAATTTGTTTGAGTTTTCCCTCCTGGGAAAAAGATAACTACACCCGCTCCTGCCACCCCTGGATATTATCCAACTATTATAATGTATGAAATTTATTCAATTAAAATTAAAATAATAAATATAGAGAATAATAATACATTTTGATGTAGACACTTTCGATGAAATGGTTTCACAAATTTTTACTCTAATATAGAGTTTATGAATCTTTTATCAAAAAATAATATCACCCAACATTTTATAATTAGTATTTTAAGAATTAGTAAAATTGACAAAGGTTTCTATACTTTTAGATAAGTAATTTTCCTTAATTTTGTCTAGGCTCTAGAAAAATACTCTTTTAGAATTTCTGTGTCCTTTCTATATTGACACTTATTTCAAGGATAATGCAAAAATAACTATTAATATAAGTTTATATGATTATAAAACTAAAGGATGGAGTGGAATAGGTGAAGGCCATGATAGTTGCACTAGTTAAGGTGGGGAACACCATCAAATTTGGTACTGCCAAGTACACCACAAGTACTGTAGATGTTGCACGAAGTTATTGTGTTGGAATTGTCCTTAGAATTTCCTTCAAAGTAAGTATATATTTATTTGAATTTTGATTTTCTCAAACAATAAAAATTTTCGAGGTTTGAATATTTTTTAATATCTTCATTTTTTGTTAAATAAAATACAACTTAAAATAAATCTTTACTGTTGTACGCCACCAACTTTGTGATATCTTAATTAATGCTTAGTAATTAAAAGGTTATCATAAACATATTTTATTAACAATACAACATAAATTTGCTATAATAAACAATAAATATGACAATGAAAATATATCAAAACCAAATCTAATGCTTGTACATCTATTTAATGTATTTTCAATATGGTGGTTGTAAATGGTTGTTAACTTTTCATATCCAACATAAATATAAAATGAAGGAAAAAAAAACATAATTGCCAATTATAGATACCCATAATAAAATGACACATCCACAATATAAATGTCCAAACAAATCATTTACAAATCAATCTTCATTGCCATCACCTTCATTATCTTCTTTGCTTGGCATTATAACATTGTTGTTCTAAAAAAGATGTTTAGATCTCGGATAATGTCTCAATATGAACCACCAATCCCCATCCAACACATCTAGGTAAAAAAACACTTGGTTGCAATGTTTTGGGAATACATAAGGCTCCTTACTTTCAACCCACATTTTTTTTGAGTTAATACAAATTAGCCCACTATCGCGATCTTCCTTTACATTTCTCCAGTCGAAGGTATCCCGCCACTTGCAACAAAAAATAGCACATTGAAACAATGAGAAGTCCACTTGCTTGATCTCTTATAGCTTTCCAATGTAACCTAACTTTCCCTCTATTAGGTTTTTATCACGATGGCTAGCACAACTAGATTGGTCGAACTCGACCTCCACTCCACAATCTTGTGTGATGTGGCCTTCATCAACATACTTGGTGCCAAAATGATGTCCATGTTCCCACATAGATGGGAAGAAATGTACTTGTAAAAATGGGTAAAAAGGACGATGTCATATGTCTAATAACCGAAGCATTAATAAAAACATAATATGCATTACAATTCAAATGTGCAATATTATAAATAGAACGTGGTACTCGGAGAGGTTATTACAGAGTTGTTGCACCCGATCCCTATGTTTAGTGCATCTAGATCTTCTCAACGTGGGTTACGATCAGACACCTCATATTTCTCTTGTGTCTGGTAAAACATCCAACTGTTGGGACATGTTTTTGACACACTTTCTTTTAAATGATTCCTACCACTATCTCATTTCATTTTTTTCTCTTCATGCAATGCGACCCATGGTCGCTTTGCCTCCGCGTTGTAAAGAACAAATTTATTAATGGTATCCATTTCAAAATTCACTGATGTATACAAAAATTCAAAAACGAATAGCATGAGATCAAATATATATTATCAACTTAAATAACAAATTTATTGATGACATTAAAATTTCTAATTTTTTTTATGTATAAAATAATTCAAAACAAACAACATGGGATGAAATATATATTATCAGCTTCAATGTAAACACTTTCTCTATACTAAATTGACAAAATATATTTGACTTACTCTTTATCAATCGCCTTTTTTTGTTCGTTTGGAGTAGCTCCCCTTCTCTTTTGTCCTCATCTTGATGGTTGTACCAAATGACCGCCCCTTCTATGTTGTCAATTTTCTTGATGTACTCACTGGTGTAATGTCCCCACTTTGGGACATCATCACAGGGCAGAGACTTATGATGCCCAGAGTAGCCAGATGGATGTTATAGCGAGTACAGGGGTATTTGAGAGGCATTGTGGGGTCCAGTTGGAATTTATCATCATATTCCATCATTATGAGCCATTCTGCACAGGTTGGCTTTGGTTTCGTTCCATTCTGACGATTTCCATGATTTTGACTATTTTGAGCTATAAGTTAATTAAAATCACTGAAGAGGGCATTTTGGGCACATTACTTGGAGGAACCTCTCAGTGTAATAGCTCATTGGAATCGGGAGGAGCAACACTACGGGATGGGATGGCTAGAAGTGACTTTCAGTGGCCAGGGAAGCCACAAGGAGAGATAAGGAGATTTTCAGAGGTAAAAAGGTTAATTAATTAATTAAAGTGATTTAATTAATTAATTAAATATTAATAAAATGAAAGTCACTTTGAAGGGACAAGGTGAGCCAAAAAGTATAAAAGGAAGGCAAGGGCCTCTACTTATCATTAATGTATGTTTATCTTTTGGATTTCTGGCTTCTAGCTAGAGGGCCCATCTCTTGGGGGTTTTGAGGGTTTTGACATAACAAACCCTAGAGGACGATTCGGTGGTGAAAGATTCCACCTATCTTGTCCCAAGCTTGGTCTCGGAGATGCAATACTCTCCCACACCATTCTAGTTCCAGATCTACTCAGTTGCAGGAGGATTCTACATCAGTTTCATGTGCAGATAGAGAGAGGGCGCACCAGTTGAGGGATTCCAGCAAGAGGGGTGCACCATCTTTGGAGACAGATTCGTTGTAGGAGATTGGCAGGGCCGTTGAGGATTCTATCACTTGGGTTTTCATTGCAGGGCCGTGGACATCAGATCTAGTGCTTTCTGAGACAGTTTTATGGCTCAGATTATTTCTTGAGCAGTGGGGCGAATTGAAGAGAAGGAGGGCGTTTTTGAGATCCAAATCTAGTCCGTTTGGAGGGGTTACACTTCAGATATGACCCTGAGACTTTACCTAGTGACTTGCAGTGTCCCGGTCTATATTTCTAGAGAGTTTCAGAGCATTTGGAGGCCTCCTTCAGCAGGGCCGAATTATCTAGGGTTTCAGTCATCCAGTGGGACGCACCATTCAGTGGGGGATTTCAGATCTACAAAGATTGAGAGGGATCTTGGAGATTCGGTCACCTGGGTTGTTCTTACCATCACTCGATCTATCAGTTGGCATATTTATTAGGGTGATTGGACACTTTTGGCAGCAGGGCCGAGTTATTGAGGGTTTCAGCCTTCTATTGGAGCGTGACATTCTTCAGTTAGAGACTTTGGCATTCATATCTGCTTGTATTGATCTTCCTTTCTTATTCAGCCTTTGGAGGCATCTTTTGTATTAGCGGGAGCATTTTGTAGCAGCTCTTATCTATTGTCTATCTTCTTGGCCATCTGTTGAGCATTCCAAATCGACATCTTCATTGTAGCAGGTTTCTCTATTTTATGAATAAAGAAGAATTGAGATGTTTTAGCTTGTCTATCTTATTGCATATGGTTGAGGTATGTTCCCTGGTTATCTCTTTCTGTTATTTGCTGCATACACACATATAAAGACATCTAAAAGGTAGATCAATAAAGTGTTTGATGAAATACCTCACTCAGAAAAAGTTTTAAAAAGACACCAAAACAGTGATGATCCTTGCATAATGGCTTGGGATCATTATAGTGGTATCAGAGCTTAGATTCCTGCCAGCCAGTGGGAGTTAGCACATGCATGCAGAGCCATAGAGGGGTCTTCTATACGGAGAGATGGATATTCTTATTAGGATTGAGGAGTGTGAAAGGGAATATAAAACCATCAATAATTTCAAAAAGCTCATAACATTTCAATGGTTCCTATCCTATAAAAATCCTAGTTGGAGCAAAAAGAAGATTGCAGGTGGGCTCAAGGCAATTGAGGAAATTAGAGCAGCCTTTGGGTGGAATACCACGCCCACTAGGAGGGAAAAACAGAGAAACCCCACACCCAGTAGGAGCACGCAACATTGCTATAGTTGCAAGGTGCCTTGGAAACTTGATCATGGGTGTAGGGGTAATGGTAAGAAGCATATTGTTGAGGTACGAGAGGACAGTGATGATGAGGCATGTGAGGATGGATCGATTGAGGCTTATCTGGGGCATTCTGATGATGATAGTGACTCTTGCACAGAGGCTAGTGATAGTGACTCTACCTCAGAGGATAATGATGATGACTCTTGCACAGAGGCTAGTGGTGCTTGCACGCTTGAGGAGGAGGATAGCCCTTGTGTAGTGGATAGGCAGCTGGATGGACAGGACGATAGCACCAATGTCTCAGCAGACATATCACATACCATTGATGACCTCACGCCTCAGCAGTGTGGTGACACTAGTGAGGAGTCACATGTGTTAGCACCTAGAGATGATGAGCTTCCTATGGGGCTCGTAGCACATCTATCACTTGTTCAGACACCCACGATAGCCACGTCACATGAGGAGATCTGTGGCACGACAGGTATGATGGATGAGCTTAGTGTGAGGGATGCACACCATGGACAGGTTGACCCACAGATCCAGGAGGAGGTACAAGACATACATGCAGTTGACCCCACACATACAGGTCAGACAGAGGAGATGGAGTCACAGCTATTGGAGACTCCAGTGGTTGAGCAGATGGCAGAGGTTGACAGGTGGATGGAGCACTTACTTCCAGGATCAGATTACATGGATGAGGATGCACTCTTTGGCAATAGCACGTGTCTGGATACAGCTATATGGGATCCAGGTGCAGATGATAGTAGCAGGTTGAGTGCACAGGAGGATACAACTGCTCATACAGGATACAGTGCGAGTCAAGGGGAGATGGCATCTAGTGATGGGATGCAGTGGCATACAGGAGTACCTAGTGGCATAGTAGATAGCAGGCAGTTCATCACTTTATCTTTTGCAGAGAGTGTTGTTGGTGATGGCACTAGCAGTGAGAGGCATGAGGGGGTACCCCAACATGACTATGATCAGGAGTCACACCACTTAGCAGCACAGTTAGGAGTTAGTGAAGCTGTGATCAGGGTAGCCACTAGACGTATTGATGACATACATGTAGTGATGGCAGATTACAGTTGGAGAGCATCAGTGGCACAGGGTAGCTCAGATGGAGGATTTTCCATGGATGATTTTCACACTCTCCGGGAGAGAGTATCTGTGATGAGGACTGACTACCAGCAGTTGTTGACAGACAAAGATTATCTACTGAGGGTTGGTGAGATGTATCATGAGGCTCTGAGGGAGCAGAAGTTGGAGATGGATCGACTTAGTCAGGATTTGGAGAGCACTCAGGGATTCTTGAGAGGCACACAGACCGCCCTTCAAGAATTGGAGTCTAGGACATATGAGTCTCTTGAGGAGATCCATCAGAGATCCACTTCATCTGTCTTAGTGGACACTCAGATGTATCATTCAGTCACGTTGACAGAGGATTTTGATGATCTAGTAGAGGAGCACCAATTGATGGGGGACACTTCCATTTGTGCCTTGGGAGTGGTTGATCTCCATATAGAGATTGATCCAGCCGTACGCCCAGGATCTGTGATGCAGCATGAGTTTGCAGGAGATGACAGGACTATGCTGGAGCATACAGTGATGAGTGATAGCTCACAGAGACATGCTAAGATGTATGGTGGGATTCAAAGGGGTGTATTGCCTGGCAGGGAGGAGACACACTTAGGGGAGTATGCAGGTGCCACTTCTTTGCAGCAACATATGATTATGATACCTCACCTTCACCATTTCAGCAGTTGCCTGGGTGAGGGGAGATGGAGAGTGGTTTACCAACAGTTGGAGGAGTTGCTTCTGATTGTACCTAATGATTGGGGTTTCGTGATGACTACAGGCAAGCAATTATCATGGATACCGATGGACGAGCTTCTGGTCGAATCCTTGGGATCGACCAAAGCATGTGACACCTTTCAGTCCTACGGTCAGCTGCAGATGTTTCTATTAGCCCGTCCTGACACTTTTATCATAGACAACAGCATGAGGAGGGGTAGGCCGTGGCTGAGGGCATGGAGAGTGAGTAGGTTGAGACTTCATGACAGGAGTACTTTTACTACATACAACAGGTCAGAGGTGGACCGTGTTAGACAGATAGTTGAGACTTGGTGCGTGATGGTGAGTATCATAGACCAGGTGAAGACAGATGAGCACAGAGGGCTTCTGACAGTGATTAGCTTTACACAGGAGCAATTAGAGGAGATTGGAAGTGAGAAACTTCCAAGCTTGCCATGGGACCCAGGAGTCTTTTTTGTTAGCATGATGCTCATGCTGACCCAGGTTGCACCAGAGAGCCACACACTCCACCTTGGTTTGGTTTGGAGTGGGTCTGTAGGTACTTGTCCTATGGGGAAAGACCCTTCCTTCCACGTGATCATCCTGATGGGGCATGGAGATGTTTGGATAGATACTTCTTCTACAAAGATACCTTTACAGATACAGTTTCTGGACAACATGTCCGGTGGTCACAGGTGTTTCATCTTGAGGATCCAAGGGAGGAGGATTCAGTATGTATGTCGGGGGCAAACAACCATGGTCAGAGTGGTGCAGTGTCAGCATGAGGATCTTCGAATGAGGTTAGCATGGGACCCAGGGATTGCAGGATTGAGCAGTTCTTTGACCGACAGGGGAGAGTGGACCATTGCAGGGGAAATTTATTTTGACTTTCCATTGAGCTTCAGTGTTGAGAGGAGCGCATCGCTTGCGGGTGCCTCATGGAGGTCTTGCATCACCTTAGTCGGGCATCAGCATGTGCAGTTGATGGAGGCCGTGTGGATCTTGGTAGAGATTTGTAGGATGGACTCATTTCGAGATGAGGCCATGTGTCATATGCAGGAGGTTCACATGGTTGATATCTTTCTGGACTATGCTTCACAGAGTATTGCAGTTCACTTTCTGATATGGGATCCAGGGGGTGGAGTGCACTATTGTTTGTCTTTCTATGGGTTCTACTGTGTATCCCACAGGTGGACATGGGATCCTGGCATTTTAGTTGAGTGGATTTGACTATTGCTTGAGGACAAACAATTTTCTAGCAGGGAGGACTGTAATGTCCCCACTTTGGGACATCATCACAGGGCAGAGACTTATGATGACCAGAGTAGCCAGATGGATGTTATAGCGAGTACATGGGTATTTGAGAGGCATTGTGGGGTCCAGTTGGCATTTATCATCATATTCCATCATTATGAGCCATTCCACACAGGTTGGCTTTGGTTTCGTTCCATTCTGACGATTTCCATGATTTTGACTATTTTGAGCTATAAGTTAATTAAAATCACTGAAGAGGGCATTTTGGGCACATTACTTGGAGGAACCTCTCAGTGTAATAGCTCATTGGAATCGGGAGGAGCAACACTACAGGATGGGATGGCTAAAAGTGACTTTCAGTGGCCAGGGAAGCCACAAGGAGAGATAAGGATATTTTCAGAGGTAAAAAGGTTAATTAATTAATTAAAGTGATTTAATTAATTAATTAAATATTAATAAAATGAAAGTCACTTTGGAGGGACAAGGTGAGCCAAAAAGTATAAACGGAAGGCAAGGGCCTCAACTCATCATTCATGTATGTTTATCTTTTGGATTTCTGTCTTCTAGCTAGAGGGCCCATCTCTTGGGGGTTTTGACATAACAAACCCTAGAGGACGATTCGGTGGTGAAAGATTCCACCTATATTGTCCCAAGTTTGGTCTCGGAGATGCAATACTCTCCCACACCATTCTAGTTCCAGATCTACTCAGTTGCAGGAGGATTCTACATCAGTTTCCTGTGCAGATAGAGAGAGGGCGCACCAGTT
>JASDQU010101997.1:114844-180640 GCA_032191745.1 Picea mariana
TTGTCCCAAGTTTGGTCTCGGAGATGCAATACTCTCCCACACCATTCTAGTTCCAGATCTACTCAGTTGCAGGAGGATTCTACATCAGTTTCCTGTGCAGATAGAGAGAGGGCGCACCAGTTGAGGGATTCCAGCAAGAGGGGGGCACCATCTTTGGTGAGAGATTCGTTGTAGGAGATTGGCAGGGCCGTTGAGGATTCTATTACTTGGGTTTTCATTGCAGGGCCGTGGACATCAGATCTAGTGCTTTCTGAGACAGTTTTATGGCTCAGATTATTTCTTGAGCAGTGGGGCGAATTGAAGAGAAGGAGGGCGTTTTTGAGATCCAGATCTAGTCCGTTTGGAGGGGTTACACTTTAGATCTGACCCTGAGACTTTACCTAGTGACTTGCAGTGTCCCGATCTATATTTCTGGAGAGTTTCAGAGCATTTGGAGGCCTCCTTCAGCAGGGTCGAATTATCTAGGGTTTCAGTCATCTAGTGGGACGCACCATTTAGTGGGGGATTTCAGATCTACAGAGATTGAGAGGGATCTTGGAGATTCGGTCACCTAGGTTGTTCTTACCATCACCCGATCTATCAGTTAGCATATTTATTAGGGTGATTGGACACTTTTGGCAGCAGGGTCGAGTTATTGAGGGTTTCAGCCTTCTATTGGAGCGTGACATTCTTTAGTTAGAGACATTGGCATTCAGATCTGCTTGTATTGATCTTCCTTTCTTATTCAACCTTTGGAGGCATCTTTTGTATTATCGGGAGCATTTTGTAGCAGCTCTTATCTATTTTCTATCTTCTTGGCCATCTGTTGAGCATTCCATATCAGCATCTTCACTGTAGCAGGTTTCTCTATTTTATGAATAAAGAAGAATTGAGATGTTTTGGCTTGTCTATCTTATTGCATATTGTTGAGGTATGTTCCCTGGTTATCTCTTTCTGTTATTTGCTGCATACACACATATAAACACATCTAAAAGGTAGATTAGCAAAGTGTTTGATGAAATACCTCACTCAGAAAAAGTTTTAAAAAGACACCAAAAAAGTGATGATCCTTGCATAATGGCTTGGGATCATTACACTGGCATAATAGAACGACTCGTATACTATGTACCCCTCTACCATAGAGGCCTCTAGTTTTTCCCTTTGTCGAACAAACCCCTTTGATTTTTTCACGTACCTCTCTAAGAAGAACATCCAACGACATAAGAGCACCCCAACTAATTCATCCTCATCAAGTATGTGAATCAAAAGATGGACTTGCAAGTCCATAAAACTTGTGGGTAGTTCCTTCTCAAACATACAAACAATCTCAACTATCTCTTGGCGCCACCACGGAATGTTAGCCATATGAATCTCACTTGATGTGATCCAATGTAAAAATGCAGATAATTTTGATATGGCACGTTACAAGTCATGGGGGAAGTCATGGTTCACACAACCACGCATGAGCAAAGGATAATGACACTACAAAATAGACACATGCATCATTAATTTCCATAAAGTTGTGAGTGCATAACATATTTTTACCGACATTAGTATAAATCTAGAAGAATCATGTACTCAACATACATACTCTTAGAAGGTTCAGATGGTCATGTGATTTCAACCCCAACAAATTCTCGTCTATAGTGAAGCAATGTTGTAGAGTCGACCCATATAATAAAGGTGCCTTCACACCCAATATAAGATCCTTTGCCATAGAAATATCATCTTTCTTCAAAATCCATGGGACATCGCCTTCTTTAAAAGACCAAGAGGGACCAACCTCTCCTCCAATTTCGTTTCTTAGCCAATGTCTCTTTTTAGTATTCAAAATAATAAGATCTCTCCTGACAACCATTGTGTCACTTTTATTCCATGATATGTGCCTCCATGAAGAAGATGAAACAATTTTTAATATATGCATGGGATCTAGTAAGTGGCCAATCTTAAGATGCTTCCAATATGGAAGCTCATAAAATATAGATTTCATTTTCACCTCAATGGGAATTTTGTCAGCATAGCTGTCACAAAATTCAATATCATCGAACATAGGTTCCCCATTAGAACCAATGAATTTTTCCACTTCCGTCTCCTTCTTTTTGTCATATGCCCTATTCCAATTTGTCGGTGTCATTATTTCAAGTCTCCTAGTTCTCTCTAGTTTACCATTGAAAGAAGATGCAACTCTTCTATAAGGATGGTCTTCTGGGAGGAATACCCTCAAGCAATTGTACATCAGCTTTTGTAGGTCATTGGACCACCTAGCCTTTATAGAAGGTCCACAACATTTACATCCATGAAACCCTTTTGTTACAAGATCTAAGATGTTAACATATACATAACATGTTAGTGTAAAAAATATAGTTGCACCAAATGAAGTATGCCGAATAAAATTACAAATATAAACAAATCAATGAACATGCTTATCAGAGCAAACTCCTAGTCCTGGATTGTTGTGCGTGGTGTACACACATATGCCATACAACATAAAAGACCTCTCCATTGGGATGGGTCTTGATACACCATATACATGTATCCATTCCCGTAATTGCTTAAATTCATTGATGAGTGGTTGGAGGTAGACATCCATTCTCTTCACTTGTCTTCTACCCATGACTATAACAGACAACATAAGATGCTTATTCTTCACGGGAAAACCATGGGGGGATATTGTTATTGATCACTACCACTGTCCAAACAAAATAGATGGTATTTTGGAGGGAATGCAATTTAACTCCATCCATAGTTGTGCTCAATCAAAGTCTCCATACTTCATCCTTGAATTTATCGGGCCATGTATCCTCTATATGCTTCATAGCTATTGAATCTGTTGGGATTCTCATAACTCCTAGATCACTTCTATATGTGGCATGCCACCCCTGTAACATGGCTAATTTTTTGCAATGAAAGAGCCTTTGAATCCTTGGAATTATAGGCATGTGCCTCAATATCTTATGAGGAGGACCATGTGCCTTACCCTTGTTTTTTGATTGACGGTACCTATCATGCCCACATTATAGACACCCAACATTTTCAACATTTGCTTTGCCTCTGTGCAAGTATCGGTCAAGCGATTATGACTTGGAAGTACCTTATCTTTGAATAACCTTCAATTAGTGGGCAATATAAATTTACATTGTCATTAAGCATGAATAAAATAAACCCTTTTCTTCCTTCGTTGCATGACAAGGTTCCTTAAAAATTTAGGGGAATTAATGGTTATTAACTTCAAAAGTTTCGTGAAACATGCATCTGGCACACCATACATTGATTTCAAGTTGTACAGTAACACTCTTGTCCCTAGTTGGGTAGACCTTGCAAATTCCTATACTAGACCAAATAGAGGGGTGGTGGAACCAAATTTCAAGCTTTCGTAGAAGGTATCTACGACATCAGCATCATCCCCTAGTTCATTTTTCTTGAATGCATCTAACAAAATTCCCTCCATGACTTGGGTATCCCACAAGAAATCATACATACCAGCATCTATATCATTGCCTTCATCCCCAACATGTGAAGAACTAGTGTTACCATCGAGGTTTTGAATTGGTGACTCAGGACGTAGTGGGAATTGAATAGGTGGTTGTTTCAACCATTCTAAGTATGCTTCCTCTCCAAGCTCTTTTCATTTAGTATCAAGCTCGTGACTTAACATCATAGTGGGGTGCAACAGTAGATGATGGATAGGTCGCTCATCATCAGAATCCTGATTGTAAAAATATTGAGCATTACATTGATAATATTAATAACACAATGTTTTTAATATGTTCAAATATTGTACCAAACACTTATTAGAAGCATGGACTTTTCCCCCAAATAATAAACATGAAACCAACCCCTTTATAAAACAAATGTTGAATTAAGTAATACATTTACACTAGTTCCATTGAAAATCCAAAAAAACAATTACTCAATCATCTTTTTCTTACACCTTACGGGGTTGTCTACATAAAAAAATATCAAATTCACGGTGTAATACCATTGACCTAGGATGGTTACTAGAAGATGACATGTTAGGATTGGCAGGGTAAAGAAGCAGAGTGAGACGACGTTAGAATCTGAAGAATTGGCCATTTCATATTATAATTTTTTTTCCTGCATTTGAGCCAAAACTGTCATCTTGGGTAGCATAGAATAATCTAACTTCAACTTCAAATAACTTTTGTAACTTGACAACACACTTAAAAAATCATTGTTTTTTTCTACAATATCATTGTTTTTTTCCACCCAACTATACAAGAAATCTCAATCTGGCTTTACAAAATCCTAAAAAGTCACTCGATCCCTGAAAATATCCTCCTCGAACATAGAAAATGTGAATTTGATGCTCAATCCCTCTCTCACTCTCTTCCTCCTTCCCTCCCCTTCTCTCCCTATATCCCCCCCCTATCTCTCTCTCTCTTGCATCTACCCCTCTCTCCCCCTCACTCTGTATCCCCCTCCCTCTCTCACTAAATGTCTCCCCTTCCCTTTTTCTCCCCCACCGGTGTGCTTTATCATTTACAGACATATCGATGCTTATTTATAAACAAAACGCATTGATGCATTTAGTTGATATAAGTACCGAAGAATGACCTTACTTATTGCTTCCGCAAAGAAAAACCTATGCAAACTTTAAATACATATGTTTGCATTTGCACTGTGCAAATTTAATTGTCTTACAGTGTGTTATTACTTACACACTGCCCCGATGTGTTATTACTTACACACTGCCTCAATGAATTATTAATTACACTTCGCCCTGGTGCGTTTCTAACTATCTAGCACGCCAACAAAAGCAAGTTAGAAAAATAACGCACGCTTACTATCAATACTTTGAAATTTATTACAAAAATAAATCGGTGTGTTATGCATACCACATCGGAAAACGTAACTTTTGAAGAAAAAAACAGCGCACAAGTTTATCATCAATGCGTCAAAATATACAATGAAAAAAAGAGCACAAATTTGAGTTTTTGTGTTTAAAAAGGAAAACCTATTCATTGTTTTATTGTTTACCAAATTTTAGAGAGGACATTTTTGCAACAAAGATTTTCAAGTGGGTGGATTTTTTTTAAGAGCCAAATTCGAGGGGAAGTACTGTAGATCACATAGAAATTTGCAGAGGAGAAATTTTAAGTATATGATTTCATTATATTATTCATCTTGATCATTCTCTTATTTGATTCAAACAATTTTCAGTGCATTCCCAAACAAAACAAAAAAGGTTTCATAGTTACCTTCAGTATTGGAAGCCCTAATTTCTCCACTATTCTTTTGCTTTCTCCTTCTATATTTCACAAGATGAATTTTTAAGCAAATTTCTCTATAGGGTTTGGTTATTTATATATGGGTGTTTCCTATCCATTGCAATGAAACCACCCATTGCATTGGATCCCAAACCTTCATGTCACTGTCGGTTTAAAGAAAAAACACCTTCGTGGTGACCGATGCGCTCTATACACACTAAGCACACTGGAGCATATTTATTTGTAAATAACACCTCTTTTTTTTTGTAAATAAAAATTATATTACCTTAACTTAGCAGAAAACATACGTGTTTGAGTGTACATTATAGCACTCCAACTATTCTGCCACCGTAGTGGAAACCAGAACACGTGGACAGGACGACTGTTCATTGTTCTAAAATTGTAAGAAAAAGCGACAATTGTCGACACACAGACATGGGGACTTGTCGCCTGTTCTACTACAAGCGTGAAAACAAGAACAGGTGGTGGACTGAGTGCCCCGACCACTTATCGAACCTGAACCAGAGACTATGGTATGCAAAAATTGCAAAAAATTAGCCATTAAACCGGAGAAAAAACCTGTGAAAATGCTAGACATGGGGCAAACCCTGGCATCCATCTTGACGGATTCGGAAGATGAAAGGTTGGAAACAATTCAAGCATCGACTCTTCTCAGGCTCGCCTGATATGGAGTCATACAGGGTGTCTAGACGCTTGCCGAAGATGCTCGGGCGGTGTTGCTACTCTGCCAGGTCCTTTCTCATCTCAAAGATCAAGACCAAGTGGTCTTACGTGAGCCTGCAAGAGTTGGGAGTTGGGTGAGTATGTTCATCAACTTCATCATCATGAGCATGTTCATCATTAGGGTCTTCATCCATGGTAACAACAACAGAGTCATTTGCAGGGGCAGAATCCGTCACAGGGTCCTCGTCCATGGTGGCGATTAAATTCTGTCCCGAGTGATCCTCCGAAGGCGAGACTTCTTCTTCCATGATGCAGCCCATCTCGACTGGCTCCTAGAAAGGAATGGTGGTGCAGGTGGCAAGTCGATGCTCCAAGGCGGTTGATGGCAGGAAAAGAAAAAATTCCTCCCAATTGGGTGAGATTTCTTCTTCCACCAGGCACCATCCATAGAGACCCTCTATACTAGAAGGACGGGGCTCTAATTGAGCCTATTCAAACCAATTCTAACCAGAAGAACCCAGATGGTCTGAGCCATCTATATGAGAGCTCGAGAGGCTGGTCCCGGGCGGTTGTGTCTGCCAAACTAGTTGTAGTAGGTTGGCCCTCACTAAGGCTTGCCTCTTTCTCATGGCATGGCTGAGAAAAGTACCAAGCAGACGGATACACCAGTGGTGTGAGCTAAGTCGTGGAGCAGAACAAGCAAAATTATATTGTGTATAGTGCCCAAGTGCCCAATATCGCTTATGCAAACTAACCATTGTGACTAAACAGGGGAGGAGGGTGGCAGGGAGGGGCTTTAACTACCCTCATAATTGCCCCATCCGACGATGCGTGTGCTCCATGTGTCACCCCATCCGGGGGTAAATAACACCTCTTTATTACAATTCAAAATATTATTAAAAATCCTTTTCGCAGTGGACAATGCACATTTTACCTAAATACGCATTGGGGCGCAATGTTTACAAAGCGCACTACTGAGTTTAGAATGGAAAAATTATTATTTTTATATGGAAATATCCATTTCTTAAATTTGTTCACTGCTCGATGATGTGTAATAAATAGTACTTAGGAAAAAATGTTTTTCTTAATTCATAAAGCATCGACTGATTATAAAAAATTTGTAAAATGTTTTCCATTTTGCAATGACACTATTATACTTCATAGGTGCGTAGAAATATTGTTGACGCCCCGATTCAAATTATCTTTTTTTTTTTTAATAAAAAGGAGAAAAATCCTATTAAATAACTTTTACCATACAAAAAGCCACATGGCAGCAGTCTGCCAGCTGTTCTGCCAAAGTAGTGAAAACCGAAATAGACGACAGACTGTGATGTCATAGTAAAAAATGTCAATCTGCCATTTGCCCTGCCAAACGAAAACCAGGGAAGGTGGCATATTCGAGTTTGTGCATGACTGTGCTAAGCAACCATGAAGATTAAACTGAAAATTGACAGTCAAACTGTAAAACATGGACATGAACATCAAAGTAAAAATGCTCTGTAACAGTGCAAGGAGCCGAACTGATAGCCAAGCAGGTAAGTTACCCATTTGCACCTGAGGTTTTTTCGCTCGGGTTGCCGCTGAGGGGGTCATTCCTGGGCTAGAGAACGAATGGCCTGGCACAAGTCAGACACCTCTAGGTTGCTGGTGCATTCGAGTAAGCCTCGTACAACATATCAATTCTCTTATGCATGAGGGTGTCACGGTGAATTTGATCAACCATATGGATTCTAACCTCAAACATGAGTGCTAAGTTCTCCAGATGGAAGAAGGGTGGTGGTTCCTGGCTGACATCCAAGATTGTCGTGAGTGGTGGTGGCACCACGACTGGGCCACGCTCCACCTCCAAATCATCGACCGCTGCCACCTTGTCTGAATCCTTCTATGCCACTTCCTTATCCTTCATTTTTCCGAGCCTCTCCTCCATTTCGTGTGCCTCCACTGCCTCTGCCTCACTTAAATCATTGAATTGAGTGGTGTCCTCAAGGTCAAGGTGGAGGAATTCCTCCTCAATTATGCAAGTATTTTCTTCCTTGGCTTCTCGCTCGGGATGGAATGTGCCTGGAGCACTTGTGCCTATTGGGAATTGGTTGGGGGACTGTCAATTGTCTAGAATAGTGAAGAGGAGGGATTCTGAAGGGAACTGGATTGGTTCCTCTGGAATCACCTCCTCCACATACGCCATCGGGGATGTCCTGGCCTTCTCCCTTTGTTGAGTACGAGCTATGGACAGGGCTCTCTCCAGGTGTTGCACCCTCCAATGTCTAGCGGAAAAACTGTGTCAGGCAGGGGCAGCGTGGCCTGCCTCTTTCCCTCGGCATGTAGGAGCAAGGGAGGGTGCCAATGAGCAAGGTAAGCGTGAAGGTAACCCGTTGTTAGTTGCACCAGTGCTCAGAGCATTTGGTGTGGTGGAATGCCAAGGTGAAATGGCTCCATTCTCCACTTCACAGGATGATAACACAGAGGTCCGACATGACCGTTGCATGAAAATTCCCCCGTCCGTTGTATCGCATGACCGCCATTTTGCTCACGCGAGGGAACTGTCATTCGCTGCTTGACGGGCAGTAATGGATTCCTTCCATTTAATTGGTGAGGGGAAGGGAGTCGACTTGCCATATTAATGATTAGGGTTTGGGGTAGGCTGTGTGGACGCCCTATGCTATGTGGCAACCCATCCGAGACCGGTTTGAATTAGCTTAATATATGCACAAGGATCTTATTGTTCTAAAAAATAATAATTTTTATATCTTTTTTTAGGGAGATTTTGAAAATTCTAAGGGACAAACAAGGGGAAAACCAAGACATGTCGGCAAGGATGTCCAAAAAAGTGAAAAAAAAGATGTTAAAAGAAATGAACATAATTTTGTCGCAAGAGGAGCCATCCCAACTGCAATGTGCATCAAATGTATGTAATAATTTTTTATTCTTTAATGTACATTGAATTTAAGTATTACGTGAAATACTAATTTTCAAATGTTTTGTTGCAGAAAAATAAAACAAATAGAAACCATTCATCACATAAGACAGGACGACGAGGAACAAAATGGTTGATCGCAAACTTTGTGAGTATTTACATTTTCGACCTTTCTTAAGATTTCATGTTTGTTGTGATCTTTATATTTAAATAATTAATTTACACTTGTCCACGAATGTCTTCTACTAGGTGCTAACATACATAGAGGAGCCAACCCATGAATTGATAAACATTGGGTTAAGTATGGGTTGTGAGTATATGTTAAAGAATGAAAGTTTAATTGAACAATTTGTAAGTAGGTATGTTGTTTAACTTCCCTTGTTTAATAATTAAAGAAAAAACAAGAAAAAATTATATTCATTATATAGACTATGCTTTGTCATGTTGTATTAAACATGTAGGAAACAAAGTATGGAATGCAGACATCAGAGGAGATGAGAGAATTCATGAAGCATGGTTTCGAAAGAATGTGTATTTTTTATGAAAGACTTGGTGCTAAGGTATGTTTTTTTTTATTTATGCAATCATATGTGTGTGTGTGTGTGTGTGTGTGTGTGTGTGTGTGTTACAATTTATTTCTATGTTTGTAGATGGAAGATTAAGGGGAAGAACATAAAAAAACAAGTCGATCAAGAAAATATTATGTTAAAAAACCAAAGTACAATATCACTTACAAATGATGAAGAAATGAGGCATGCACACAACTTGAGCAATGTCAACAATTCAATTGATGAATGACAATCAATATAATTGAATGTTACTGCAAGTTGTATGTTTTGGAATATTTGTCTCTGAAAGTTAGGGATTTTGTTTAATGTACTCTACATATTGTCCCAATTGCATGAGGACATGTTACCAATAAGTGTAACAATTACAAATTGGCTGCAATTTGATTATTGTACTAGACCTTTACGTTGTCCATTTTTGTGTGATAATGGATCTCTTATTCATATATAATAAAATGGGTTTCTTATGTCATTCCATTGTCGAATGTTGTAAAATGTTGCATTCCAAAATAATTAATATGTGGATGATTTACATTGTTACAAATAATAGAGGTTTAATCGGCTGGATAACGCATTAATGCAATCATTATATTGAAATGCAATAACATAAATATAAAACAATATTATTATAAAAAAAATATTTTATTTCGAAATAATTAATTGCAAAAATTGTAAAAAACAATGAATTAAAATATATACATATCAATGCACTGTATTTTTTTGAATTCACAAGACAGTGCGTGCCATCATACAGACATCGGTGCATTTTGAGGAGTCATATGCACTGGTACATATTAATTATAATAACACACCAGTACGTACTATTGAGAAAATGCATCATTTCGTAAATGATATAATGTAAATAATATTTATCATTTCAAAACTGTATGGTGCTCATGTTTGAAATGTTAACCAGGGCACTAATTTTTTTTTTGTATTGAGGCATTACATTTATTATACGCATTGGGAATATAAATATTATTTAGGCATCAATGCCTTTACTATATTATATGCATCCGTGCCTTTACTAATTATAGAAGCATCGGGGAGCATGCTATTTTAAACGCATCTGGTCTCAGGATAACATGATCGCATCGGGGCTAACTATAACTTAATTGCACTGGGACAGACTAATCCTAAAGCACCAGTGATAACAATAACTTAATCGCACCAGGGTGGAAAAATCTTAAAGCGCATTGGTGTGTCATAAGAAAGCAACACAGAATCGATGTGTAGTAATTATAAGAGCATTGGTGCTCTGCATACAATGAAAAAGGAAAAACCAATGTGCAATAGTTGTAAACACATTGTGACGTTTTTTATTATATTAAGATCTGGGGCGTTTTTATTATATTAATGTACCAATGAGTTTTATTATATTAACGCACTAGTGTGAGTGTTTAAATATTGTACCAATGCATTTTGACAATAAAAGCACCGGAAAAAAAACCTTCACTACAACCTCGACCTGCCCAATTTTTTTTAGTCATATGAACATCCACTAAAACCTTTGTAGCCAATATAGGAGGTTGTAGCAGAGGTTTTTTTGTAAATTTTTCCAAATTTTGTTCAACCAAAAACCTCTGCTGGAAGGTGTTCTCCTTGTAGTACCTCAAGTCAACTTCATTGCATTCTAGATTTGGCTCTAGTAATTTTCGTTTCTACAACTACAAAAAAAGGCATGAGCTCTAGTACCTCAATGAATTATGTATCCTAAAAGTTTCCAACTGATCTATTTGGGTTTTCCATCTACTAAGACATAGATCCTCTCCAAAAATGAAATTGTGGGCTAGTTGTGGCTCATTTGTTGAGGCAGTTTCTATTCCAATGCCAATCAAATCTTGAAAATTACTAAATTAGGAAAATTGTTGAACTGATGGCCTATCCCATCGCTCATGTCACTTAATTGACTTTCTTCCCCCTTTTTGTCACCACAAAACTTTGACGGAAACCGTTTTTGTCACCTTTCACCCTAAACTATCAAGTGTAACCCAATCTATTGATGGGTTGTCACTGACACAATTACATAATGACACAACCCAAGACCTAATGCACTTGTAATTAACTTCTCAACTTCCCTATAGAGAAAAATCTCTAGCAGACTCGATCCCATATCTAAATCAGATGACTTGGAATTTAGATGGACATGCCCCCTAACCACAAAGTTGTTACCTATCTAAAAATTAAAAGACTCAAAAAGCTCAAAATCCTAAAATAGGTGATCAACGCAACTAAAAAAAAGAAAGATATTGGAAATGAACAAAAGTATATGTAGTACACACTTTCATAGAGTGGTGGATTTTAATTTTGTAGTGGAGTGAAGTGTTTCGATCATTCACTCTTCACCCAACCTTTGTGTAATGTTCCAACCAACTCTATTAGCTTAACAACTCTAGAGTCTGATATTTCCACATTAACAATGCTAGAGTCCCATATTTTTGCAATCAATAAAGGTTAGAGTCAATGCATTCAAAGCTTCCCTGGGTGCTTTAAGAACTTTTTGATATACAAAAGCACTAAATCCCCCTCATGGAATGTTTATGCTTGATATGCTAGTCAACCCATATATTTTGTCGCTACTTCTCAACAGTTTGATAGGATTGAGTGAGCAACATGCCCTCATAAAATTTTGTCAAATTATCTAACCTCTCCTAAGTCAATTCTTCATCACTCGTTTGAGTAGCTTGTGTAATGAATAAACTTGGTACCAATAATTCGATTGGAATAATTGTTTCACATCCATAAACTAGGTGAAAATATGTATACTTGTGAGATTGTTTGTGCAAGGCATGTATGCTCAAAGGACTACAAGAATCTAATCACCACAATCTTTGTGATTAACTACACAAACTTTTTTTAATCCTCATTCCATAATTTTATCAAATTCCACGATAGTTTCATTTGCTTGTGAATGATAGGGATTGTTAGTATGATGTTGAATCAAGAATTGTTTGGTTAAGGTTTTGATAGTTTCTCTCATGAAATGCTTACCCTAATTCATTGTTAAGCTATGTGGTCAAGCAAATCTCGTGATGATATGCTAAAAGATGAACTAAGTGGTTGTCTTTGTTGGAAATTGTGTTTTCATTGATGTCAAATGTAGAAATCCTTGGATGTCATTAATGTCACAAGTAGGGGGAGACTGGCCATTTTCATTGATGAAGGAAGGAATAATGTGATGTTAGTTCCAAGGATCGTGATCGTTGATCACACAAGATTGACGATTAAGATCGAATCATGGATTGTAGATTGAATAATCGATGAACCAGACTTGAGATAGATGAGGATCATGTGATAGTTGAATGACGAGGTGATTTGGAGCAAAATCAAGTAAGAGCAGAGTTTGTATGTTAATAATGGATGGACGAGATTATATATTGGATAGAGGTCTATCCAGATTGACGACCAACATCAATCTTTATTTGGAGTCTAAAATAATGGTAAAAGACTTTCGAATTTAAGTATTCGGAGTCGAAAGGATACTCCAACAAATAAAAGTCCGACCAATGGTCCACATTGATATAAGAGGAAATTCGACAAACGATCAAGATTTGTTTGGAGTGATCCAGATCACTGGTTGAGTGCGACACTGACTAATGGATGAGATCTATTCAGAGGGAAATACATCAACAGATATGGAACACACACATTGCAATTGGCAGGAACACGTGGCAATTGGATCCACAAATGTGAATGTGGCATGTGGCAAACATATATAATTCATCTGAAGAAGTCCTAGCGTAGTGGAAGTGAAGTCTAAGGAATAATGACCATAGATATTGAATGATCAACGATAGAGGTCGTTTAAGTGTTCAGAGTTCGACCACTGGAGTGGCATCCACCAACGGCCAAGATAAGGACACGTGGTGACAACTTATTAGTCAAAGTACAGGTGAAGGAATACTTTGCAGATGAAACTGACTATTCATTGGAGGAGACCTCGAGGAGATTTGACTCGAAATGGATGAACATAATTTATCCACGTGGTCGGATTTAAGGCTCAAAGGTGTCGACACGTAAATCAAAGCTGCAATGGAATATTCTTCGATATCCCTCTTATTGGAGCTGTGAAACTTTCCCAAAATTTTGAACATCGATTGATAAGCTCCAACGGTATCAAAAAAGGAATATTATTTGATGCTTTTACATCAGAGCATTGGAATAGGCTTTGTCCATCGGTGCCCACGTGTCAAAGTGCCAAGTCAACAAAGTGTACAAAGAAGTGTTTAAGTGATGACATTCACATGACGTCGGTGCCACATCAGCATAAGTAGCCACATCAGTCTAAGGAGCCACGTCATATCAGAGTGGATTATGAGGTACTTCGATGATGAGAAGGACTCCGAGAACAAACAATAATTGTTTATCAATGATCTGACGATTACTATGCTTCAACGTAGTGTTAATTTTTTTGGTGTTTCAATGAGCCTGATATTAAAGAAATGATCAACGGACGAGATCAAGTTAGGACCAGATCTAACGGTGGATGTGCATTGAGGTCCCAAGGATCTGACAGGGTTGGTGGTCTCGATCAAAAATCAATGGTTGAAATTTCATGGAGATCTAGATCGTATGGTGCCTGAGTGTCAAGGGTATATTGAGTGCCCTGGTTGCCAACAAGAAAAACACCGAACTAGATTGCATCTAGGACGAGATCTAACAATTGTTAAGCATCAAAATTGTGTTATGTGGCTTGTGAGCAAATCAGGTGAAAGGAAAAGATGTTAGAACCCAATTTTGAGGAAGAAGCAATGGATTTGAAGCCGAACTCATGGATGTATTGTATTGGGATCAAACACACCGTATATAAGAATGAGGAAGAGCGCTTGGGAAAGATTGTGGGGAGGAATTTTTGAATCTGAAATAGTGAGGAAGTGGAGCAAAGTTCATATCTCATGAAACTCGTGGAGAAGAAAAGAAGACCAAATATTATGTGAAGCTATTTTTTGTGGCTTAAGGTCGATTTCAGGAACAATTATTTTTAAGGAAATTTCAGATGATAAACAAAAATATAGGTTAGTGCCTACAGAGGATTGGTGTCCTCGTCCATTTTGGTTTGTAGGTTGGTGCCTACAGAGGATTGGTGTCATCGTCCATTTTCAGGTTGGTGCCTGGTTTATGAGTTAGTGCTCATAAGAGGAGTGGTGTCCTCATTGACAATTATTCATACATGAATCGATAATCAATTAAAAATGTTTTCAAGGTATTCACAATCTGGATTTCCACCTCTATATTTGTAAATGTGTTGAATATTGTCTATGATCATGATGAGTACATATTTGGTATAACTAACTGCAAATATAAGTCCTAACTATGTTTTAAAATAAGATCAGAATAAAAGTATCAAAAGCATACAGAATGGATTTACCCCCCCTCCCCCACCTCTCAGTACTATTAAACATTTCAACAATTGGAATCAAAGCAGGTTCCTTAAGCAATAGTCTAACCACTAGAAGGAAGATTGCAGCAGGTCACATGGATAAACATGAGAGATTATCTCTAAGAAAATTTCCATACTTTGATAGAACAAAATATGCCTTTTGGAAAATTAGAATGAGAGTGTATTTGCAGTCACTAGGGTATGATGTCTGGGAATCAATCAAGAATGGTTATGAAACCCTAGGAAATCCACTTTTTGATATAGGTGCAAAGAAGCTCGGTAACAACAATATAAAATCCATGAACGCAATTATGGAAGTGTTATCAAAATCAGAACTCACCAAAGTTATGCATTCTAAATAAATAAACGACATGTGGGATAAATTGCTAAACACCCATGAAGGAGATGAGAAATTCAAGCAAGCAAAGCTACAAATTCATAGGAGTCAATTTGAAAACTTGATGATAAATGAAGAAGAAAATATTGCAACATACCTTTTACATGTGGATGAAATTGTAAACATCATTAGAGATTTTGGGGAAATGATTGATGAGCAATTCATTGTGAAAAATGCACTCAGGTCACTTCCTATGAGATTCAATCCTAGGTATCAACTCTTGAAGACATAAAAGAATTGGACAAATTAACAATTGATGAATTGCATGGAATTCTTACAACCTATGAGATGTGAATAGGACAAGAAGAAGTACATAAAAGAGAAGCAACATTCAAAGTCTCAAAGAAGACCAACAGAAGAAAAGAAAGATCAAGTGACAACTCCAATGATGATTCTGATGCAGAAGAAGCCAACTTTGTGATAATTGTTCAGAGAGGAACCGAAAAATATAAAGGTAAGCTTTCTTTCAAATGTTTTAATTGTGGTGAAGTAGGACACTTTGTTGCCAAATGCCCTCATAATAAAAACAGGGACAACAAAGATACCGATGATTTTAACTCTAAGAAAAGAAGAAAGGGTAAAACTCAAAGAAACAAATACTTCCATAAGCAAAAGAAGAATCTTTATTCCAAAGAGAACGACTACTTGTCTTTTGAAAGTGATGAAGAGATTGAAGGACATATTTTATTCATGGCCCAAGAAACAAATGCCAATGAATATGAAGACAATAACAACGTCCTAGAGATTGGAGAAAATGAAGATGTGAATGTTGATCTTGAAGGAGAATTACTATGTGCTCTGGATGAAAAAAAAAGGCTAAGAAGAAAGAATAGACAATTAAAGGAAGAATTGTCACATAATTCTGATATGGTTTCTCAACTAGAAGAATAGAAGAAAGTTCAAGAGGAAATAATAAGTCAATTGCAAAACAAAGAAGAAGATTGTGAGAAACTTGAAGAAGAAAATGTTGCCTTGATGAAGGAAATCAATGTACTTGTAACTGAGTTGAACAACAATAATTTGTTTTAACAAAGTTCCATGATATTAGACAATATGCTCAATAACCAAAGATCACCATTCGACATAATTGGACTCTATTACAATCCCAACCACACATTATAGAAAACCAAGGAAGAACCCAAGTGTTATGCTATGGCCCTGATCAATCCCTTTGATCATAATGAGAACAACAATGAAGCAAACCCTAACCAACAGAAGTCAATTGTCCTTCACAGGAAGAATGAATTAAGAAAAGTGATGATGCCAAGAAGACCTACTATGAACAAGTACGGATATCTCTTTCTTGGTAACTGTTTTTCATGCAACAATTTTGGACATAAGGGAATAGATTGCAGAGCATATCCAAGAAATGACCAAAGAAGAAATCGAGCATGTACAATGCTCCAAGAAATAATTATGTGAACAACAAAGTCAAAAATCATGTTGACAACGGAAACAAGAATTCATTTGCTCCATTGTTTAACTATGATATGAATGTTATAAATGCCACAATTTTGGCCATAAAGCTCATGATTGCATAAGTTGGACACATGCCCTTATTGAAAAACACATTGTTGTCAGCAATACCACCAAACTTTGGAAGAAGAAAAAAGAAAGGATATCTCAGGAAGAATGTGAATTAACAATGCATGCTCAAGACAACAAAATATATCGGCACATAGACACAAGGTATTCACTCAGTGAATCTATAACATAACACCTATGTTCATGGGATATTAAAGAATACCCCTAATTTCACTAGATATTGATAAAAATATCCAAAATTCATTGTGTTGAACCCACCTCTGAATACATGTTTCCAATATTTTTTTACTAGATACCCCATTATATACCCCCCAATACCTATAAACCCCCCGATACCCCACATCACCCCCCAATACCTACAATATATTGAAGCTATTTTTCACAATTTAAAAACCCCTTTTATGAATGAATGTGGTTAGATATTGGTCAACAAGGTGAACTCCCCATGTACATAGACAGTGAATGTTCAAGGCATATGACTGGTGATGAAAACAAATTCCTTAAGCTAAAGAGAGAGAAGGGAGGAAATGTTTCATTTGGAGATAATAAATCTACCAAGATAATTGGGAAAGGTAAAGTCATCCTTGGAAGTCAGAAGGCCACAACAAAAAATGTTATGCTAGTTGAAGATTTAAAGCATGAAATTCTAAGTGTCAGTCAATTGTGTGACCAGGGACACGCACTCGTGTTTAACTCATGAGAATGTAGAATAAGAAAATAAGACACTGGCAGATTGGTAGCAACAACAATCAGAACTCCAAACAATGTATACATTCTAAATAAAATTGGAAAAAAAGTATGTTGTGTGGGATAGATAGATGAAAGTTTGTTATGGCATAAGAGAATGGGACATTTAAGTTTTGACAACTTAGTTAAGGTCAGTAACCACCAGGAAATAAGAGGCATGCTAGAAATCATCAAGCCCTCAAACCCAATTTGTAAACATTGTCAACATGGGAAACAAACTAGAGTGAGATTCATAACCAAGGAATATTCAACAACAAGACCATTAGAAATCATCCACACTGATCTTTGTGGGCCAACCAAATCACAAAGTCTACAAGGTAATCGTTACTTCATGATGCTCATTGATGATTACACAAGAATGACTTGGGTAGTCTTCCTCAGACATAAATCAGAAGCCTTTGGGAAATTTCAAGCATTCAAAGCATTAGTTGAAAATGAAACAGACTCAAAGATCAAACACTTGAGATTAAATAATGGAGGAGAATTCACATCAGATAACTTTACTAAATTTTGTGAAGATCATGGGATAAGAAGACACTTCTCAGCTGCAAGAACTCAACAATAAAATGGAGTGGTTGAAAGGAAGAACAAGACTGTGCAAGAAACGGAAAGAACAATGCTAAATCAAGCTAAATTGTCAGGTATATTTTGGAGGGATGCAGTCTACACAACTGTCTATATTATGAACAAAGCACAGCTCCAAGCTAACAGTGACAAAACTCTATATGAATTGTGGAAAGGAGAGCCATATAATGTCAAACACCTTAAGGTCTTTGGAAGCAAATGCTACATCAAGAGAGATGATGATAACCTTGGAAAATTTGACCCCAGATCCGATGAAGGTATTTTCCTTGGTTACTCCTCTCAAACAAAATCTTATAGATGTTTAAATCTTAAATTAGACAAAAAAAATTGAAAGAGAAAATGTGAGAGTGGACGATGAAAAGCTTGGAAGGATCAAGATGCAAACAAATGACCAACCAACAATAACAAGCTATAGTGAAGAAGAGCAAGACAATGAAGAAGATAATGTAGAAGAAGAAGAAGAAGAGAAATACAATGAGGAAGATAATGCAGAAGAAGAAGAGAAAGACAATGAGGAAGATAATCCAGAAGAAGAAGAAGAGGAAGCTTCTTACAGGACACAAAGACTCCCTTGAGGTATGTTCAAAAGAACCACCCCGAAGAACCGATTCCTGGAGAGAACAACAAACGTGTCCAAACAAGAAGACAATTGATAAGCTCACCAGAACATGCAAATCTATCTCTACTGTCTAAAATAGAACCCAAGAACTTCGAGGAAGCTAGCAGAGAAAAAAAGTGTGCTAATGTTATGAATGAAGAATTAGATCAAATTGAAAAAAATGAAACTTGGGAGCTAGTTCCAAGACCAAAAGACAAGAATGTAATTGGCACCAAGAGGGTTTTTAGGAACAAACTGAATGAGGATGGACAAGTAGTGAGAAATAAGGCAAGGCTTGTATGTAAAGGCTATGTTCAAGTTGAAGGGGTAGAATTTGATGAAACTTTTGCTCCAGTAGCTATACTAGAATCCATTAGAATCTTTCTGATATTTGCAAGCTACAAGAGTATCAAAGTCTATCAAATGAATGTTAAATATGCATTTCTAAATGGAAATTTGGAAGAATAAGTATTCATTGAACATCCCGAGGGATTTTAGCTAACAGACAATCAAGATTATGTGTGCAAATTGAAGAAACCCCTATATGTTCTAAAGCAAGCACCTAGAGATTGGTATTTGAGGCTTGATAAGTACCTACAACAACAAGGCTACAAGAGAGGAACTATAGAAAGTAACATATACATCAAAGAAGAAAATGTAAATATAATTATCATTGTGGTCTATGTAGACAATATCATCTTTGGAAGTGACTCTAATGATCTAAGTCAAAGGTTCTCAAAGAACATGCAAAAATAAGTTGAGATGTCCATGTTGGGTGAGTTGTCCTTCTTTCTAGGTATGCAAATCTCTCAGTCAAATAAAGGCATATTCATCTCTCAGACAAAATACATTAAGGAGATGTTAAAGAAGTTCAATATGGAAGATTGCAAGCTTGTTAGTACTCCCATGATAACATGTTGCAATTTGAGTAAGGATGACGAATCACCAGAAGCATATCACACCATGTATAAATCAATGATTGGTATCCTTTTATATGTAACTGCATCAAGGCATGATGTTATGCAATCTATTGGATTGGTTGCAAGATTTCAATCCGCACCAAAAGAATTGCATGTGATGGCAGTCAAAATAATTCTCAGATACTTGAAGGGCACAATGCATTTTGGACTGTGGTATCCAAAATGAGAGAATTTTACTCTAACATCATACACTGATGTAGATTGGGCAGACAATGTTGATGACAATAAAATCACAAGTGGCAGAGAATTCTTCTTAGGTAGTTATCTAGTATCCTGGTTAAGTAAGAAACAATCTTCAATCTCCTTATCCACGACAGAAGCAGAGTACATTGCAGCAACATCTTGTTGCACACAAATCCTTCTGATGAAGCCAGAACTCCAAGATATTAAGGTAGAATGCAGGCAACCAATTTCTATACTATGTGACAACAGTAGTTCCATAAGTATTTCCAAGAACCCAGTAATGCACTCAAAGAAAAAACATATTCCAATCAAATGTCATTTTTCGAGGGAACAGGTGAATGATAAAACTGTCAAGTTAGAGTATGTTCCTACCAAGGAACAAATTCTAGATATGTTTACCAAACCCCTACCTAGAGATGCATTTGAGTATCTCAGATAGAAGATGGGAGCCATTCCCATTTCTCATTCAAAGGTTTAGATCAAAGTTGTTGGGAGCTCAGCAGAACCAAAATTTTAGGGGGAGAGTGCATATGGTTGCATGTTGCAAAGAAAAATGAAGAGTACCGCATTAGGGGGAGCTACAAAAAGACAAGAATATTTTTGGCTACAATGAAGAAAAAACCAAATACAGTTCAACTCTTTGCCATTGATGTCAAAGGGGGAGAGAAACAAGACAGGGGGAGACTTGCAGATATAGGAGACTTGCACATACTAGTTTAAGAATATGTGTTTCCATCAATGACAAAGGGGGATATTGTTGGAAATTGTGTTGTCATTAATGTCAAATGTAGAAAGACTTGCATGTCATTAATGTCACAAGTAGGGGGAGACTGACCATTGTCGTTCATGAAGGCGGGAATATTGTGATGCTAGGTCAAAGGATCATGAAAGGATTGTGATCATTGATCACAAGAGATCGACGATTAAGATCGAATCATGGATTGTAGATTGAAGAATCGATGAACTAGACTTGAGATAGATCAGGACCATGTGATAGTTGAATGGTGAGGTGATTCGGAGCAAAATCGAGTAAGAGTGGAGGTTAGATTTCCTTTTCATGCATCGAAAAACTATGACCATTGGATCAAGATTTACAGTCGATCATGACCGTCAATTATAATGCCTAGAGTCTCCATTCATATGTTAATAATGGATGGACAATATTAGATCTTGGATAAAGGTCTATCTAAATCGATGGTCGGCATCAATCTTCATGCAGACTCTGAAACAATGGTAAAATACTTTCAGAGTTAGGTATTCAAAGTTGAAAGGATACTTCGACAAAGAGACGCCCGCCCAACAGTCTAGATTGATGTAAGAGGAACTTCGACAGACGGTCTATATTTGTTCAAAGTGATACAAATCAATGGTTGAGTGTGACATCGACTAATGACTTAGATATATCCGGAGGGAAATAGATCGATGGCTCTAGAACACACACAAGGTAGTTGGTAGGAACACGTGGCAGTTGGATCCACAAATGTGAATGTGGTAGACACATGTAATTCATCTGACGAAGACTTGGCGTAATATAAGTGAAGTCTAAGGAATAGTGATCGTAGATCTTGAATGATCAATGGTAGAGATAATTTAAGTGTTCGTAGTTGGACCATCAAAGTGGCATACACCAATGGCCAGGATAGGGACATGTGGTGACAACTTATTGGTCAGAGTACAGGTGAAGGAATACTCTGCGGATGAAATCTGACCATTCATCGGAGGAGTCCTCAAGGATATTTGACTCAAAACAGACTGACATAATTTATCAACATGGTCATGGTTAAGGCTCTGAGGTGTCAGCACATAAATCAAGGTTGTGATGGAATATTCTTCGATACCTCTCTTATCGGAGTTGTGAAACTTTCCCGATCTTCTGAAAGTCGATGGATAAGCTCCGACAGTATCAAAAAAGGAATATTCTTAGATGCTTTTGCATCGAAGTGTTGAAACAGGCTTCGTTCATCGGTGGCCACGTGTGAGAGTACCAAGTCAGAAAAATGTACGAAGAAGAGCTAAAGTAAGTGATGACATCCAGATGACATCAGTGTCACATCATCATAAGCAACCATGTCAATAACCAAATCAGTTTAAGCAGCCACATCATATCAGAGTGGATTATGAGGTACTTCGATGATGAGGACACTAAGAACCAACAATAATTGTTGATCAATGATATGATTGTTACCATGCTTCAATGTAGTGCTAAGTGTTTGGGTGTCTCAATGAGCCCAATATCAAGGAAACTATCAACGGATAATCTCAAGTTAGAATGAGATCTAATGGTGGATGTGCATTAAGGTCCTAAGCATCTAACAGGTTGGTGGTCCCGATCACAAATCAACGGTTGAAATTTCATGGAGATCCAGATCAGATGATGCCTAAGTGTCAAGGGTATATTTAGTGCCATGGTCACCAACAAGAAAATCAACGAACCAGATTGAATCTAGGATGAGATCTAACGGTTTCTAAGCATCAAAATTGTGTTATGTGGCCTATGAGCAAATCGGGTGAAAGGAAAAGATGTTAGAACCCAATTTTGAGGAAGAAGCAATAGATTTGAAGTTAACCTCATGGACGTATTGTAATAGGATCAAACACACCATATATAAGAATAAGGAAGAGCACTTGTGAAACAATGTGGGGAGGAATTTGTGAATCTGAAACAGCAAGGAAGTGGAATAATTATTTTTTAAGGAAATTTTAAATCATAAAAGAAAATATAGGTTGGTGCCTAAAGAGGATTGGTGTCCTCGTCCATTTGTAGGTTGGTGCATGTTTACAGGTTGGTGCCTAGTTTGTAGGTTGGTTCCTATAGAGGATTGGTGTCCTCATTCATTTGTAGGTTGGTGCCTTATTTATGAGTTGGTGCTCATAAGAAGAGTGGTGTCCTCATTGAAAATTATTCATACATGAATTGATATTCAGTTATAAATGTTTTCAAGGTTTTCACAATCTAGATTTCCACCTCTATATTTGTAAATGCGTTGAATAGTGACTGTGATTATGACGAGTATATTTTTGGTATAACTAACTGCAAATATAAGTTCTAACTATGTTTTAAAATCATATTAGAATAAAAGTATTAAAATCATGCAGTATCGATTCACCCCCGCCCTCAGTACTATTAAACATTTCAAGAGTCTTTATGTTGTAATCTTATGTAGGTTTTTCTTTGGTTGGTCGGGTTGGGTAATTTGTAGCCATAATGATGTAATGAAAATCAAAATGTTGAGCAAGAGGTTAATTGATCCAATAAAATCTGCAACCCATTTCTCAAATGGTTATAATTCTATCACAATCCATAATAGTAACTCATCGTGTTGGGATGATTTTTGAATCCTTTGACAAACATCACGAGCTTTTGTGTAGTTCTTTCCATCCTTGAAGAGTGTGGGCCACCATAAAAACATTTATTAAAAAAATTGAGTCGTGGCTTTCCCTCCATGGTGACCTCCCACAACTCCAATGTGGCATTCCCAAAAGATGCCATGTTATAGTTGTAGGAGGTCATTATGGATGGAGATACATTCAAACCTTTAAAATCAACACATACCCTAATACCACCACCGATATTATTTTTCTCCTAGATTAAAACCATGCTAATCTAATCGGATTCCTAATTGAGAAAGCTCAACCCTACAACCAACATTTTATCTATTTCATCTTTTTATTTGTCTTTGATTCATGGTTTCAATCAATACATCCTTCTCTTGATTGGTTTAACATTTTGTTTCATCGCAATCTACATCTCTCCTAAATTTTCTTTAATGCACTTCATTTCAATGAAGTTCTACGAAAATATATCAATGAAATCCTTAAGTAGATATGGAACCTCGGTCACAATCTACTCATCCCAATAATCTTCTACATATGTACGATGAGGTTTTTCTTCTATCCTAATATTGATGTACTTTATTTCGAGGGGTTCTAGGTAAAATTGTTCCATTGTGGCATCTATTGTGTCTTTAAAAAATCTTTCCCCCTCTATCTCTTTTAACATCAGATGTCACAACTTTTCTCAATCATCTTCTTCCATCTCTTATGCTACCTTAGCAAAGAATTTCTTGGCTCTATGGGCTACTTCTAGCACTCTATTGGGATCCCACAAGTATGTCTTTAGTGGATGTTACTCAACAATGGGACATAGTGGACCACTAGGTCCTCCAGGGAATAAAAAATATTTGAGGGCTTCTAATGCAAAATAAATATAGACAAACTTACCAATATATGAAAATGTTGAACATAAACCTTGTTTCATAATTTCCCATGTCTAGGTCTATTTTTGTGATTCCTAATATGGGTATCAAGTTCGCGAAATTAGTCCCAAGCAAAAGATGAACTTGTGTGTCCAATGAACCTTTGCAAATACTTCCTTGCTCTATTTCTCTTCATAGATTTGCAAATGTTTTTCGGTATCCCAATATCTTTGTTACAATTCCAGAAGTATTATAGTTTTTCCCTTGAACCCAAAAATGAAAAGCAATTGGTACTCGGGTGGTGGGTGGAATAATCACTTCATAGTTGGTTGTATGTCTTCCCATTGCTATCGATCTTCCTTGTGCATACACCAGCTTCGAGATGGTGTAAATATGAATGCAATGTCCAAAACATGAACCTGTTATTCTAGTGGTACCTTTTTCCTCTACATCAAAAAGTTATTCTACTTCAATTGTGCCATCATAAATAGCTAGATCCCTTATTTCCATGCCAATCCATCAAATAGATGTTATTGGGGCAAAATGTTGAGGAGAAAGTTCATGGTTGCGTCCCCGCCAATCATTTCATGATTTTGACCTTTCTAAATCAAATGAGCAAACACTCCTCCAATTGGTAGTGTTATCAATAGTTTGGTTAATGTAACCATCCCACATCCTTATGGTCAAATTATACAAATTGTCAACAATATCGCCTCCCATGGCATCATCCACTAGTTTATACTAGAATTGTTTGGATGGATTAATTGATTGAATTACTCATGTTCCCTATTCTTCAAGAGACATTACTCCTTTCTTGAAGTTGACGATCATTGTTGGCATTTGATCGAAATCGAGGTTCTCATAGGTTACCAAAAAAAGCTCCCATTGTATTCTAGAGCCATTGGCATTTTCAATCTTCCTAAACAGAACAAGGTCTCGCTTGAAGCATTTCCGAGACTTTAAATGGCTAAGAAGACACATTAGGATGGATGTGATCTTGTATTCATTATTGATCTATTAATCCCATAAGTTATACTTGCATAAATAGGGATGACCAATAGGGAACAATAACCAAATTCACAACCATAATAAAAAACATATAAATATATTCCATAGCAAAGTAAACACACTACATATCCGCTAACAATGGGCCATAGATAAGACATACACAAAAATTTAAAGTGGGGGCCCAAACTTTCCTTGTTCATTCATAGCCACATCTTACAATAGAGTTGTGCATCAAGTGTCATAGCATTCTATACTCAACATGAATCAATCTCCAACTGGTAACAACAAGAACAATTGACAACTAAGTAATCATCAAAAGATTCTCTATGTGAGAGCGTGCATGTGTGTAACTCTTTCCTTTTAGCTTTGAAGAGATTTTATAAGTCCATAGCTAGCTAAAATTGGCCATGTCAAGTTTTGTTAAAAAATAGGATAAGGATGATTGTATCAATCCAGTATCTGTGTCATCTCATTAATTAGACTCCACAACTCTTAGCTATTTGTATCCGACCTACTATGCATCCCTTTATTCCTCTTGTGCATCCTTTTCATCGACAGTTATGCTCCTTTATCATGCAATGCTTTCCATCTAGTCTTTCACAACCCCGAAATGAACGGGGAAATAATCATGTCATGTCATTTGCTCATTCGATTCCTAACAAGGTTGGGTATGGGTCCTTTCATAAATGAATTGAATTACTTCAAAATCCACAAATGTTTTAACCCCTGCAAAGCTAACTTCAACACCCTCTAATCAACCAACAGGATAAATCTTGCACTAATTTACAAGTTTGAGTTGTATGGGGGGAAATACCATCTTAGGCCTCTACATCAATTTCCAAGATTTATGTGTTCGAAAATATTGATTTGAAGCCCAAGATCTAATATAACATCCCATACTTCATATTCTGCGATCTCAATATCCATCCTAAATTCTTTGCTCGATCTTAATTTCTTATTATGTCTAACCCTTGGTGCATTACACTCAAGTAACATAACATTGATAATTTTTTCTTCATTTGGTTCTATGATCATATGTTCAAAAACATTATGCACCCCGTAGATAATATTTTCACCTTCCACTATTCTAGTTAAACTCCTAAATATGATTGCTCTTGTTGATTTCAAGGAAAAAGGATTGCTCCTGCTGATTTTCTCGTGTCTTGCATTGGTTACAACTCCTTTTCTTGTCCACTAGCTTGAGGATTGTCCGCTAGATTCTAATTCGGCTTAGTTGCATTATTTGTGGCTATTGTTGTGGCATTGCTCATTACCTCTAAGGCCTCCTTATTGTATTATTTTTGCTTCACTGCATCAAACCCAACTATGACGGTGATAGCTTACTTTATATGGTTCTAGCCATTATTACTAGTATCACCATTGGTTCATGTTCCTCCCTTTGTAACTGCATTTATTTGTGAGGCTTCGTCCCTTCTAATATTCAAATTGATCAAATTTTCATTACTTTGTCTATCTCGAGCCTCCCATTTTTGTAATAAGTCGGGGCAATTTTCTATTAGGTGCCCAACTTTCCATCAATGGTTACACCTTAACTTCCTTGAGTGTGGACAATCTTAAGAGACATGCCCCACCTCATCAAATAAACCCCACATCCTCGATGGTCTCCACCTCTAGCTAGGGTATCAACTTCATTAACCCATAAAGAAGTCATTTTGAAACTTTTTGCAAGTGCTTGCAATGCTCTAGAGTTCTCCTCCTTGTAGGTATTAGTGTTGCAAGAACTATGATACATGGTTATATGTACTAAGGAGTACTTATGGAGAATGGAGTACATATGTGGCAGGTGATCAACAACTTTTCAATATCATAGTTTTCAATAGCAGTATTAACTAGAAATCCCATCGATGGTGGGAGTGGGTTGGGAGCTCCTACTCCACTCCTTAACGAAGGATAGTTGTTCACAACATGGTCTTCAATTCTTCATACTATACACCAAACTTGCTCTCTTGTATTCTCGCTCTTAGATAATTCTTGGATCTATTTAGCCAATGTTGAAATATATGTTTTTCACAACATAATTTCAAAGTTTAGGTTGGTATTTGCAATGGTGGAAGTTGATGAGCCAGCTAGGGTAGTTCCTTTAGTGCGAGCAGGATACTTGTTTCCTACTTTTGTTTTCATTACTTGTGTTAATACTTCTATACGAGTGTTAATTACCTATTGCATCAATGAAATCTTAGTAATGGTTATCATTCCTTTGATGAACCATTCCTTGTGTTGATGAACGAATGGGGTGAGATAACTTTCCCACGAGGTTGTGAAATCATTGGTCATAAATCCAAACACTTTCTTCCCAAAATTTTCTTAATATCCTTTAGTTCAACACAATCACGTGATTCTCTAACTAGCTTTTATAATTCTATGATGAATCCACTGTGTAACTCTAACAATTGTTTTGTTGAATTCCCTATCTAAAATTCCACCAACTTATCATCATTTCTAGAACTAGCGTTATATTACATTACACTCTCCCTTTCCTAACAACTCGAGTAGATGCATAGATGTCCCTTGATGAGTTATATTCAGAATGAAAACCTTGGCTCTTGATAGACTTATCCAAATTCTTAAATTATTATTAAATGTAATGATATTGGTAATGGGATTTCCTCCCTCAATTAGTTGACAACTACTTCTTGCAACAAATACTTGATTACTACTATTGTCCTTTGGATTGTTATTCATATGGACTAATTAAGGATTTGAAAGGGGGTTTACCTCTACTAGTTGTGATTGTGTAAGGGGCATTAATCATTGCAGACTGGTTCCAATCTCTTCTAATTGTACCAAGTTTGCTTGAATCTTTTCCTCTATCTCGAACAAGTGGGATACATTTTCAAGTCCATCCTCATTACGCAACTCACTACATGCACCTTCCTTTGTTATTTGATCTGAATTGTCTTTCGGTATTATTCTTTGATTTTATGTCCTTGAATCATCTGTTTGAACTCCAACATCTACCTTTTGCACCCTGGTTCCCATCTACTCATTTGACCCTCAAAATTTCTATCCACTATCAATTCCTTTCGTTGGACTTACTTCTATCAACAACCCATATTCTCTAATCCATCACAGGCTTCATCTACATGATTCCTCGACCACACTAACTTGCGCAAGCTCTCCTCATTGTTGCCTCTTTGATTGATCTCCCTTTATACCAATATGGTTCTTTCCCTACTCTCCTTCATCTTATTGAGCCATCACTTTTGAGTTGTTGCTTCTCTTTTTAGGGCTCTCTCGTTTGTGCTACTAGCTTATGTATCCTCCATTGTATCTTTAGCCCTTAGTCATGCATTCATTATCTAAACAATCTTAGCCCACCCCTAGGCACAATTGTTTACACTACCACCATAAATGGGGTAAAAGGGATATAACCTTCCTCCACCAAAAATTATTTAACCAAATTGGGATCTCCTTGACCAATTTCCTAGAAAGTCTCTTTGTAAGTTGTTGTTCAACTATTGTAAATGATTGATCAAGTTCAACCACTAACTCTATAAAATGGACCTCGACCATAGTTTTAACCCAAAAATATATATCTCTTGTGTATTCACGATCTACCCTTCATCGAGAAATCAAATTCTCAATGTTCAAATCAAGTTCCTTCCTCTATTTTCAAATAGGTCGCAAATGCTATCTTAATCTATCCACTTGTTCATATAGATCTATTGGAAAAGTGACCCATAATACCTTATAAGTGTCACGATCATCGTGTAGTAATTTTTCTCAATTAACCTCTATATGTTGTCCTACAAACAAATCTATTTGTTTAAACCATTAATCTTCCCGATATTCCCTCATTGATATATCCATCATATTGCCCGAAAGTCACACTCACTGTTATGGTGTCCGCACAAAAAAATCGCTTGTTCTCTTATGGTCTACAAGAAGGTTCGACAAAATGGGTTGTCATAGTATACACTACCATTTTCATTTTCTTGTTACGAGATAGGTCTCACCCAAAGTGCTTCCTGAGACATAAAGGGCCATGTAGGGCTTGATCAATATGACATATGCAATAATAGCGTGTTGTATTCATCCCATTAACTACCTACTTAACATACTAGTCATCTTAGATAAATTATGAAAAACAACACACTGATCCAGATTTAGGAGCGGAACGAACTGATTAACAGATTGAATACAATAAACACAGAGATATGAAGAACAACATAGATATCCAGTGAACAATATCTTCTATTGAATAAATGAAATCGGTTGAAACTGTAAAACTACAGAAATGAAACACTTGCTCGAATGGTGGTAGTTATCTTTGAGAAGAGATGTGGCTGCTACGCGCATTTGTCTGAGAAGAATGATTACAATGAGGCTCCAGAGGATTTTTTAATATTACTCATGAATGCCAAAACCCTAGACATCCAAAAACCTAACCCTAGGAGATGAAACACCAAAAGTTATGTGGGACCCTATGGGTAAGTTGCTACCTCAACTTCCTGGGGTCATAACTTTTGCATACGACCTCCGTTTTAGGCGCATGATAGCCCGTTGGAAAGGTATTTTAGAGAACTACACATTACGTCATCAAACTCTAACTTCATCTATATTTTGACTGTGGTGAGCCAAGAAAACATTGTTTAGGGCCCCAAAATGGCCCTGGAAGTAAACCAAGATGTGCTGACATGAAAACATAGAAAATAAGCCAGTTGGATTAGGTGGGAGGCCACCAGTATCCACCTGGAAGATGTGTAGGGCTTCATACAACCCTGGAAGTGTAGAACCCACAATTACAAAGAAGTACAGAAGAACGTGTTGAACTAAAAATTGTCAAGAGGAGTCAGTTGGAATAGGTGGGTGGGCACCAATATCCACCTAGATCACACACCTAATCAATAATCAACAAACCATACAAAACATATGTAACATTCGCAAGTCATCAATGACCATCATACCATACAAAACATATGCAACATAACCTAAATAACTGAAATCATCTCCATGCAGAAAATACACTAGAGAAAAAAAAAAGAATGGGATGTTGATTATAATAATATCATTCAACAAATATCTCATGATTACAATGTGACATCTTACAAGCCTCAGGTCACAACCCTAAACAACAACAACAACAACAACTTTTGACAACCTACAACCTCCAAAATATAACTCTACCAAGTGATAATCTTAACAACGTCAACAACAACCTCCAAAATATAACTCTACCAAGTGATAATCTTAACAACGTCAACAACAACCTCAAAGTAGGCCAATTCCTATACATTTATATTCACACTCACAAGTGGGGGGATTTATCAAAAAATCCTTAGGTGGTTAGACCACTATTATTGTTATTACTGCAAAATACTAACTACCTCCTCAAAATATAGATCATGAATTTGTCAATTTTCACATGTAACTCTTTGTGACTAATCTTCAGATTTGAAAATTGCTTCCTAGTGAGCTAACAGTTAAACCCTAGTTGTTATCACTGAAGAATTTTACACTAAAATGATTGACTGAAAATATATGGAGCAGAAACAATAAGATCATAGATGAATCATCAACACAAATTTATGTTTTGTAACCTTGTTAATTTCAAAAATTCTAAGGGCAAAACCAACCCTCCCAACCAATACAAATCCACCAAAATATGAGGACAACCTTGTCCTCATGTAACCATACAAATTAGAAAACCAAACCTCAGCAAATTCCTGGAAACCTCCTCTGCCCACAAATCAAATGCAGACCACTTGTATGGCCTGTTGACGTCACCTATACTATTATTGATGTCGGTGTGTACGAACTTACCCCTACCCAGAAAACCTTGTCTGATTGTACACAATTCACCTTATTGCAACCTGCGTACATACATGAATGTGCATCACTACAACCTGTGTATACACGATTCACCTTACTGCAACCTACGTACATATGTGAATGTGCCCACTATAACTCCTGTATAAGTAAAAAAAACGTGTACGAACACCTCCATACGATTAACTCTTTACGACTTCCTCTCTCCTAGGCCAGATTTGCCACCATTGCAGAATTTCCCTTTGTTGAAATCACCAAGCTTCCTCGCATAAGTGCAGACTCACTTATGCTAGCTCCATCCTTGTCTCCACACACTCTACACCATATGAAATGTCACAATGACCTCTCTCCTTTATATACAAGTCTAAGGGCTCAACATAGAAGTCCTTCCACAAGTCAACATAAAATTAGACTTTCATGTGGGTTTGTAGCCCCAACACAAACCCACAAAGCCAACCACCATTGGAATGAATCCCTAGATTCATTCCAACGGTGGTTTTCTCCAAACGAAGAGTGTAATGTGGTGCCCATGACGATTCTCACATGCCCAACACTTAGGGCATGTGAGAATACCTGCCCAAAGTTACAAAAATCAACACTGCCTCTTATCGAGGGAGGTATTCTCACCACACTCCACAATCACCTAAAAATAGCTTTGTCTCCTACCCCAAGAGCAGTTATGTCTCTTGCATTGGATCTGCTACCACAACTGCTCTCTAAACTACCTGATTGGATGCTCTCTCTATCATCGAAGCAAATCATGGTCTCTAGTCCTCCTAACTCGATGCATCCTCGATCACTGAAGCAGATCCTATTGTATGACATGATCCATACCTAGAAGACACCTTGCTCCTAGAATCCTCTCGCTCCTGAGCATCCTGCTTGGCTATCTCAAACCATGACACCCTCCTAACAGTCTTGGAATATGCCTATCTCCCATCCGGACCTGAAGGTTGGCTCCCACTTAACGACTAACTTTCCCTTTGAGCCTCCTAACTCCCTATGAGTCTATGTAACCTCCAGAGCGACTTGATCCCTATCCATTTTCCTCTGCACAGTCCTAGGAGGTTTCTCCTCCCCACTAGATATTGAGAGTTGACTCCCTCTGAGCTTGTACTACTGGTGGAGCTACCTACCTCGTCACTTGTGGAGCTACCTACCTCGTCACTTGTGAAGCTATATTCTCCCTCTGTACCTGTGTTGTTGGTGGGGCAACTTGGCCCACCACTGGTGGAACAACCTACTCCTCCTCATCTGTCTCTCTACTCCTGCTGGTCACAACATGCATAGGCTAGCCCCTCAACCTATATAAGTTTCCCTCCCTAACTCCAAGAACCATAATTGATCTGAAGCTAGATCGTATGGGCACAAACAACACATTTCCATCTCGAAACAACACTACATATCCCTACTCCTTGATTGATGAGGCTGAGAACACACTCTTGGCACCCATAGCACATTTTCCACTCACAACACGTTCCCTAACTCCATCTGGAATACCACTGCTCCAAATCCATGTACTACATGCTTGGTTCTTATACCAAGCTCCTCGTACATACCTAAGTTAGACACTATGAAGCTCATGAACAAATCATGTGCCCCTGTCATGTGTTGGTGTTTCCCAGTGTATAAGAACCATGCAATCCTTCAAGGTAACCATCCTACTTACCCAAGTCATGACCATCCAATGAAATTTTTCCCAACTCCATCATCCAAGTCACCAAAAAATCTTTGTGTCTACACACACACTACAATTGAATTTGTGTCCTCTCTTTGAACAGTCTCGAGTTGTGGATGGACACTCAGCCTACTCCACTCTAGACCTTCACAACTCATCTCTGCAAGTGTTCTTATCCTTATGGGTCAAATGTTTCATACATTGTTGTACCTCGACAATGTGCAACTCTCTATCCCAATAAAGACTCTATCTTGTCAACCTGACATACACACGAAGCCATCTCTTCCATGCCAAAGCACCCAAGTTGCACCCATTGCAACTCACTATGACAAGTCATTGGAAGTCCATCCCCAGAGTTGGAAACCTGCCACACAACATACTACTGCAAACTGAGCTCTTCTCTAATCCACCGAAACTCCCAACCTGCCACAGTACCAAGCTGCAATAGTCTACAACTCCTCGTATGAACCGTCTCCTCAATGTCTCAAACCAGAGACCATCTAACATGTTTCCACTTGCAATCGTCACTATAGCTCCCCCTCAGAGTTGACTCCTCAACACTGCTACAACTCCCCCTCAAAGTTGTCACCTGTGACCTGCCCAGAACAAGAACAAGAACACGAACAACACTCTTCTAGTGTTTTGTCTTAAAATGTATCTCAAGATGATCCACTTCTCTTCAGATCCCAAGTTCTTATACCATGTCACTTTTCACATGCAACTCTATGTGACTAATTTTCAGATCTGAAAATTGCTTCGTAGTGAGCTAACAATAAAACCCTAGTTGTTACAACTAAACAATTTTACTATGAAAATGATTGACTGAAAATATACGCAGCAAAAAGAACAAGATCAAAGATGAATCATCAACACATATATGAGACACAATTTTTTGTTCTGTAACTTTGTTAATTTCATAAATTTTGAGGGAAAAACCATCCCTCCCAACCAAGACGAATCCACCAAAATCTGAGGACAACCTTCTCCTCTAGTAACCATACAAATCAGAAAACCAAACCTCAGTGAATCCTTGGAAACATCCTTCTCCCACAAATCTGTTGTAGACCACTTATACGACATGTTGATGTCACCTTCACTATTGCTGACGACAACCTGTACGGATTCACCCCTGCCCATAAAACCTTGTACGGTTGTACATAATTACTTTACTACAACATGCGTACATACACGATTGTGCCTCATTGCAACCCGTGTATACATGATTCACCTTACTACAACCTGCATACATACATGATTGTGCCTCATTGCAACCCGTGTATACATGATTCACCTTACTACAACCTGCGTACATATGCTACTGTGACTACTGCAACCCACATACATACACGATTCACCTTCCTATGACCTGCATACAAGTACACAAAAATTGTACGTACACCTCTATATGATTCACTCTTCGTGACTTCCTCTCTCCTAGGCCATATTTTCCACCATTGCAGAATTTCCCTTTGTTGAAATCGCCAAGCTTCCTAGCACAAGTGCAGACTCGCTTATGCTAGCTCCATGCTTATCTTTACACACTCTACACCATATGAAATGTCACAATGACCTCTCTCCTTTATATATAGGTCTTAGGGGTCAACATAGGAGCCCCTCCACAAGTTAACATCAAATTAGACTTTCTTTTGGGTGTGAACCCCCACCACAAACCCATAAATCCCACTACCAAACCCATGAAGCCCCAGCTTCATTCCATTGGCGTTTTTCTCCAAACGAAGAGTTTAATGTGGTTCCCACAATGATTCGGACATTCCCAACACCTAGGGCATGTGACAATACCTTCCCGAAGCTACAAAAACCAACAAACTTATGGTCATCTTAGAGTATCTCCAACAATCCCTCAAAATGGGTGGTGCACTATCTAACGATTTGTTTGGTTGTTGTGTTGGCATCACCGTGTCCTGGATTTCCTCTAAAGCTCAACACCTCTAATAGATAAGCATGCATTAAACTATGTCATATCAACTCCAAATTCTATGAACGTGTTAGTAAAATCCTACAATTGAGTCACTTAATACATCAACCACTTTCAATGATCAAAGTTTACTAAGTTTACTCCATCTTCAACAACAATTGACTAATTTATAGGAATCATGAAATTTGATTATCTCATTGGCCAACTCTGCAACTGTAACCTTGTTAATGGTGATATGATCCCTTTGGTTGCATAAATATGTCTCACCTTGTGATCACTCAATGATATCAAGCTCTCAACAACAATCATCGTAGATTGATACAAATTGTTTTCTTTACATTACTTTTGATCGTGCCATTTTTGTAGCCCGTTTTTTTGTACATGGAATAAATATACAATTGACCCAATTCCTCCCACTTGTTTTATTATTTGTTTAGGGTTCTCTTTGTTAATGTCCTATTTTTGTTCGAGGGTGGCACGTGTGGGAGGGATGACCCTTGATCTCGAGGTGAAACAAGAACTTACTTATGAATGGGGTTTAGGGACAGCCGCAAACAACCGGGTTGAGGCACATGTTCTCATGTAAAGACTTCTATTTATAAACATGGCTAGAGCGAGGACATTGATTGTTAATGGTGATTCAAATATAATTCTTAATCTCATCATGTGCAAGGGAGCCTTCGGTCTCATCGTGTTAATTTCTCTTCCTTGGTGGTTGGTCTGACACATGAAGAACACATGGCTTAATTTTCTTGTGGTACTTGTCATTAAATTCATTGGGTGAGTTTAAGGAATAACTCGGATGGTTAATTGGCCATTAACCCAAAGCTCCCCATGTTAGAGGAGCAATGTACGAGAGAATGGGTAAGATACCCTCGATAAAAAAAATTATAGCCCTTCCTAGTTATGTCTTATGAGGAATATGGCTTCAGCATAATCAATCCTTGTTCAAAGACAAGCTGGAAATTTGGAATTTGTGGCTCACAAGATTAGGGTGGCCTTTAAGGAGGTTAAGAGATAAATGCCTATTAAAGTGATTAGATCTAGATTTGGTTCGGTTTTTTATCAATCTGTTTCCTGGAGCTACTTTGACAGCACCAACCAGGGATCTCCAACTCATTGTGGCATGGTAATGGTTTTGTTTACTTCTCAAAATATTTTTTATTAGCTAAAATTGGGTGTGGGGTCTGGAACAAATACCATGGTTGAACTGTTAGCACTCTGGGATCTTCTTATCTTTGTAAAAGAATTGGACATTCGACATCTTCGAGTGGTGGGGGAACTCAAAGGTCGTGGTAGAATGGTTTCATGGAAAATCACACTTGGATAACCTTACTCTGATTCCATGCCAGGGAAGAATAAGGGAGTTACAACATTTATTTGTTTCAGTTTCTGCCTACCACATATATAAGAACTTCAACCAGCAAGCAAACCTACTATCAAAAGAGGCTATCAATTTAGTTGAAGGGATCATTGTTTGCTCTGAGTTCCAAAGCAGGGTGGCCATGCATGAGGTTCAAAAGAACCTATACTAATTCATGTTTCTTCATATGGGTTTATGCTTGAGATTGAATTTCTTGGATGATTTGGAAATATGCCTATGTGGGTAATCTTAAATGTTTTGTTTGTATGCTTTATTAGTTAGGATGTATCTGTATAAGAATAGTCTCCTTCTCTTTTTTGATCCTCTCGAATGTGAGTTGGAAGGTTTTACAAACCATCTCTTGGTTTAAAAGGAAATGATGGATGTATATTTTGATTTCAGATGAAATAGAAAATATACAGTTCTTTTTATCGGAAAAATAAAAAAAATAATTTTTTTTTTTTTTATCAATCTCATGAAAATAAGAAAATCCCATCTAACAGTAAGCTAGCCTACCTCATTGCTAGAATAAAAAAGGAGACTCTTTGGTTTCAGGATATCACCTTTTTACAAGTCACAAGAAATCTAAATCTTCAAGTGGGCTTCTTCACCAAGAAGACCACAAGATTGAACAAGGGAATCATATGGAAAATTGGGGGTATTTCTTTCCAAGCTATCCCTAGGTTCAATACCAATCTCAACTATGCATGGTTCCATGTATCAAATTCATTAAACAACACACGTCAACACAACCAAGTCATCATATTATAACTAGATGGAGGTGAGATGCAGGCACATCACCCTTATAACATCCTCGCACATGTCAGACTTAATGTTTAGTCAACAATTTGAAGCTAGCAGAGATAATGTGTAGGAGAAAGGTGGGATTATGGCTCAGAGGCCAGTTGCTTTGTTCCGTGAAGAGAATTGGTGGAGATTGGCTCTAGTTCAACTCGAATTTTGGGTAAGCACTCCCTTTCAAACTCTGTTAGTGATCTTTGGTGTTTTCATGGTGGTTTCAGATTGGTCTCCGATGGTTGCTACCTTGTTCTGGCACTCTGCATTGGTGTTTGTTTGGAGCTATGTTCTTGTTCTTGTTTTGTGTGTTGGTGTTTTCTTGGAGCCCCTAGTTCATAGCATTAGAAACAAGGGCCTCAGGTTTCTCCCTTTGGACCAGGTTAGACTCTTGTTGATGGAGGGTTTGAATACCAATTTTTGGGTTTTGAATGACTTCGAGAAGGGACACTTGGATTGGTTGCATATATCCACTCCATGTTTGTATCTCTCATGTGTGTGTTGTAATATCTTGTGTTTGTTGTGTATATTCCCAATTGGGTTGGCATTTTGACATGTTGGGTGTTTGTTGTGTCTACTATTTGGAAAGAATCGACCCGTCCTTTTGGAATCTCTCCTTTGGGTGTTTACTGTCTACTCTTTGTTTGAGCATCTATGGAAGATTTGGGACATGGATTACAAGGAAATTTAGGAAATGCACAGAGTATTGTGCAAGCATGATGGTTTCATCGACAATAACAAGACGTCTTTATTCTTTTCAATAAGTAAGGTACATGAGAATGGACATCAATGCATATCCCAAAATGTATTGGTCATGGACACCCCGATGCAACAAAAATGAAAATCCAAGTTCTAAAAGTTGAATGCTTAATGTTAAGGAATATGGTATGTAACCTCAAGAGATGTTCCAATTTATCTGCCTCAAACTACAAAATGTTAGTGAATTTTTCTCCTAATGATCTCGAGGAAGAGGAAACATTTCATCAAATGATTGAAGGCATTGACTTGGGCAATCAAGAATGGCATCCCACTAATATCGGTCACGAGGAGGCCCTTGGTAAGCATGTTATTCATCAATATTTCATATGTCATGTAGAACAATATTAATATTAGGTGTATTTTTAGAGTCTACACTAGCATAAACCTTTTGAAATCCTCTACAAAGGGTGATTTGGATCTTTTCTATACCCAACACATAATCGTTGATAGTTATGCTAGTTCTTGTTAAGTGACAACATCCTTTTTCTATTAGTATGTTGTCGAGCTCAACTGCAACCTATTTCTAATACAATATTATCCAGTTTTGTTAAAAAAAAAATCCAATTTGTGTTCATTTGTTAGCATGTTATACTTAAATTGTGCAAGTAATATTAATACACTTTGTAATTTGATTTCTATATACTATGACATCATATAATTACTTCATGAATCACAAAATTGCATTTATGTTCTAATTTGATGAATCACATCAAGATTCTTCTCATTTGAGTTATTAATGCCATGTGACCAACTTGGATGTAGTGCCTTGGTGTGACACAAGTTATATTCCTGACGAATCTCACCATAGATTAAAGGGAAAGGCACACTTGGGTCTTGATAAACTTGGGCTCGCATTGAAAGGTGTTTATATAATGATAGAATATCAAATAATGAAACCAATAAAGGTCTCTTGTGACTGGATCAATAATGGAGAAAGACACCAATGTAGTTTCAATTCAAGAAGAATTTACAAATGGGCGTAATATATCATTACAGGGAAAAGTATCTCAAGCAAGGAAAAAAGGTGTGTATCGTCTAACCTAATCTAAGGACTACAATGTATATTTAATGAGTTAATTACAATTGGGCCTCAATTGATAATGTTAGAACAAGTAATATACAAAGAGATTATTCCACTCTCTTGCATCTAGATCGACAATCAAGTGATAAAAATGGAGTAGGATAAAATCCCAACATTTTGACCCTTTCCCAACCACTTTTTTCCAATTATGATGTTTTTTTTTAATGGAAACAAGTATTTGTATCAATTTTAAAAAGAAGTTGAGGTTTCTATAGGGTAGCTCATATCAAAAAAGTATTCCAATCCTTAGTAGGATAGATAAATTTTAACAAACTATCCTAAGAGCCTAATCACTCAACAATGCATATGATGACGAAAACAAAGATTCTAAACAATACAAAGAGACACTTAACAAATTGACTTTGGTGAGTGGGATTTGTGGTGTCTCTACTGGATTGGGAGGAATAGGCATGGGAGACATTGTCCCATATTCTTCTTTGCCTTCTCCAAGTACCGATGTTGGGAAAGTAATAGGGAGGTGTGCAAGAATGGCTTCCATTTTCTCCTGACACATCTCAACTATTAACAGTGAAACAATGATTTCGTTTAATTTGTTGTGTTGGACTGTGAGGGTTGAGAAAACCTCCTCTTCTAGTTTTCAGAGTTTTTTAGTCTACTTGTGTGAACCTTGTTCAATGTATAATTCACTACTTTATTGTTATCCTCCCAACATTTAAATATTCTTTCATTGTGGCTAGTTGAGCCTTCATTGAATCTACCTCATCCTTGTCGTTTTGAAACACCTTATGCACTTCAACACAATCAGCTATAATTGCACAACACTTCGGGTGGCACCAAATTGTGTTGCTTTAATATTTCAACCAAGAGTGATAACTGGACACAAAACCAAGGAGGCTCGAAGGATATAAAACTCTTAGTAGATTCCCTTGACCCCTCTTAGTTAATCCCACATTGATGCTAAGATAGGAATCCAAGAAAATTATAACACTTAGCATGAGAGTGAAATTCGTGTCTCAAACCTTGGGATTTAAGATAGTATGGGGTGGTGGATTACCTCATGTCATCATGCATGCTCGTCCTTGTTTTTAGTGTTAATGACTTTTGAATAGGCTTCGAGTGGAATTAACTTGCCTTCAATAATGTTGGAGTTTGGACCTCCACGTGGATGGTCTACAAAGGGGATGCTCCATTCCACCCAAAACCTTTTTTGGAAGTTTTCTATCTTGGTTAAACCTAGAAGTAGGATGCTCTAATCTTTCTTGTATCATCACAAGCTTTCTTTGTGGTTCCATAGCTCCTCTATTTTTAATCCTATCACTGTCAGAGATGCAGTTCCTTTGGATGTGAATGAATTGAACATAGATGTAGGAATTTTACATAATCTTAACTCAACTTAAGGTGTGAGAAATAGATGGAGAGGTGGAGCGAGAACCTTTTGTGAGAGATCGAAGTATTACTTTCAAGTCTCCCGTGAAGGATGAATTCCGCCTATGTTTTGGGAGTGCCAATGAGACTCCTTGGAGGGTTGTTAGGGCTTTCGGTTCATTGTTTATTGCATGGCCATGTCCCCGAGCGAAATACCTTTTCTTATCTTCTATGGAATCGAAGAGAGTCATGTATGCTCCTACCACCCCTAAGTTTCCTTTGGAAGCTCCATCAAAGAACAAAGTCAATTCATCTTGGATTTCCAACCAATATGTTATTCCTTGCTCTGGAGTGAGGTTGATGATTATGGGAGTCATGTTTTTAATTATGAGTTGAGGTGAAGACTCATAAGAAAACAATGGGTTTATCTAGTCATTCTTATATTAGAAGTACAAGGAATGATATATGTCATTGATACCTTTGAGTTTTAACATTTTGTTAAGGAGGTTTCAAGCTTCTTATGCTTGGAATTTCAAGGGTTTTCTCTTTAAAAATGGCTTGATTATGGGCCAACCAAATCTTCCATGATATCAACTTGGTCAATGTTCTATAGACTCATTTGAGAGTTCCTTTTATACTATACTACACATATCTTGATTTTATCAAGTTGGGAACAATTTCTTTCAATCCAATGAGAGATCTATTCCATTGATGTTAGGAAACAAATACGAAAATAACATGAAAATATAAAGAGAAGAAGCTCCACGCCTTGAGAAATAGATATAAGAATGAAAGATAAGCCTCTTTGAGGGGGAAACCTCCTTTTACAATTGAAAAAATGTGCAAGAAAGAGATGAAATGATTATGAAACTAGGTCTCCTTCGTACATATATAGGAGACAAAGGGTACAATTAAAATTAAAGGGTATAGTCGACAACACTAATATAAGAATATAAATATAACTCATTGTCTAGGGATTTACATGGGGCTTTGTCTAGAGCTTTACATGCCCATCCCCTTCAAACAAGTGTTGTCCTCAACACTTGACTAACTGCGGGTGTTTCTGCATGAATAACCCATCTTCCCATGTTGCCTCTTCCATTGGTAGGTTCTTCCACTTCATGAAGTACTCAATAATTGCTCGATTATGTATCTTCTTAATCCTTGTTTTGAAGGATTCTTTCTGGTTCTATTATGATTTTCCCTCTTTCATTAGTTCGTAGAAAAATAGTTTGAACTAAGATCTTGTCATCGATTACCTTCTTTAAGCAAGAAACATGGAAGACTGGACGTACACGTGAAGATGGAGGCAACTCCAATTTGTAAGCATACTTCCAATCCTCTGCAACACCTTGTAGGGACCATCATACTTGGGTGTTAATCTATTATCCTTCTTATGTTTCTTAAGGGACATTTGTTTGTATGGTTGTAGCCTCAAAAATACCCAATACCCCATTTCCAATTCCCTTTCATTGTGATGTTGATTTGCTTGTTGTTTCATTCTATTTTGTGCTATAACTAAGTTGTACTTCAATAGTTTTAGAACTTCTTGTTGGTGTCCTATGTGGTATTCCACTGCTTGAACCTTTGCATTCCATTTCAAGGGTGTTGTGATGGATGGAGGATGATATCCAAAAAGTGTCATAAATAAGGACATTTTTTATGAAGAACGAAAGCATGTGTTGTACCACCATTCTACCAATGGAAACCACTTGACCCACTGTGTTTCTTTATCATATGCAAAGCAACGAAGATATCCTTCTAGACATTTATTCACAATCTTAGTTTTCCCATTGGATTGAGGAGGGTAAGATTAGTTGTGATCCAATTGAGTAGCCAAACAAGAAGATAAATTAGTCCCAAAAATTCTAGTGAAAATTGGAGCTTTGTCACTTACAATAATCTTGGGGATTCCATGTATCTTTTGAACCATTTCCATGAATGTTGTGACTACTATACTTGCTTAGAAAGGATGATAAAAAGAGAAAAAAATGAGCATACTTTGTCACTCGATCCACTACTACCATGATTACATTATTTCCTTCTGATTTGGGTAAACATGTAATAAAATCCATTTAAACCTCTTCCCAACGTTGACTTGGTATAACTAATGGTTGCAGGAGACTTCGGGTTTTGATTGTCTCTCCCTTATTCTATTGGAAGACTATACATTCAACCACAAAATTCTGAACATTAGTCTTAAGCCCTTCCCATAAAAAATCCTTCTTGATGCTATGATAAGTTTTCAAGAGCCCCGAATGTCATTCTATAGGAGAAGTGTGCAATTCCAAAAGGACCTTTAGTTTTAGTTTGGAATTATTTCATAGATATTGGCGATCTTAATACCACAACAAATCATTCTTCCATGTAAATTTATCTAATGCACTTGGGTACTTTTGTAGTTGTTGAATGATCTTGCATACCTTTTGATCTTGCTTCCATTCTATCCTTTCTTCTTCCACCCAATTAGATTGTGGAATGGAAATATCACATAGTAAATCCTTTGTTTCTTCTTCTTTCCTTGAAAGTACATCTACTACCATATTATGTTTTCCTTTTTTATAAATAATTTCAAAGTCATAACCTAGCATATGTGTAGCCCTTTTTGTTGTTCTTCTTAAGATAATCATTTTTCCAATGAGTACTTCAAACTATCATGATTTTTTTTTGCTTTGAAGTGTCTTCCTATTATCTAAGGGTGTTATTTCTTAACTACATCCATGTAGTATGGCCAACATTTATTTTTCATGAATGGGTTTGAGTAAGTTCTTTCCTTTAATTTGTTTTCTTTCAAAGGCAAGGGGCCTTCCTTTTTGCATTAAAATTGCACCAATGCCATGGCCTAAGGCATCACACTCCACAATAAAGGTTTTTGTGAATTCATGTGTGGCTAGGACATGAGTTGTACACATAGCCTCCTTAAGTTTTTCAAAATCTTTGGTTGCTTCTTGAGTCCATGAAAACGTCTCCTTATTTAATAATGTTATTAGAGGTGTTGTTATTTGACCATAATTCTTGACAAACTTGCAGTAATAGCCAGTCAATCCTAAGAATCCTCTAAGAGTCTTCAAGGTTTTGGGAATTGGCCATTCCATCATAGCTTTGATCTTTCTAACTTTGACACCTTCACAAGATATAATATGACCCAAATATTTCACTTCTTGAACCCCAAAGGCACACTTGGAAGGATTTGCATATAATTGTTTCTTTTCCAACAGTTTTAAGACCTTGTCAACATGTTGTACATGCTCTTCCCAAGATTTTCTATAGATTAGTATATCATCAAAAAATACCAACATGAATTTTCTAGGTAAGGGTTTGAAAATAGAATTCATCAAGCTTTGAAATGTTGAAGGTGCATTAGTAAGGCCAAATGGAATAACCAAAAACTCATAACGACCATCATGTGTTCTAAAGGCTGTTTTGGGAATGTCTCGTTACTGCATCCTGATTTGATGATATCCTAAATGGAGATCCAAATTAGTAAAGGAAATTTCTCCCTACAATTCATCTAATAATTCATCAATCACGTGAATAGGAAGCTTATCGTTGATGGTCATTTTGTTTAGTTGTCTATAATCTGGACACATACGCCATGGATAATCCTTTTTTGTAATCATCGTCATTAGTGAAGAGAAAGCACTTTGGCTAGGCTTAATGATGTCGACCTCTAAAATTTCTCGAATCATACACTCAATCTCACTCTTTTGTGCATATGGGTACCTATAAGGCCTAATGTTAGGTGGTACACTTCTTGGTTACAAATTAATTACATGATCTTGAGCAAGTGGAAGACCCTTGGGCATCTCTCCAAATGCCTTGGAATGATTGTTGATAACTTTTTGGAGATCCACTGGAGTAGAGGATATAGATGTTTAAACATATAGTGAGCACAATAGTGTAATTACACCATGGTGTCCCTTTTTGAGTAATTTTGTCATGTTGCTAGAACTTATCACTTTAGAGGGTTTCCCCTGGATACCTTTAAGCTCAATTTCATTTCCTTCTTAGGAAAATCTCATGAAAAGATCTTGAAAATTAAGGGCCATTGTTCCCAATGATTGTAACCATTGGATCCCTAATACAACATCCACACCACCCATTTGGATTGCAATCATGGGACTATCCAATAAATACTCTAGTGTATTGAGCTTAATTACTTGAAACTCCGGTGCTAGAAATACAAAGCAATTAAGAAGTTTTGCTAATTTGTAATTGATGAAGTTATGGGTACTACCTTAATCAATCAACATTGTTACCTTTTTTTCTTTTTGATATATCCTTCTATCTTGAGGGTTTGTGGAGTACCGATGTCATCCAATGCATGAAAATATATGGTTGGAGTAGTCTCTTCTAGCTCTAGATCTTGTGATGGTTCAAATTCTTGATCTTCTTCCTCTTCATAGTCTATGTAGAATAATTTATACTCATTGCATTTATGCATCTTACTATATTGTTCGTCATAATTGAAACATAGTCTCTTTTCCCTTCTTTCATCAATTTTTTGAGGTGTCAACCTTGTTGGTTGAGTGAGGTTAGGAGAGGTAACATGGTGTTCTATATAGGTGTTACTAGCCACCCTTCTAGTAGCCATATTTTTGCTTTCCACTTTCCTTGCCATATTGAAAGCATGCTCCGAGGATTTAGGTTTGAAGATACGCACCTCATGTTGAATATTCTCCTTTAAAGTGCCCATAAAGAGATCCAATAAATTATCCTATGGATTGTTCTTTACCCTAAGACTGAGCTTTTGGAATTGTTGAATATTCTCCTTAATTGGGATTTTTTGTCAAAGATTTATCAATTGACTAAATAATGTGTTGCTCTTAATATCCCCATAACATCCTATCAAATCATTTGTAAAAATGGACCAAGAGATAAAAGAGTCAATTTTTCATTCACAAAGCCATTAGTACCAAACAAATTGTTTAGGTTATAAATACAAAGTTGCAAGAGTTACCTTTTGTAAAGTTGGCACTTTGTGCATATCAAAGAATTGATCCATTTGGAATATCCATGTTATATGATCTTTACCACCAAATTTCCTCATATCAATCTTGGGAATTAAGTAGTTCCTTGGTGCCACATCGAACCCCCGATGAAGTGGATCTTGAAGTGATGAATAATCATGATTATGGGACTCAATGTTTATGTCCTCCACATTTTCATGATTTCATTATGTCTTGATATCTCCTTTAGGGAATCTCTCATCCATGGTATGTAAGATGGAATTTTGTAATTGTTGCATTATTTTTTATCCATGTTTTGATTCATGGAATCTATCCTTTGATACATTAACTTTTCTATTTTTTCTTCCTTTTGATCCATCAAATTTTCCATATTATTTTCCATGTGTTCCCTATTTTCACCCTTCTTTTCCATCTATTTCATTCGGTGAAAAATGTCTTCTCTTGCTTCTTGAGTCACGGTTGAGCTCTCTGGAGGTTTAGTTGGTGAAGTAATTTTTGGAGCACCCTTTGGACCCATGTGAAAAAATAACAATCCTTCTCTTTTTCGTCCTCATCATAAATGTTGAATCACCAAAAACATATCTTCCAATTAAAAGTTATGCCTATTGTAAGTTACGTACCTTTCAAACCCTAATTCGGATATTGTCTAGATGGTCGATCTTTGTACTGATGTATCTCTAAAATTTGAGCTCTTTTGAATCTAAAATTTTGTCTTTTAGTACTCTAATATGTCTTCTTAAAATTCTGAAAAATTCATAGTTTGACACTTCACCGAAAACAATTATAGCAAAAATTCTCAAATGACTCGTTTGAGACTATAGCAATTTCAGGACTAGTAAAAAACCCTAGCTTCCACAAGATATATCTCATAAAGTACAATGATCAAAAATATGAAAATTGTTTCACACCTAACTCACTATATCTCCTCAGGATTTAGAAACTTTTAGAATCTAAAACTTTACCAAAAAAGGTTCTAGTGAAAATTCCAAGATGACTCTTTGAAAATTGATTTCAAGATTAGTCACAAACCTTATTTCCATGGAATATATCTCCAAAAGTATAATGAACCAGAACCTAAATTTTTTACCACCTATACCCTAATATTTTTAATTAGTATCCTAAGAATTTTTCTCTCTAAAACTTCCCAGAAAAAATTCATAGCAAAAATTCCAAGATGACTCGTTTAAAATTGATTTTAGGATTAGTTAGAAACCCTATCTTCCATAGGTTATGTATCTGAAATTATAATGAACTAGAACTTGAAATTTTGACCACCTATACAATGATATTTCTCCTTACTCTCCTCGAAATCTTGTTATCTGGGACTTCCCAGAAAATATAAATATAAATTTAAAAAAATAAATATATATATATATATATATATATTGAAAATTCCAAGATGTTTTGATTGAAGGAGCAAAACCTTAGGATCGTAGTCTCTAATACCAAATGTTAGGAAATAAATACCAAAATAGCATGAAAATATAAAAAGAAGAATCTTGTAACCTTATAGAGTGAAATATAAGACTCTTCGAGGGGGAAACCTCTTTTTACAATTGAAAAAATGTATAAGAATGAGATGAGATGGTTCTAAAACTAGGTGTCCTTAGTATATATATAGGAGACAAAGGGTACAAATACAATAAAAGGGTCTAATAAACAACACTAATATAACAATAGAAATATCCCTCACTATCAAGGGATTTACATGGGGCTTTTCCTAGGGCTTAACAATTGGTCACCCCATTGATAACAAGATCTTGGATGTGATTTGTGACTAGACACTCCATGATGAGATGTTTGTTGGTCTCTTTGTGAGAGTGACAGGGAACACAATACAAAGGACTTGTTTCCCCTCTTTGTTTCAAATTATGGGTAGTGAGAATATTGTTGGGGATCATCAACTAGAGGAATATCTAGATTTTAGGAAGACTGTCTTTCTGCCACACATGGTAACATAATGTTGAAGGTGACGATAATCTTGCTTGTTGGACCACTAACATTTCAAATCCTTTCTTCACTATGTATTGCCCCCTCCTAGAGCCCCATTCTCTATCATCCTCTACTTCTTTCGAAATCAATTTTTTTCCTTTTAGATGCCTGAAAATTTTATTGCATTCCAAGTAGAGGTGGCATGTGGGGTTAAGTGTAATCAAGGGGACCCACCTTTTGATGGATCGAAAGACCATGAAGAGAGATATTTCTCTTGTGAAGTTAACCAAGGGCACAAGTAGTCCTTGAGGGTGAGGCTTGAAAGTGAGGGATTGTTTATTTGTGTCATCCCAGATTAAAATATGGGTTATGTTTCTAGGGATCCATGAGAGCATTGATTGGGTAAGAAGAATTGGAACTCTTACCATTCACTAAACCGAGGATCCCTTGGTGGTTGGGGGGATGATCGAAATAAGATTACCAATCTATTCCCGTAAATTATTTCTCAAGAGGGCATGCTTCCACATGAAACTGTGTCCCCCATAGCTAGGTCAACTAAGTTGAGATCTCGAATCACTAGTCCACCATGCGTAGATGGGACTCAAACTATGTTCCAATTAACAATGTCGTACTTTTCCGAGCTTGACTACTTCCCCCTCTTCCAAAGGAATCTATGGATGACATTGGAGATTTATTTCATTACTCTGGCAAGGACAAGAATTATAAAGTTGTGATAGCTATGGAGAGAAGACGAGACACATTTGATAAGAATTAACTTGCCATGAAGATTGAACCACCTAGTCCCCCAAGAAGATGTCTTTGCTTTAATTTAGTAGATAATTACATGGTAGGACTAGAGGGAAATAGGCACTCCCAAGTATTTGGTGATCCTCCAATTTGACTCAAGGATGTAATTCATAGCTCCTACTATTTGTATCAAGAATCTAGCATGAGTGCACCATACATATAGCTTGCATTTTTCTTTGTTTAATTTACCCCCTAAGGCATTCATACAGTGGTCTATAATTACATTGATTTTCTTGTTATGCCAAGAAATTTCCCCCCCATGAGTAGTGTGCCATCCACAAATTGAGAGTGATCTATAACTTTCACTCCCCTTACTATATGAATTTTAGGGAGTAGATCTCTACTCCTGGCCTCTTTGAGTGTTGTCCCAATTGATTCAACCATTGGAATATACAAAAATGGGGAGAGTAGACATTCGTGTTGAACTCCTACTAAGAAACACATGAATATACCATTCACTAGAGGTTATATCCATAACCCACAAATGCAGGCTTGAATCTATCTCATGAGTTCTTAAGAGAAACCAAATATGTGGAGGGTTGCAATAAGGAAACCATGATTAACTATGTCAAAGGTATTGGCCATGTTAAGCTTCACCATCATACCTTTCTCCCCATATTGTTGTTAGAGTCAAGCAATTCTTGGACAATGATTATATTCTTTACAATATGCTTGCCTTGGACAAATCCTCCTTGTTCATCTAATATCAATTTAGGAGGAGTATGCAAATCCTTTTGGTTATGATGAATGTGGAGACATTTTTTTTTCTTGTGAGTTAAGAGAGGAACATTGAGTTGATGCCTCCTCCTACCTTGCATTGTTTTTGGGAGTGCTTTAGTGTGTGGAAAAGATCCCTTCTTATAATTAGCCAACAAGATCTATAGAAGTGGGTAGAGAACCCATGATGTCTTAGAACCTTATTTGGCCTCCTCCATTTCAGAGTTAATGATAGAGTAAACTAAGCAATGATTATTCTCATATGAGATGAGATGGGGAATGTCTGCGATCATATGGTCTTCTACTTATTTTGATGGAGATTTTTCCACGAAGTAAATGGATTTCAAATGCAGGTGTGTTGTTACAAGAATCTTTGAGAATTGGGTGAGCTAGTGATTTCTATCAAATATCTATGCAACATGATTCTTGATTCATCACCTATTCGCTTGCTTGTGAAATAGTTTGTGTTATGGTCCCTTGACTTGAGCCATAAGCTTCAATATCTTAGCCTCCAATATTCTTCCTCCTGGAGCATGGTGATTTCCAACTACTCTATTTTTATTTGTTCCTCTTGCAACAATTCCTAACTGACCTTTTCCCACTTAATTTTATCCTAGATTTCATCCATTACCCTATGGCAATACTCTTGTTTAACTGGAGGGGGGGTTACATTATCTTTTTTTAAGCTTTGAGAGATCATTTTAGGTTTGAATATTTTTGTTCCCAAACATAGAGGGGAAACGTACAATTTGTAGCTACCAAATGTATTAGATCATAGCCTCTACTTTCCAGTTTTAAAGCCATAGTAAGCTAAATTTAAAGGGACACAAGCCTAAGAAGGGTTTGTCCTCTATTGTGAGGGCGATAGGCTTGTGTTCCAATATTGTGGATGGAATTATAGATGAGGCTATCCTAACCCCTTCAAAAAGAAAGGAGCCTTGTACAAGAAACCTATCAAATCTTTCAACAAATTGACCTCAACCAGATCATTGTTACTCCATGTGTATTTAACTTTTGTTGGCTTGATATATAGAAAGTCCCAATTGGTCAATAACTCATCTACTTGTTCACACATCGGGTGTCGAACAAATAATCCTGCTTTTTTTTCATTATGTCTGAGAATGGTGTTGAGATCATTGGCTAGGATTTGCAAGTCTAGAGGTTTTGATGCCCTTGTGGATGGGAGGGTCCTTTGACAGTATCTCTTCAATTAAATATTGTTTGGGGCATAAATGTTAAAAACCTGAAAGAGATTGCTTCATCCAATGCAATTGAAGAAGTTAAAGGTCCAGTTGGATCCCAAAATGGTTCGCTTTAGGGCCAATTGGCTAGCATCCCATAGGGTGGGGGTACCACACGAAGCTCCCCTTAAACTCAAGAAGACATCCTAGGTATCTCACTCTAGGGTCAGGAGAAGGTCTTCCATTTCATGTTGCCTAAGCTTTGTCTCTTGCACAAAAATCCCTTCAGGTTATTCAATTTTATTAATTCACATAGATAGGTATGCTTTTGTTTGATTTCTAATCACATACAATAGAGAGTAGTCTCATGTCTTAATAATTTGATTTTTTCAACCCTACCCTAAAGGCATCGAGCAAGGTCGACTAGGATCCTTGCATAACATCTATGTCGACTTTCTCTTCTCTTAGTTGTTTTTTGGTTTTACTTGCACTGGTCTTGGGATGATCATGTCCCTCCTCCCCTATAAAAGGGGGATGCAACTATGGGGTGGATAAAGAATGAGATGGGGAGGAGGGGTGATTTCTTGAAGGTTTTATTCTCTTAGAACTCAACATAGAGATATGGTCAACTACTAGGGAAGGATCAATAGGGAAGGCCATAGGGACGGACTCCAATTGCAGAGGGGCTTAAGTGATTTCTCAATCCTTCATGGGAGAGTTCAATGAGAGAAACACATTGATCTTGCAAGGCAAGATTGGGGGATATAGGAAGGGGTTCTGGGGCTTTGAACTAATAGAAGTAGTTTTTTACTAGTTATGGTGGATTTCTTGCTAAATTTTAATGCTTCAAGGGAGATTTTGAAGGGGTAGTGGTTGTGGCCTCCTCGTTTTTGTTGCACACTATACAAAATGTCCATATTCATGGCAACAATTGCATATAATTGGTATTTTTTCAAAGTCTAGGGTCTATAGGTAAACCTAACCTTCAAGCCTTGGTTGGATGGCTTCCAAGAGACCATTTCTAAGATTTGTTTAAACATATATCCTAGCACAAGCAAAGGTGCTTGGCTTCATAACTACTCAATCTACATACTTCCCATCCTGGAAGATCAGAGGCAGTTGTGGAAGGTGCACCTAGACTAGCATAGCCAAAGGTAGATCTTGTTCCGAGTTGAGGTCTAAAGACCTATGATTCAAATACATCCCTCTTGAGCCCATAAAAGAGGGTTCATTTCTAAATATTAGTGCCTTGCCTTCCTCGTGCTCAAATAAAAAGGCATAGACACCCCTACAACAAAAGAAGTAATCAATATGGTCCTTGTTGTGAGGAACCTAGTTGTTTGAGAGCCAAGTTTCTATTGTCTTGGGGACGGCCAAGTTCTAGTAAATTTCCCTATTGTGGCCCTTTTTGTAATACTAGAGTTTTCTTGCACCAGGGGAAATGTCCCCAAAATATTTTAGTGAAGAAGGTGAGGAAAATTTTCCTCTACCTTCCCCCTCGAGTACCATTTGGCCTTACCTGGAAGTTGCCCTTTCAACACAACTTGCCAAAGTTCATGTTGCCCCCATCTAGTTGTTTTGGACTTCTTCTGCAAAATTGCGTCTTCTACTAAATCTACTTGAGATTCTAGTGATAAGTCCTCTACGAAAGGTAAGACCTACCCATCAATTTCCAATTATAACATGTAAGACTCATATAGTTCAGATTCCCCACATTAACAATTGAGTAAGTGTGCATACATGTGGGTATATTGAGTCTAAAGGTATTATCACTCACCTTCTCCAACACCTCAAAAGGACCATACCATAGAGCCTTGATCTTCTTACAAAAACCATGTAACCTTTGTTTGTTCAGATGCAACCATACTCCATCTCCCACCTTGAATGTCTTCTCAATTCTATGTTGATAATGTCAAGCATTGTACTTTCCCTATGACTTCTTCAATGTCTCATGTACCTACAAATTGATATGCCTGATCTTTTCCATGAATTTTCCAGTGTTCAATGCTTCTCATGTGGTGTCTTCCCTCACTTCTCCTTGTTATCCATAAACAACATATAAGGGTGAAGTTGGAAAACGCCCGAACTAAGTTTCAAAAGAGGAATTTTTGGTATAAGTATGGATTGGTATATTATAAGAGTGCTAAATATAAATCAAATTTTTATCCAAGGTCCTTGATGCTTCTTATTGTAACCCCTCGAAAACTAAATGAATGTCGTGTCACTACTTTTGTTTTCCCATATGTATGTGGATGGAAAGTTGTAGATCTCTTTAACTTGGTGTCCATCTTCTCCCAAAGTGTAGTCCAAAGGGCACTTATAAATCTAGTATCTCTATCCAATATGATTTTCCTTAGTATCCCAAAGTGCACCTATACATTTTCAAAGAACAAGTTTGATGCATCTTGTCCCTCGATGGTCTTTTTACAAGGCATGAGAATGCACATCTTGCTAAACTTGTCAAGTACTTGGAACACATCTTTGTACACCCACAAAATATCCTCCAAATAATGTTTCCTCTCTTTAGTACATCCATCTAGAGATGCTTTACCTTTACTAATGTTGGGTATGTGTTATATTCTTTGCACGACTAGTTGAAGAAAATAAAGTGCTGTTGATGAAGGTGGACACTTTAAAGAATGTTGCAGATTCATTAACAAAATCTGTGAGCACTGAGAAGTTCTCTTGGTGTAGAGGATCTATGGGTGTTGTTGGCCTTGATTATTGACTATGTAACCCTGTAACTCCCTGTATGCAAAGAAAACAACAAGTGGGAGAATGTTGGGTATGTGTTATATTCTTTGCATGAGTAGTTGTGCACCAGGCACGTAGGGGTATTCTAGGCTCCCCCTTCAAGAGTTTGGAGGTAGCGCTCCCAAAAAAAAAAAATTGCCTTGATTTTTGGGTCGCCTTGATTTTTGTGTCCATTGTTGGGTAGTTTTTCAGCACATGGTTTTTCGCCGATGGTTTTCTATTTCTAGTTAAGGAATTAGGGTTGTTGACTAATCTAGGTCATTGGATTGGGGTTTTGGATGTCGTTGGATCCTATATGTATATTGTACTATAAACAATGTATGATGTGAATGAATATAGAATATGTTGGTTTTCCCAGTTTGGGTTTCTAGGGGAAAAATCTCTGTGTAATGTGTGTATTTTCTATTCTATCTTTTTTGTTCTTTTACTGAAAATTTGTTTGCAGTAAATAATTGTACAAGGTTAAAATCTACAGTTGGTATCAGAGCAATTATTGGCTTCAGGGGGATGCCTTTGTGGTTAAGGGTTTGGATCGAGACTGTGATAAGCCTTGTTACAGTGGGAGATCTGCGGTATTGGTTCTTCAGGTGAAGAGAAATGGCGAGCAGTTCGAAAATGGAGATCGAGAAGTTTGATGAGCAAAGTTTTGAGCTATGGAAGCTCAAAATGGAAGATCCGTTGGTGGACAAAGATCAGTGGATCGTGGTGGATCCAGGTACTGCACCTATAGGAACTTCAACAGATGACTAGAAAAAGTTGGATCGGAAGGCGAGGAGCACAATCCGACTGTGTCTCTCAGATTCAATATTATTGAATGTGTCATAGGAATCTACAACTAAGGATTTATGGGATAAGTTGGGGAAGTTGTATCAATATAAGTCCCTAGAAAATAAACTATTCTTGAGAAAGAAGTTGTATAACCTGAGGATGAGAGATGGAGACTCAGTGGCAGAGCATTTGAATGCCTTCAATACTGTGGTAAGTTAGTTAGTATATGTTGAGATTAAAATTTCATATGAAGATAAGTTTATCAATTTATTGAGCTCTTTACCAGACTCGTGGGATAGTCTAGTTGTGGCCATAGGTAGTAATACAACTCCCTTGAAGTTTGTTGAAGTGGTCTCATCCTTGTTTTCAGAGGAGATGAGACAACAGAACATGGAAGGATAGAGAACAGATGCATTATTTGCAAGAGGATGCTCCCAGGAAAGAAATAGATCTAAGTCCTTAAGTGGGAGATCTAAGTCTCCCAGAAAGTTTGTAAAGGTATGCTGGAGATGTGGAAAAGAAGGGCACTGCAAGAAGCAATGTAGATCCAAAATTGAGAAAAAGAAGGGATCTGAAGAAGCTCCTTCTACAGAAGAAAATACCTTCAAGGAACAAGGAGGGGATGTGTACTTGGATTCTTTAAGCACACATGCAGATCATGAGGCATGGTTGGTTGACTCAGGTGCATCCTTTCGTATGCCTCTCCACAGGGAGTGGTTCTGTTAATATGAAAGGTATGATGGAGGTAATGTTTTCTTAGGTGATGACTCGACAACCATAATCATAGGACGAGGAAAAGTCAAGTTGAGGCTCATAGATGGAAGGATTAGAACACTACCTAGTGTTCTGCACATCCTAGGTTTGGCTAGAAATTTGATTTCTGTAAGCAAAATAGATGATGCAAGGGTAAAAACAATGTTTGAAAAGGAAACCTGCAAGATGGTTCGAGGAGCAATGGTGTTGTTGAAGGGAGTTCGATTTGGAACTCTGTATAAGCTACAAGGAAACACTATTAGTGATGGGTGTAATAGTTCTATTGTTCATGATATTGGAGTTCAAGAAGAAAGAACACCTACAGTCTCTAGAGAAAAGATTATGTTGTGGCATCAAAGACTTGGGCATATCAGAGAGAAGGGTTTTCGACTGCTACACAGTAAAGGTATGGTTGAAGGTATATCTAACTGCTCTTTGGATTTTGATTTCTGTGAACATTGTGTATATGGAAAGCAGAATCGGGTAAGATTCCCCTTTGGTGCAACGAGGGTAGAAAGAATTTTATAGCTAGTTCATAGTGATGTGTTTGGACCTGTGTCAGTTCCATCATTGGGAAAATCTGTGTACTATGTCTCATTTATAGATGACTTCTAGAGGAATACTTGGATATATTTTCTCAAGAAGAAATATGAAGTCTTTGACAGTTTAAAAAGTTTAAGGCTCTTGTTGAGAATCAAACAAAGAAAAGAATAAGGTGTCGAGGACAGATAATGGTGGAGAGTTTTGCGGGAATGAATTTGAAGAATTATGTAAGAAGTACGATATAGCAAGGCAGAAGACTACTCCATATACACCTCAACATAATGGAGTTGCAAAAAGAATGAACAAGACATTGATGTAAAAAACAAGGTGTATGCTTAGTGGTGCTGGGTTAGGGCAAGAATTATGGGCAAAGACAGTGGGTACTGCATGTTACCTAGTCAACAGATCACTCTCGTCAGCATTGGATGACAAGACTAAACAAGAGGTATGGATTGGTAAGAAACCTTCTCTCACACATCTCAAGGTATTTGGATGTGAGGCCTATTTTCATGTTCCAAAGGAAAACAAGAGTAAGCTAGATAGAAGGTTGAAAAGCGTATCTTTATTGGGTATAAAGATGGTATTAAAGGGTATAAGCTTTGGAACCCAGAAACTAAGAAGGTTGTGTATAGTCGAGATGTGGTATTTGGAGAAATAAAAGATGTTGTCAGATAGGATGTCCTACCAAGTAAGGAATAACCAGAGAAAATAGAGTTTGATTTAAAGGATGATTAACCAAACTCTACAGAAGAACAGGAATAAGAAGAAGAATATCCTCATACTCTAGTATTGAGGATATCGGTTCGGGAAAGAAGAAAATCAGAAAGGTATACTCCACCTAATTTTTGTTCAAATTTTGCTTTATCTATTATTGATGATGATCCTAGAACTGTCAAGGAGGCAGCGGATTCAGAGGATGGAAAACTCTAGAAAAAGGCCATGGATGAAGAAATGGCAGCCTTGGATAAGAATGAGGCTTGGGATCTAGTGGAGTTGCCGACTGGAAGAAATCCCATTGGCATCAAATTGGTATTTAAAAACAAGTAGAATGCAGAAGGCAAAGTGGAGAAATACAAAGTTCGGTTAGTAGCAAAGGGTTATTCCCAGGTTGAGGGAATTGATTTTGGTGAGATTTTTTCTCATGTTTCCAATTTAACTTCTATTATATTTATGTTATCTGTTGTTGCTACATTTGATTTTGAAGTAGAACAGATGGATGTGAAGACAACATTCCTACAAGGGGATTTGGAAGATTAAATCTATATGAAGCAGCCAAAAGGCTTTGCTTTGAAGGGAAATAAGCAGTTGGTATGCAAGCTAAAAAAGTCCTTGTATGGTTTAAAACAATCAACAAGGATGTGGTATAAGAAATTTGATACTTGTATGCTGTGACTTGGATTCATAAGAAGCAAAGAGGATCATTGTGTGTATTTTAAATTAATTGGTGATCATTTGATTTATTTGGTCTTGTATGTGGATGACATGTTGTTGATAGGAAACAAGAAGGAGATTATCCAGGATGTGAAAACTCAGTTGTCCTCTAAATTTGACATGAAGGATCTCGGTGCTACAAATTTCATTTTGGGCATAGAAATTAAAGTAGATCAGGAAAAGAGGAAACTCTGGTTAAATCAAAGAAAATACGTCGATACAATATTGCAGAGGTTTAATATGCAGGAATGTAAACTAGTAAAGGTCCCTATTACTGTTGGTGTAAAGTTATAAGTGGATCAATGTCCCAAGACACAAGAAGTGGAGGAGGGCATGTCTCGTGTTCCATATGCGAGTGTAGTTGGAAGTTTGATGTATGCAATGGTCTGTACTAGACCAGACATTGCACATGCAGTGAGAGTTTTGAGCAGGTATATGTCAAAAGCAGGGAAGGAGCATTGGACAACAACAAAAAGGGTTTTTAGGTATTTGCATGGCACTGATAGCTATGGATTGTGCTACCAAGGAAGACTGATATTGGACAGAGTATTGGACATACATGGCTTTGTGGATGTAGACTAGGATGGAGATATGGATCGTAGGAGATCTACAAGTGGGTATGTGTTTAACCTGTTTGGAGGAGCAATTAGTTGGATGAGCAAAAGACAGTTTGTACTGGCACTTTCAACTACAGAAGTTGAATACATGGAAGCTACTCATGCAAGAAAGGACATAGTATGGTTACAAAGATTGTGTTCAGGTATTGGGTTGGTACAACAAGCTGTAAGGATAGATTGTGAATAGTGCAATTTTTCTGGCAAAGAACCTGACTTATCATTCAAAGACAAAGCATATTGATGTTCAATATCACTTTGTAAGAGACATAGTTGAAGAAAAGAAAGTGTTGTTGACGAAGGTGGACACTTTGAAGAATGTTGCAGATTCATTAACAAAATCTGTGAGCACTGAGAAGTTCTCTTGGTGTAGAGGATCTATGGGCATTGTTGCCCTCGATTGTTGACTATGTAACCCTGTAACCCCTTGTATGCAAAGAAAACAACAAGTGGGAGAATGTTGGGTATGTGTTATATTCTTTGTACGACTAGCTCTGATAATTGCTACATTGTGTCGACCGTGCAGGGGTACGGGGGTAGCGCTCCCAGAATTTTTTTTTGCCTTGATTTTCATGTTCATTGTTGGGCGGTTTTTCGCTGATGGTTTTCTATTTCTGGTTAAGGAATTAGGGTTGTTGACTAATCCATGTCATTGGATTAGGGTTTTGGATGTCGTTGGATCCTATATGTATATTGTATTGTAAACAATGTATGGTGTGAATGAATATAGAATATGTTGGTTTTCCCGGTTTGGGTTTCTAGGGAAAAAATCTCTGTGTAGTGTGTGTATTTTCCATTGTATCTTTTCTGTTCTTTTACTGAAAATCTGTTTGCAGTAAATAATTGTACAAGGTTAAAATCTATAACTAATTCATCTACCGGTTGATTCTCTCTTAAGAAGAGGTGAAGAAGAGTAATACAAAAACTTCCTATTTGAACTAATCAATTTCTTAGCTTGGTTAGCACTTACCAGAGATATCTTGGATTTACTTTTATGTGCATTGATGATGAACAAATTCCCATCCTTGATAAGGTGGTATTGTTTTGCTCTCCTCGTGAAGATTTCACCCCTCATGTACATGCAGAGGATTCCAAATACTACACCACAAAGATCAAGTGGTACTCTACATTTACCTCCACTTCGTTAATATAGTTTGCACTTATATCAAATTTGATCTTATGGGTGAGGATGGTCATGAACTTCCAATGCAAGCTCGCTAACCAAATATTTTGCTATGAGGTTAACCTATGAACCAAAATCAAATAGAGCATCCACCATTATATTCTTGGCATGGATCTTAATGTGGAAGAGTTTATCCCTCTCCTTCTCTTCCTTGGGATGGAGGCTACTTGGATTCACCTCCTCCTGCATTGCAATGCAAACAATCTTTTCATCTACATCTAAACTAATCTCTACCTGATTACCTAAATCCATAGCTAGCATGTTCTTCTTATTGGCATCCTTCGTGTAGTTCTTTGGATTTAGCTGTAGATGTCATTTCCAACACTTATCTTTGGTGTGATCATCAATATTACAATGGTTACAATAGTTGTTTGGATCCTTGCACTAATTTCCCATGGATTTTGTCTTCTTATCCTTTCTTTTTCACTTCTTCTTTCCCTCCTTGGAACCATCTTGGTGGTGTTTCTACTTGGAACAACTTGGTTGTCCTTTCTTATTATCTATATTCGCTAAATATTGTTCTTGTACACATGCCTCGTCAAATATTCTAGGTTTAAAGAGCATCACTTGCCTCCTTAAGTGACTATGTAGACTTCCCAAATACTTGGGCAGTACATCCAAGTTCTTGGGACACATACCCAACATAATGGATTGTTTTCAAAACTTGATGGTGTACTCTTGCACACTTCGCCCTTGCTTCTGCCAGAAGCAATGCTAATGGATCCACTGGTCCTCTTCGTACTCAAAAGGGTATAACTGTGACTTAATGAGGGTTTTAAACACCTACCACCTTGTTACTTGGGGATCACCCTCGAGCCTAAGTGTCTTTGTGTGAATTTCTCATCAAATTTGGGTATGATCCTCTAACTTCAATCGAGCAAATGAAATATTTTCCTCTTCTCCTATGCTATGAACATTGAAATAAACTTTTGATAGTTGAAACCATTGATTCAATTTAAAAACATCAATCTCACCTTCGCAGGGTTTGATGTTCACTTTCACTTCCACTTTAAATAAAGATTTCAAAGAAGTGATGGAACTAGAATTTAATCTCTCTTTCTATGGCTCTTTTTTCAATTCCTTTTTCGGGTCTTGATTATCTCCATATTTATCATCTGAGTCAACTTATGACTTAGAGCTACCAAACTCCCCAAAAGGTCCAAACTTGTTCTTTAGAGCTCCCATGAGGATGGCCATGTTGCGAGAGATGTTAGCCACTTGTGCTTCTAGCTTTGAAAATATCTCTTTTGACTCTTCTTATGGATCGTTACAAGACTTAGCCACCATTGTTAAGGTTTTAAGATTGCTTTTTTACTTCAATTCCTAGATATTGCAACTTCCAACACAAACCCCAAAGAAAGTTGCTCTGATACCAATATGATCTATAAATCACCACGTATATTCCAAATGGAACAATTCCTAACAACATGTATTACAATATTTTGTAATATCTTATTATGTAGTGCTTTACTATAGATTTTGGATTTAATATTACTAGCTTTGTGCATAAAATATTGAAAAAAACAAAAAATGGAATGAAAGAAATTAAGCAATAGCACACCATTCACACAATGAACACAAGATGTACCCCAGAAAAAATCAACATGAGAAAAAATATGCTAGAAGGTGAGGCCTATGTCTTGCTCTTTTCTTCTTGGTTATAAAATGCAAATACAAAGAAAGTGCACTCACTATGGAGTTGCCATGGACAATGTGGCTTGTATGGTTGCTACAAGATATTCTACCTCATTTGTTTTGCTTTAATATCCCACTCTCAATGTTCTTATCTATTGTGAAACAATACTCAATACAATAAGAATGGAACCCCTTCGTATCCTAAAGGTCTAGTATTTAATAATGTCATGATAATCGTTTCTGGTTTCTGCATGCCTCAATTGCCATTTAGGGTTAGGATTTTAGACCCTCTATAATCCTCTTGAAAGTCCATAAGTCACTGGCATCACATGTATGAGTAATGGAATATGACATGACATCCACTCGGTATCATTGTGGTCAACATGCTAGGTCAACTTGTAGTAGGCATAATTTCCTCATATGAACTTCAATTGAGGTGATCTTCATGTTGGTAGAAAGCTCTTGATGCGTAGAACACTGTTGAGATGTTAAAAGCTTTGTTCATAAAGTTTGGACCCTAAAAATGGCTATTTAAGGCATCAAACAATCTCCAAAAAAATTTGGACCCAAATCACCAAAGCATGACATGGTTATACAATGGGCCTTGCAAGCTAATAGCTCCAATTTTTCCACTGAGAAAGTACCAAAATAGATAACAAATTATGTGATGATCTATTTTAGATCATACCTCCCCATTAGGGAGGATCTTATTCCTGAAAAACTTTTACTAAAGGAGATGAGGGAATTTTCCCTCTACTTTCTCTCTAGAGTACCATTTGACCTTACTTGGAAGGTGTCCTTTCAATCCAACCTACCAGAGTTCATGATTCTCTCGTCTAGTTGTTCTAGATTTCTTATGTAAAATTGCACCTTCTGCTAACTTTGCTTGTGATTTTGGTGCTAAGTCCTCTATGGTAGGTAAGACTTACCCATTAGTTTTCTAGTCTAACATGGAAGGCTCATAGAGTTTTAGGTTCTCCATATTCACTGCCAACTAAATGCACATTTACGGGGGTAGATTGTGTTTGTAGGTATTATCACCCACATTCTCCAACACTTCAAAAGTACCATACAACAAAACCTCAATCTTCATACCAAGATTGTGCACCCTTTATTTCTTTATATGCAACCACACTCTATCTCCCACCTTGAATGTTGTCTCAATTTTGCGTTGATCGTGTTGCGCCTTCTAATTTTCCCGTGACTTCTCCAATGTCTCCCATACTTGCAAATGGATTTGCTCACCCTTGTCATAATTTTTTTATCCTTTAGTGATTTTGTTTTAGTGTCGTCACTCACTCCTCCATGTTGTCCATATACAACATATTAAAGTGAAAGTGGCAAATACTCAAAGCAAGTTTCAAAACAAGACTTACTGGTAGAAGTATGGATGACTATATTATAAGAGTGTCGAATATAAATCAAATTTGTGTCCTAGGTCTTTGGATGCTTTTGATTGTAACCCCTCAAAAGTGGAATCGATGTCATGTTGATTACTTTTGTTTTCCCACACACACACATATATGGATGGAAATCTATAGATCTCTTCAACTTAGTGTCCATATTCTCCCAAAGTGTAGTCCAAAAGGCATTGATCATTATAGTATATGTATATAAGATGATGATATTTTGGTATCCCAAAATGCACCCAAACCTTTTCAAATAACATGTTCGTGGGATCTTGTCCCTTGATGGTCTTTTTACAAGGCATGAGGATGCACATCTTGTTAAACCTATCAAATACCACCAACATATAGTAATGTCCCTTCCTTTTTCTTAGCAAACCACCCACAAAATCCATGGAGATACTCTCCCATGGTCTAGTAGGTATAGATAAGGGATGGTATAAACCTTATTTTCTGTTACTAGGCTTGTTGGTATAACAAAGTATTCATCCTCTAAGAAATCGAGCTACCTCTTCTAGCATTCTAGGCCAATAAAAATACCTATGTAAGTTAGCAACTATTTTTTAAACACTAATATGCCTTGCAACTTTGGAAGTGTCAACCTCTCAAATGAGCTACAATCTCTCACCTTTAGGAACACAGACCTTGTCCAATGTCTAGAGGAACCCATCTCAGAGATGTTAGCTAGCCTTATCGTCATCTTCTTCTACACGAATTTGGCCTTGTAGCTACTGAAACACCTCTTTAAAGTCCTCATCTTCTATGTATGCCTCTTTGTATGCATCATGGGTGAAATGAGCCATGTGCATAAGAGTTCCCAAAGCTATGATATTGGATGTGGGTGGCCTTGAAATCATGTCTGCCAACTTATTAGTGTTGTCATTATGATGTTTGATGATAATATGAAATTGTTATAAAAACCCCATCCACTTGTAGTGTTTGGTTTGTTGAAGCTTACCCCATGCATGCAAATATTGCAATGGTTGGTGATCGGTGTGGATGATGGTTTCCTTGTCCATTAGATAGTGCTTATATTTCTCAATAGCTTGAACCAAGGCATAGAGTTCCTTGTCATAGGCATCGTAGTTTAGGACTTTCCTATGGAACACTTTATAATCATAACATATCAACTTACCTCCATGCATCAAGACCACTCCCATATCATATCCACTTGAATTTGTCTCCACTTTGAAAGGCTTCTGCAGATTGGGTAATGCAAGAACTGGTGCTTGACTAATCTTTCACTTTAGCTATTAATTTTTTTTTATGTTGATTCTATCCCCACTGGAAAATCTTGCCACTAGTTGTGATGGTATGTGGCGGTGTAGCCATAGTTGAAAATGATACTATAAACTTTTGTAGGTATTGTGTTTCCCCCACAAAGCTCCTAACTTCAATAACATTAGTATGAGTTGGCCACTTAATGATGGCCTCCATATTATAGTTTTGATCTTGAGTTCCCATCCACCAATCACATACCTCAAATGCATTAATGATTGTTGAGCAAATTCACATTTCTCAAGTTTTGCTAGTAGTTGTTACACCTGCATGGGATGTGAGATATGCTCTTCCTAAGTAGAGATATAAACCAATAGATCATCTAAGTACACTATTACAAATGAATCTAGAAAGGGACACAATACATCATTTATCAAACACATTAACGTAGTCGATGCATTAGATAAACCAAAATGCATTACTAATCATTCAGATACACCTCGCCTTGTCTCGAAGGCAATCTTCTAGGTGTCTTCTTCTCTGAATCATAACTGGTAGTATCTCGATTTGAGATCCAACTTGGTGAAGTACTTGGCATGCTATAATTGATATTGAAAGTCATTGATCCCAAGAAGAAGGTATTGATTCTTGAGGGTGATCTTATTCATAGCTTTGTAGTCAATACACATTCTCCAAGTCCAATCCTTCTTGGGTACCATGATGATAGATGACCCACAAGGTGAGGTGGTTGGTCGAATTGCTCCTTGTTTTAATAGTTGTTGCAATTGCTTCTTTACTTCATCTACTTTCAGGATGGACTATATGTATAACTACATGTTTGGCAAAGGGGAGTCAAGCAATAATTGTATCTCATGCTCAATTTTCCTCTTAGGTGGTAACCCTTTAGGCTCATGGAACACTTCTCTCTATTCCTACAAAATCTCCTCCAACCAATATTTATGATCTTTAGTACATCCCTCTAGAGATGCCTTTACCTTTACCAATACATCTCTTGACTGATTCTCTCTTCAAAAGAGTAATACAAACTTTCTACTTGAACTGATCAATTTCTTGGCTAGGTCAGCACTTGGCAGAGAATTCTTAGATTCAAATTTGTGTGCATTGATGATGAAGAACTTCGCATCCTTGATATTATGGTATTGATTTTCTCCGCTTGTGAAGATTACATACCTCATGTACATGTAGGGGCTTCCACACATTACACCACCTGCATCAACTAGTATACATCTACCTCCACTTCATCAATATAGTTTGCACTTATAGCAAATTTGATCTTACGTTGCTTAGTGACACTAAGCTCTACATCCTTATTTACCCATCCTAATGGACATGGGTGAGAATGGTCGTGAACTTTTGATCCAAGTTGGATGACTAGATCTTCTGCTACAAGGTTAGCTTGTAGCTCATAATCAAATAAAGTATCCACCTTTGTATTCTTGACCTGAAACTTAATATGGAAGAGTTTAATCATCTCCTTCTCTTCCTTGGGATAATGGATACTCAAATTCACCTCCTTTTGCATTGTAGTGCAAACAATATTTTCATATACATATGAGTTGCTCTCTACTTGGTTGCTTGAATCCACGACTATCTGTTCTTCTTCTTGGCACCCTTTTTGTGCTTCTTTGGATTCATATCTAAGTGTTGCTTCCAACACTTATCTTTGGTGTGACAATCAATATTACAATGCGTGTTTGGATCCTTGCACAAATGTGTTCTAGCTTTTGTCTTCTTATCCTTTCCTTTCCACTTCTTATTTTCCTCCTTGGAAGCATCTTGGTGGTCTTTTTGCTTGGAACCACTTGATTGTCCGTTCTTCTTGTCCATATTGTCCAAATATTTTGCTTTCACATAAGCCTCTTCAATTGTCTTAGGTTTAAATACCATCACTTGCCTCTTTAAATAATTGCGGAGACCTCCTAGATACTTAAGGGGTATATCCAAGTTATTGGGACATATACCCAACAAAATGGCTTGTTTTTTGAACTTTATGGTGTACTCTTGCATACTCCGACCTTGCTTCTGTTGGAATCAATGCAAATGGATCCATTGGTCGTCTTTGTATCAAATAGGGTAGAACTGTGACTTAGTGAGTGTTTCAAGCACCTCCTACTTAGTTATCGGGGGATCTCCTTCTAGCCTAAGCATCTATGTGTGACTTTTTCCCACCAAGTTTGGGTATGGCCCTCTAACTTCAATTAGGCAAATGAAATCTTTTGCTCTTCTCCTATGTTATGAACACTGAAATAAACTTCTAATTGTTGCAAACATTGATTCAATTTAACAACATCGATCTCGCCTTGGTAGAGTTTGATGCCCATTTTCGCTTCCACTTTAAATATAGATTGGGAAGAAATGATGGCATTGGAACTCAATCTCTCTTTCTATGGCCCTTTTTTTTGGGTATTTGTTATCTATAGATTTCCCGTCCAAGCCATCTTATGAGTTAGAGCTACCAAACTCCCTTAAAGGTCCAAATTTGTTCTCTAGAGTTGCCATGAGGATGACCATGTCGCAAGAGATGTTAGTGACTTGTGCTTCTAGCTTCCAAATATCTCCTATGATTCATTCATGAATTGTTATGTACTCATCTATCATGGTTAATGTTTTAATACTTGTTTCTTATGCCAATTCTTGAATACTGCAACTTTCCACAAAAACCCCAATGATAGTTGCTCCGATACCAATATTGTTTGTAAATTACAATGGACATTACATTGGAATAGTTTGTCATAACAAATCTTACAATATTATGCAATCTCTTACTATGTAGTGTTTTACTTTAGATTCACGATTCAATATTATTGGCTTAACGCACAAAATATTGAAATAAACAGAAACTGAAATGAAATAAGCTAAGAAAATAATACACTATCCACACATTGAACACAAGATGTACACCGTGAAAACTCAATATAGGAAAAACCTAGCTAGAAGGTGAGGACTATGCCTTCCTCTTTTGTTCCAAATTATGAAATGCAAACACAAAAAAAGTGCACTTACTATGGAGTTGCCATGGACACTGTAGCTTGTATGGCCGGTACAAGATCTTCTACTTCCTCTATTTTGCTTCAATATCCCACTCTCAATACTCTGCTCTATTATGGAACAATACTCAATACAATAAGAATGGAACCCCTTCCTATCATAACTGCTCAATATTAACAATGTCTTGATAGTTGTATAGGGTTAGGGTTTCTACATGCCTAAACTCTCAATTAGGGTTACAGTTTTTGACCCTCTAGAATCTTCTTGAAAGTCCATACTTGACCAGCTCCACATGTGTGAGTAATTGAATAATATGTGGCATCCTCTCAGTATCATGATGGTCAATAGGATAGGTCAACTTGCACGGGAGGGGGCGGGGGTGCATAACTTCCTCACATGAACTCCAATTGAAGTGATCTTTGCACTATTAGAATAGTCTCAATGTGCATACCAAAGTCAAGAGGTTGAGAACTTTGTTTGCAAAGTTTTGATCCAAAAAACGACCATTTTAGGCCTTAAGTAGATTTTGTTAGTTTCTCAACCCCGAATCACGAAAAAGCCTTACCCCTAAAATGGATCCTAGAAACTTATAACTCTAATTTTTTCACCCAAAAAATACCAAAATATATAACAAATTTTATAATAATCCATTTCAAATCACAATTGCAATCAAATATTTTATTCTATATTATCTATAATAACTTCATACTTAGTCATGGGATGATTAGGATTTAATGCCCCTTCCTTTCCAAAGAGATGAGAACACATCTTTTGATAAAATATGATGACTTCATACTCGTCAACTAGAACGTTGTTATCTTTCGCACCATAAAATCTGTTTCCCATCCATAATACAAGATATAGAAGGAGAAGAAACACATGTTAAAGTAAAATGGTTACAAAGGCAGCGAGCGAAACAGTTTTTTTTGGTTTATCAACAAGGGAGGGAGTTTCTCAACGAGAAAGAGTAGTTTCACGATCGTGGTTAATGCTTGGTTTGACGAGGAATGCAAAAAGGCAAGGAGAAGGTGGAAGGAATCAGACAAGGATAAAACAAAGCTCAAAGCTTACCAGCAGATAGTAAGAAAGAAAAAGGCTGATTTCATGATCTTGAGGAGAGAAGAACTAATATTCCTTGGGAAAAATAACCCCAAACT
>JASDQU010101997.1:186909-210060 GCA_032191745.1 Picea mariana
CCAGGCTCAGCAATCAGGGACAGGCATTCCTTAGGGTTTATACATTCTCTCCAGGGTGCACTTTGATTAGTGTAGGAAGAATGGCCCAGGGTGGGGAATGGTCCAGGTTCAGAAGACAGGACAGTTATTCTTCCTTGCTTGAGAAGAATAGTCCAGATATCTCATTGTTCTACTCCGAGGGCAGATATTCTTTCATATCTCACAGATGTGAGTGAAAGATTGGCCCAGATGATTCAGTTTATATCATAACATTGTTTCTGTGCAGGTTGGTATCAGATGATTGTTATGAAGACTGTATGATAGTAGATATATAATACAGTGGTGGATGTGTTCCACTGCTCGTGACTATACGTTGCTGATCAAGTACTTGTGTGTTACTTGGTGTGGTAGTGTACCACTGGATTGTAGTTATGTACTACTATGGATAGACACAGTTGTGTTCTATTTTATTCTGATTGCCTTGAAGACTATCAACAGTTTATTGGAAATAATTATCAGCTAGATGAATGATGAACAAAGATTTTTCAGACAGAAAATGGTTCAGAACATTTACTCTTCTAGATTAGAAGAATGGCTCTTGTATCACTCTGTGGAGTGAGCATCATGTCTGATTACTCAGATAGAGTATGGTTTCGAGAGATGATGCAGCTGATGATGATGATGGTGCTCATGATCTAGTTTATATAACTATGTTGATACTACCGGGTGAATGGTATGTTTTGTGCTCAAAGACCATTACCTGTAATACCTCCCTAGCTAGGAGGGAGTGTTGATATTATGGTAGCTGCGGGAGGTATTTACCTCCACGTGTAAACCTGACAAGGATAGAATACTCCGGGAAGCAAGAAGAAACCCTAATGAGTTGGCTAATAACCCTAGAAGACTTGTCGGCTCAAGAAAATAATTTATATTAGGTTATTAGCCTCCAAGAGAAGAAGTCGGCCAGAAATAATATTATATACTGAACAGACAGATACCCAGAATGTGAAGTCGGCCTTGGCAGTTAGCCAGAATTAGTATAAAATTTAAATACAGGAGGCTAGTTCTCATTCTGGCAGGCAGTCTCAGAATTGCAGTGCCTAGTCTTGTGCGCAGGTTTGGAGGAGAGTTGGCGTTGCAGCTGCTGCAACTAGCAGTTACGTTTGGACTATCTCTTGGCTAGGGTTTGGACTATCTGATTAACTCTTTGTGATGCGCTATCCTTGGGGAAAGGTGCGCTACCCTTTGTTTGGCTATCTAGCCTAGGGTTTGCTTCCGGAGTGATTCTCTGTCAAGGTTAAGGTGCTCGGAGGGTAGCTTCGACCTATGGTTGGGTGACAAGAGTATTGTCAATGGTAAAACGAGCACACATCTTTCATATTCTAACACTTCTCATCACGTTATGTCCAGTTTGGGGGGATAGATTGTGGAGGTTTATGATTGACTTTGAGGAGAGAATAACTCTTATAGATTGGTCTCCCAACACTCTACACCACAACTCTTAATATGGATAGAAGAAGAGACGTTAGCGTGCAATCCAAACTATTCATACTCTATAGGGATTTTGGTGAATCATACATTTTATTGTATCTCTTGATTGATAAGATAGATTATGGCCATCAACAAACCTTCATGTGGCCAAAACTCACATATTTTTCTTTTGTTTGAAAAATGTCTTATATATAGAATTTTTTTACGTGAGCAGAACAAAACGTTGAAGGGTATATGCAATGAAGCTTATATCCTCTTCCTCAAAGCTACTAAAATAGAAATAAAATCATAATACACTACTACATCTAAAGACTAGGCATCCTTAATAAGCAAGGAACCTTTGGTTAACGCTTGCGAACATACTCATCTCGCCACATGGTACAGAAAGCAGACAAAGAACTAACCTCATTATTAAAAGCAAACCTACACCTGATCTTCTAGAGGGTATATAGAGCGAAGATCCTTAGACAATGCTAAATACCAATGAGAGAGGAGCGAACCAAATAGATGGTCTCACCAAGTAGAGCTGCTCTCTAATGAATGTTTCCTCAGAGAGAACTAAACATTGATCTTGAACATACTTCCATCCAATCTTGGCAAAGGAACAATCTCAAAATACGTGCTTCACTGATTTAGATCGCTTGCGAACTAGACAAATACCATTAGAAAGCCCATGCTTTGCCAATTTGGCCTTGGAGGGGAGGCCTTGATAAATAACGAGTCATGCCAGAACCTTTAGTTTGTAGGAAAGTCGAACTGGCCACACACTTGAGGCTAGTGAACCCACATGTCCTCCGAATCTATGGACACCCAACATGCATTAAGGATGGGGGCCAATGCATGCCACTGGTGCAAAAGGGATTATAACCTCCATGAGTCATACCGATGAAGGTTGCGACCAAAACTCCATCCCCAATCCAACCAAAAGGGCCTTGGTACTCCAATATTCATCTTGGACACATCTTCATGAGGGATTAGCTCAACAAGCTTAATGATAGTCGACTGGTTGGAGGGAAACAAAGCATGCTTGTGTGATAGAGTACGCCACTCTTTCCTAGAGTGCGCCATTGGAACCCATAGGTCCCTCCAAAAGAAGATGCCTTTACTACTTAGTGGATGAGCTTGGAAACACAGGAGCTTTGCAATACAAGAACCCTATAACCTCTAGCTCTAAATAGTTTGGCATGCCAAATCCTGACCCTCTCTATTGCCATCTGTATTCCATTGTACCAACCTTGCTTTTGTCTTCCAAATTGACCATATACTCCTAAAGATAAATGAGCATGAAACTTGGAACAGGTGCTAGGAGAAGATGATGTCACACAATCCAAAAACCCGCAAACCTTGCTAACACATTGAGCGGTATGCTATCAATGATGCAAAAACACTTGCTAGGGTGTACCCCCCTAAAAGAAACACACCACCCATTTGGCAGTAAGGATGCTCCATTGGGTAGCCACATCAATCAATCCTAGCCCCCCTTATCTTTGGGGCATGATACACATGTCCCATGAGACCATTGGAAGGCTCCTCTCTCCACCATACTTTGCCCATAGGTAAGATTTCAAAATCTGCTCCAAGCATTGAAACTGAGCTCGATTCGGCAACCAACAAGAGACAATTGATGTGGGACGCCTAAAGAATCCTCCCAACCATAGTCAGTTTCCCAACAAACCTAAGGTATTTATAATGCCAAAAGTGAAGCTTGTTTTGAAGTTGCTGAAGATACCAATCCTACATAGCAACTGGTGAGAGACCCACTCCAAAATGAATGCCAAGATATTGCACAATGACCACTAGCTGAACATAAGTCCAGGATGCGGGGACCCACCCAGGCGGATTGTCTAGTTAAACCAATCAAAAGTCTGTCTCATGATCACTAACCACTGCAGTAGAAGTTGCACAAAAATGATCTAGACATGCTTGAGCACCCTGAACGGAGTCCTGGTTAACTCGAACAGATAGGAGAGAGTCACCTGCAAAGTGATTATTGACCATCTTTGACCCATTAGAAAGAAAGATGCCTTGCAACTGCTCTTGGATGCATGCAATCTCCAAGAGATAACCAAAGCATCATTTGTCAGCACATAAAGGTAAGGGGCCTGTTACCCTCTCAAGGGTAGCAAATTTTGGATACCCTCACAACGGTATCATGTACCTTCGTGCATGCGACATCGTGCATCTTTTTCTCAGATCCAGACTGAATCCTTTCATTCTCCAATTGAGACATGATGACTGCTTGACGAACCATGACGTGTTTCTTGCAAATTCTCAGATATCAGTGCACCTTGATGCTCCAAGTTACTCCATAGATACTCCATGTGTAATACTTATCTAGGCATGATGATATAACCTTCTGGCATGTCGTGAAGTTGTGGTTACCTTGCTACTGTTGATTAGAATGTCATTAACATACAAAATCTTATCACTTGCGTCGTATTACCTCGAGAAACATCTTATTTGTTAGAAGTGTGTCCACCCTAAGATTACTCACACTACTAGGCGTTCAGATTGGATAGCGCAATCCACATCCTAACCATATATAAGCATTTTCCACTGCCCTAAGTATCATTCATCTCCATCTGCATAAAAAAATGGCATCCCATCATGTAATGTTCTCTCAAAGATCAAAAGAAAAGTCAAAGTCAAAGTCAAAGGCCTAAATTAAATAATGCCATAAAGGCTAAAGAGGTGAAAAACAAAGCAAACAAAGTACAACTACTTCACTATGGTCCCCCCCTTTCAAAGTCCTAAGAGCAAAATGCCTATCTAAAGAAAAAAGAACCTAGAAAAAATTGTCAAACAAAAGAAAAGAAAGGGGAAGTGTGTGCAGACTGAAGTAGTAGGACTCCCCCAAGAAGGCTATTGTAAAAAATAAATGCTTAGATAAAATAAAGCTAGGCACGAAGATTGACTTATGCATGTCTACAACTTTGAGGAGCATCACATGATCATTCCCCCTTCCCTTTCCATCACTAACTTCATTAATTGCCTATCTCTTACTTGAAAACTTAGGAAATGTGGGTTTTCCCTCGGAATGGATTCATTTAATACAATTAATAATGTTTCCCTAGGTAAAACTTAGGCAAGTGTCAAAATTAATTTAATTGTTATGCTTACTAGGAAATTGTCACTTGGAAACTACAAATTAATAATGTTCTAGGGGGGCTAAAACCATCGTCTTAGGTAATTATTACACATTGGAGTATTATTTGATCCGCGGAACACCCTTTTTCCTATTTGAGCACATGCCTAATTCACAAACTTAAGCTAAAGGGCGAATTTTGATTTGACACATGATCTTTTCCATAAAAGAAAGGTAGCATGTTGGGCTTTTTTGTCCACTTTGATCATTTCCTAAAGGGTGTGCACCATTAAAAGCAAAAAAATCATATTTCTATTGTAAGACTACATCTAAAATAACATTTTGCTCATGGTTTTTAATTCTACCCATGGTTTTGAAAGTGGTTTCAGGCCTCCTCTTTATCTATAAAAGGGGAGAACCTCTCATTTGTAAACTGGTGGAAATTTGTTGGAGAATAAGAAAATGATATTTTGTTGCAAGTTATTGTCTTTCATTTTCTTGGGTAAATTTATTGCTTTCATTGGAGGGTAGCTTAGATATTGTTATCCCCAATTCCTAGGGATAACTAAGGAGATGATGTCTCAAGGCCCTCATGTTGCAGACATGGAGTACCGAGAGACAACCAATAGTGTCCACTTGCACAGATAGAGACCCGCTTCACCACCACAGATCTCAGGTTCATCATGAGGGTATCCACCACATCAACTTGATTTCAGAGGACATTGGGTCTTGCTCCATGAGGTACAAGCTAGGTATTATGGTGAGTGCCATTTTGATAATTGAGGCGTTTGAGTTTGTTGTATTTAAAATTGCTTTTGATTATTTAATGCTTGCTTGGAAATTATGCTCTTTTCCCTGTTTCACTTTGGTGGTTGACATTGCACCCTAGTAAGTGGTCACCCTTCGGGATAGGTTTGCTACTGGGAGGTCCCCATGACGAGTCATTGTGCCATTCTCGACCATACTTATCACCTTCCACACTTTGTCCCCTCATCTCCTTACCTTTTGGGATTTTCGGGTATACTGACCCAAGAAGGGATTGTCCCTCATTTCATGGGAAGAAGGGGCCGAAGGCCCAGAGGCTTTTAGCTGGAAAAAGATAAAAGCCAATCATGAACCTTCTAGATCCTCACCCAGGGATCCCGAGGACAATGAAATGTCTCTCATAAGAAACTAATGGGACTTGTGAAAATAACTAATACAAAATGCCAACCAAGGGGGAGCATGTGTGGGTAATGTTTTTCATGCTTAGGTAGAAGCCCCACACATTGTCTTTAAATTGGAGAAGCGTGGTGTGATTAGGGTAGAGTCAAGGTGGGCACTGTTTTTCATGCTTAGGTAGAAGCCCCACCTTGATTTCAACCTGAAAACATCTTAAAAGAACAAAAGACAATAAATGGGCTTGGAAAAAGGTTGCATTGAAAACGAAGGTGCAACACACCCTATACAAAGGCACCCATAATTGACATACTATGATCCCTTGTATGTCATGAACCCCATGCCCAAAAGTCTTGCCCCCATCCATGTCACTTTGTCCACATGACCTAGAGAGGGGTCCACTTGGGAAACACTCCTAGACTTGAGGTATGATTTACCCCATAGGTCGCTTTGTCAACCCCACCATACCTAAACTTAGCAAATTGCAAAGCGTCTTTAAGCACTTGTTTATTTTGATGAGGTGGTTTTGATTTACATGCTTAGATGGCTCTTTTATTGACTTGATTTACTTATCATGATGCATTTGACTTGAGATCCTTGGAGGGCATATTCATTGTTTTTGCAAGACCTAGTTGGTGGACAGGTTTGGAAGAACAAACCTAGCTTGGGCTTCCTTGGGGCTTGAAGCCCATAGGTTGGATACCATGGCCCACACACTAGACGATGATGACAACTTTGGGAGGCCAGAGAGACACCTTGGAGGACCTCATCTATGCCCCTACTAGCCCAACATTTTGCCTTTGGAGGCCAAAACGTCACATTTGGAAGGCTTGAAGTCTTATGGGGCTAGGGTTTGGGGTGGTAGTGTTGATTGACTTGACACTTCCCATGATTTCATGGAAGAAGGCATGGCTTGAAAGAAGAACCCTAGCCCATGAGAGGGAGGCCCTAGAAGGCCCAACAACTTCCATCTTCCACTCCAATGACTTGCAAAAGGGTGACAAAGCATCACCCCTTAGAAGGATGATATCACATTAGGGTTTTATTTTGTGCAAATTTTGAATTAAAGTCAAATTACTTTTGTAAAGGGACAAAGTAAAGGTCGTTGACCCCTTACTTTGTGGTTTACCCTAAAATTAAGTGGACAAACACTTTTAGGAGGATTTGTATAAATAAGGATCACTTCTATTTCATTTTCATCATAGCTCTCCCATTGTGAGAGGACTAATTGGCTGAAATTTGCGCCCTACTTGGGCAATTTGGTGTCTCTCTTTTGTGCAAATGATTTTTGGTGATCTCTCTTGGTGAATTGTTGAGCTAAGGTGGTGCCCACCTCTTGGAGACTTCTTCTCTTGCTTATGAATGGTCATTGCTTGGTGAACCAGGGTTTGATCTTGCATCTCTTTTGAAATTGGTAAGGAAAATCTGCAATTGTTAATTCTTCTTGCTTGTTTCATGATTATTGTTGGTTGAAGCCCTAGGAGGAGCCATCAAGTTTCATCTCATTTGCTAGTTTATAAGTCATTTATTGCAAGGTTGCTAGGAGGAGTACAAGGGTGTACACCCTCCTAGATTTTTCTTAGTTTGATTTGCATGCCCTAGGGAGTAAGAGCATTTACACCCCTAGGGATTTTGTTGATCTAACTCATGCTTTCAAGTCTCCATTCACCCAAATTTTAAAGGTACTAATCTGAAGTTTGCATTGGAGAAATAAATTGTTTGCTTTGGTAAACGTGATTTAGAGAGATATTGATCTTGTTTAAGTGAGAATCTTTTCTTGATGCTGAGGTTGTTAAGGCCTCTAGGACATCTTGTTTTTCTTGGTCTTCTTAGAGCTATAACTTAATAAAAGCTACAACCATTAGGGCTGCAGCAAATTACTCTTTTCTTGGTGATAACTCACATTTCAACCGTCAAATGCTGCTAATAAATTGCCCCTATAATCTACTAGTCTCAGTGCACTTTTTGGGTGGTTTACTTGCTTGTTTTGTGGGTTGAAATTTTCTGCTGTAGCAATAGTAAGTTACAGCCATAAGGCTGATAAAAATCTCTGCAATACTTGTTTAGAATAGCCTTAGTTTATTGCTAAAGTCTTATGCTTTCATGCTTGAGTTATACTAGTAATTGTTAGCTTATCTCTTGCATCATTTACTTGACTTTTAGCATCTTGTTAGCAGCTTTAAACAATCATTCACTTGCTGATATATATCTTTGCTGACTATTGTGAATAGGGACAACAAACCTAACTTGCTTGTCCACTTAACCTTAAGCTTGTATACTCGTCTTTTCTTGTGTCTCGGGCAGGTACAATCATCTTCTGCAGGTACTCAAGTTTCTTGACAACTATTAACCACTTCCGAGACTCATTTCCGAGTTATCTTCCACTTAGTATCTTGACCTATAGGGGCATCACTTCCATCATCTCACTTTTCGTCTCATTTCCTCCCTAGGGTCACCCAGGATTCCCCGTCACCCGGGATTCCCCCTTTGTGTTGGATTCTTCCTTCACTAAATTGAGGGGAGGTTTTATCTGAGGTGACAGTGGGTAAACTCTCCCACCGTTATTGCCATCCCGTGGATTGGGTTAGGCTTTGCCCAACCTACAATTTGCGCGATAACAGATATCAAATGCTGAAGTGGAGAATACTACATGTTAGAGGAACAAGGTAAGGAGTTAGGAGGTAACACTAACCCCTTGCTTCTTTGTTTTGTCTTAGATATATTTAAAAAAGAAGATCTAATGATTTCTTTCTATTATGTCTAAATTTTATCGCTAAATGCCAACATGTTGTAGGTTGTTTGTAGTCATTGATTCACCCCCATTTAGCCTAGACTCTAGCTTCCCCAAGTTTGGTGCTTTTCCTCTAGCCCCTAGTGAGAGAGTACACTAGCAAAATCATTTTATCAATTACTCTGGATCTGAGTGACCCCATAGCCCAATGGTAGGCTCTTTTTCCTCTTGATTTTTTTTTTTCAATAAAAAGAAACCCTTTTGATGTCTTCCATCAAGTTTTAATACCTTTTTGAGCTTTAATGATTTATCTTTCATTCAAAAATTTTCTTGTGCTAACCAAATTTCCAGTGAGTATTTTGCAGGGTTGGCACTGACAGGAATCTGGGTCTGACTTACTTTGTTATGCAGGTTGACCTCACGTGCTATCTTTATCTAGAGTCTATCTACTCTTTGGGGGTTAAATCTAGCATTTTTACTGCCTCATTTTCATACATATCTAGATATCACACCCAAAGGATTCAAAACATTTCATAAAAATAATTTTTTTTCTTAGGGTTTCGAAATTGTTGGGTTCAAAATCTAGTTCAAGCTTGATCACTTGCGGTGCGATTTTCCACAGTATCTAGCATAATCTTTAGAACCTTTTCCTGATGATTTCCCGAAAACATATTTGTTAATCTTTCTCCTGAGTTAGTAGAAGCCGATTTTCATCAAATCTAAATGTTATCCTCGTGCAAGGTTTTAACTCAGATCGGAGAGGGTTGGGATTTCTGCACAACTGATTTAGTTTCAAGACCTCGAAAATACCCTTAGTGGATCCTCATGCATAGTATTTCTTCTTCACCATTTTGACTCTCAAGTAAATCCGATTTTACATCATTCAAACGTAGTCCAATGGTGTAGTGTTTTGTAGGTTCACGATGCACTTCTTCCTTGTGATAACCTTGCCCAAAATCGCGAACTGAAAACCCATGGTTTAAAAAAAAACTCTCATTAAAACGCAACCCGTTGGAAGCAGTTCAACTTCTCTGCCTCACGGAGCTTGCCCATCACCTATTTTGAATCAGATTTGGCACCTAGACCATCAACTGTACATGAAAACCTTCAATCTTAACGCCCCTTTCCATAGAGTCACGATCTGCCTTACTTTCCCCTCGACTTACCCTCGATCCAAATCGCCGAGACACCTTCGACCTGCTATATTGCCCTCTGTTCTGACGTCCTCGGTCCAAAGAAAGCTGCGACCTGCACACATGATTGAAAGCATAAATAAACCAGTTTGATAATACACTGGCGCACGAAACTCTAGCGTAATTTTCATGTGTGTTGATATTACTGTCTATGGCTCGGATTTTAATTACTATGGTTCAATTTTTAAATCATTCGATTTGGCCACTTTGATAACTTGGTAATCCTTTAAGGTTTTAACCTATACATTTTATTTCATATGAATGATGTGTGATATTACAAAATCAAACTTTGGATTGTTCTAATCAAATTTTACTTTGGGGGGTTGACTTTATTCATTGGTAATATTTCACATATCAATGCATAGGAGTTTAATCTTTTACTTAATGTTCTTTCAACTTTATGATGTGTGACTGTTATTTAATGAAACACATGAGAATCAATTAATTCATGCATTAAATGATTGACTTTGCTTATCGGTAATAACACTCCCGAATTAAAATAAAATTTGAAATGAAATGCAAATGGGGTGCCATACTTTATTTTTAAACATTATATTTGTGTGCCAACTGATGTATGGTTTAAATGTTTGCATTTGAAAGGTGGCTTGGGTATATAATGTTAATGAATTCGACAACAACATTTCACTTTATACTTTATGCATGATGAACCAAACTTTACATTGAGAATATTTACAAATTCTTGTGCAAAACAATTAATAATTGCAAGTGGAATTTGAAATCATAACTTATATTTTGCTGGTACATGAATATTGGAAATATATTGGTGTGAACGTCATATTTGAACACTTCATTTTTGCAAGCAATGATAATGTTATCACAATTCTTGGCATGCCCCTGAGTGATCTAGGCTAGAGATGTGCATGCGACATCTATAAATATCGACAGGCAGTTGTCGTTGAGCATTTAAAACTGCGGTTTGGGATCAATACACACAGGGATATATTGCGATTTTAGAGGGCTGCCTAGAGATTGTATCTCGCCTTATTAGAAGTCCATGTAACCCATGTTGGTACCCACTCGAGTCGTATTGCATTAGACAACACCTGAACCCGAAGTTTCACTTCCACGTACCTTTGAGTATATTGGAAGTCCCCCTAGGTATCCCGAAACCAACCATTTGGCCGTCGGACTATTACAGTGCATCGAAAACAACATTTGGGAAGATAACTCATACCGTGGGTGTCCGAACCTATGGGTATATTTGAGGGCTATAGCCTATGGCACACCTTTTGACTAGAAGCATTTTTCTTTATTTTTTGGGTCTTGTCTAGAACATATTTGTTTCATAAAGCACTTGAATGAACGTGGAAGAATGACATTTAATGAATGAACGTTTAATGCATAAGAGACACTTTATTGTTGGCATTTTGGTTGTTGATGAATGGTAGACTGTGAATGAACGTCGTCTCGTATTGTCTTCTCTTGTTTAAGTGAATCAAACCTTTAGAGAAGTTAAGATCGAGTCAACATTGGTCCTTGTCCTCACCCTTTCTTACTTACAACGATAGGACTTATCGTGACTGCATAGGATCCCCTCCTTAGGTTAATGACCCTGGCCTATAAGTGCAGAAGTAGGGTTGTTGAGGTGACAGTGGGTGGCTTGCTTGTCCGTGTCCTTAGGTTGTCCCTTTGGAGAGGTTGGACCTTTCCTCTAGGGAGAGAATCCGAGGGACAACAGGGCCAAGGGCCACCCTTGTTGAATGGAACAATGCAATAAAATCCACAAGGACAAGGAATTTTTAACTGAAACAAACGTAGAGGCATTAGAGAAAGGAGTATTCACGATGGCCACACACTACGGTCCAAACCTCAAACAAGTCAACATCTCTATGATAAAGGAATAATCAATTTGCTCATTAGCCTCATCAAAGTCTATCTTTAGAAAAGAGCATGCAAACCATAGTCTTGGACCCACTCCAAGGCCAAAATCACATTATCCAAAATAAACCGACACAACACAATACTTGTATGTTCTCTATGTTCTCTCCAGACAATCGTCCTGTCCAAAACGTGCATACGAAAAGCCACTCCTTTAGCCAATATTTTATAAGAAACATTGAGCAAAGTAATAGGCCTCCAACCCTCAATGAAATCCCTGGTTGCATTTTTTGGAATAAGCTTAATATGACCTGGGTTAAGGGATTCAATCAAAGCCCCAATAGAAACTTCCTCAGCTAAACTACAAAAATTATCTCCTATTGTGTCCCACATGGCCTTGTAATACTCATAAGGAAGCTCATCCAAACATTGGGACTTTCCATTCTGCATGGAGTTAGGAGCTGCAAAACGCCCCTCCTTCGAGAAGTCACTGTCCACTTATCTTGTTCCTCAACATAAAACTTTATGTAGGACAACCTTATAACAATAGTTCTTAGCACCCACCATATGATCCATCAAAGCATAAAGCAAAAATTATTCTAAAAGTGTAAACCAAACATACCTTTGACCTCGACTTGTTTCTCCATAAGAGAATCATCCGCTTTACATAGACCAAGGACTTTTTCAACCAGAACCTTCTTTTTTAGGAAATCAAAATAGAACTTTGAGCCTGTAATGTTCCCAAGCCAATTTTTTCGCTTGGAACACTAACTGACCACTGATTTTCTTGTGTATGTGTGTTTATGTGCATGTTTCTTTCTTGGTTCGGTCTTAGGGTTTATCGTTCATTTATTAAGTCTAGATCTGAAGATAAACAATGAAGATGCAAGACAACACAAGATATGGAACCAACATCATAGATCTGACCTTTATTAATGTAATAAGCAAGAACCTGATACAAGAAGGATGCAGATCTGGAATAACATCAGATAGCTCCAATAGATAAGATATGAGCTGCTACAAAATGCTCCCGCTAAGAATATGCAAGCCTCCAAAGGCTGAATATACAATGAAGATCAATACAAGAAGAACCAGGGTCAAGTCCAAACCCCCTTGGCTGATGGCACGTCCTCCTGAAGAGCTGAGAAGACCCAAGGTTTCGGCCTAGCTGAAGGAAGCCTCCAAATAGCACCAAACTCCACAGAATGATAGATCGGGGCAAGTATAAGCCCTCCCTGAAGTCTCAAGTCAAGATGCCAAGATCTTCTCCTCCAAATTGCTGAATCCCCAATCAAGACTGCGCCCTCCTGAATACTGTCAAGCTCAATATTTCGGCCCTGATGAAAGAGGTTTCCAAATACCTTGAAACTCTCTAGAAAGATAGATCGGCCCACTGCAAGTCACTAGGTGAAGTCTCAGGGTCAAATCTGAAGTGTAACCCCTCAAAATTGAGTAGATCTGAATCACAGTAGTGCCCTCCTTCTCTCCAAAACGTGCCAAAGCTTTAGATAATTATCCGGCAAGAGTAACCCTTTCAAAATACACTAGATCTAATGATCAAGGCCCTACAAGAAATACCCAGGTGCTAGAATGTCAAAAAGCCTTGTCAATCACCTGGATTGAACTTCTCTCAAAGAATGATGCGCCCCCTTGCTGGAAACCCTCAAGGGTACGACCTGCTGCTCTCCTGGATGAATGATCATACCTGCGAATGCTATAGAATGGTGTGGGTGGAGTATTGCATCCCTGAGACCAAGCTTGGAACAAGATGGGTGGAATCTTTCACCACCGAGTTGTTCTCTAGGGTTTGTACTCTCAAAACCCTCAAAACTGTGTGCTCAAGAGCCCAATAGCAAAATGCATAATAATCCAAGATGAGTGAGAGGTGCGCCCTAGGCATTCCTTTATACCTCCTTCTATTCCTCTGTTGAGTTAAGTTAACCCTTTAGGTTCAACTCCTAACTCAACCTCAAGCGTTCTAATCTTCCAGTGAGTTACTTTTTACTTTTTCAAGTCAACTTCAAAATATAACATTGAGTTTAGCTGACTTTTCCCCATGCTGCATGAGACTATAGTCCAGAGGGGATGACTAGACTACTTAGTCTCTCCAAACCTCTTCATCAAGAGGTGGGGGACATTACAGTCTCCCCTGCTAGAAATTGCTTGTCCACAAGCAATTCTGAACCGGTCTCCTGTATCACTTGTTCACTCTCCCACGTAGCATCCTCATTGGGCAAGTCCTTCCATTTGACTAAGTATTCTTTGATGTTCCTCCTTCGGAGTTTCTTCTCCCGAACCTCCAGTATTTCCTCTGGCATCAGTACCAATTGCCCCTCTTCATCTAAATGTGGCAGTACCTCAAGTGGGGTGATGTGTTGGCCAATGACCCTCTTCAAGCACGACACATGGAAGACGTTGTGTATCTTGCTGCCCCGTGGAAGCTTAAGTTCATGAGCCACGACCCCTACTTTCCTGCTGATCCTATAGGGTCCAAAAAATCGGGGGGGGGGGGTTGGATCTTTTCTGCTCTGCTTCTTTTGATAGAAGCTTGTCGGTACGGTTGGAGCCTTAAGTAGACCAAGTCACCAACCTCAAATGTACGCTCTACCCTGTGTTTGTCTGCCTGGACCTTTTGCTGATTCTGTGCCCTTTGAAGATGATCTTTCAATTCCCTGAGTATGTCCTGACTCTGCTGCACCCAATCCTGCACCATAAGAGCTCTGCTATCACCGAAGGCAATCTCTACAAAGGAGAGAGGGTCATAACTGTACAAGGCCCTGAATGGAATCATACCAATGGACATATGATGAGTGGTGTTGTAACAGTATTCCCCCAGATATAGCCACCTAACCCATGCCTTATGCTGTCCTGCTACATAATTTTTGAGGTAGCCTTCCACCCACTTATTGACTATTTCGGTTTGCCCATCAGTCTGAGGATGGTAGCTGGTGCTAGGGGTCAAAGTCGTACCAACCAACCTAAATAACTCCTACCAAAAGGTGCTCATAAATCGGCTATCCCTATCACTGACAATGGTCTTGGGCAACCCATGTAGCCTGAAGATCTCCCTGAAGAACAAATCTGCAACCTGTGCTGCACTGAAGTCTGTGGCAATGGAGAAGAAGTGTGCAAATTTAGTTAACCTGTCCACCACCATGAAAATACAGTCTTTCCCCTGTGCCTTTGGCAATCCTGTGATGAAGTCCATGGAAATGCTTTCCCATTTGTGCTCTGGAATGGGTAAAGGTTGCAATAGTCCTGCTGGATGGGTATGCTCATCCTTGTTTTCTTCGCAAGTAGTGCACTCTTTGATGTGGCGCACTACATCTTCTTTGAGACCCTTCCATGAAAACCTCTCGTGTACCTGCCTGTAGGTTTTGACAATGCCTTGGTGCCCTGCCACCGGTGAATCATGGCATGCCTGTAGTATCTCGACCTTGAAGGATGACTCAGGAACCAAGAAAATTCGGCCCTTGTAGTAGATGATGTCATCTATGACTCTGAAGTTGTCATCCTGTATCTGCCCATCCATCAACTGACAAGCGAAGTGGTTTTTGGAGTATTCCACTAGGAGGTGGGCCTTCCAATCAACTGAGATATTGGTCATAGCATAAACTGATGGCCTTCTAGATAATGCATCTGCTACTATGTTATTCTTCCCCTTGACAAATTCAATGTCAAAATCATAGGCCTGTATCTTGCTAACCCACTTCTGCTGCCTCTCATTCAAGTCCTTCTGTTCCAAGAAGTACTTAAGGCTGTTGTGATCTGATCTCACTACAAATCTTGCTCCTACCAAGTATTGCCTGAATTTGGCCAAGGCATGCATGATGGCCAACATTTCTTTATCATAGATGGTGTAAAGAAGCTCAGGGCCCCTCAAATTTCGGCTCTCATAGGCAAGTGGATGCCTATTCTGCATAAGTACGGCCCCAATACCCTCTCCGGAGGCATCGCACTCCAATATGAAGGGTTGGCCGAAATCTAGTAAGGCTAAAACTGGGCATGTGCTCATTACCTTTTTCATCTTGTCGAATGTAGACTGTGCCTCCTCACTCCATTTGAAAGCCCCTTTCTTGGTCAAATCGGTCAAGGGTGCACAAAGTTGTGAGAACCCCTTGACGAACCTCCTGTAATAACTGCAAATGCCAAGAAACCCCCTCAACTCTGTAAGAGTCTTAGGTGTGGGCTAGTCAAGTATTGCTTGGGTCTTCTCTTGGTGTACCTGTACCCCCTTTACTCCAATGATGTGCCCTAAGTAGAGGACCTCTGTCATTCCAAATTCACATTTGGACTCCTTGGCATACAAGGATTGGTCCTCCATGATGGTTAAAATCTGTTCCATATGCTGAAGATGTTCCTCCCAAGTCTTGCTATAGATCAACAAGTCATCAAAGAACACAAGAAGGTGCTTCCTCAACTGCTTGTTGAAGACGTGATTCATGCATGACTGAAAAGTGGCTGGCGCATTGGTCAATCCAAATGGCATCACTAGGAATTCATAGTGGCCTCAGTGACACTTGAAGGCAGTTTTGGGGATGTCCTGTTCCCTCATTTTGATCTGATGATAATCAGAGCGCAAGTTAATCTTGGTGAAGTAAACAACCCCATGGAGCTCGTCCAATAGCTCATCAATCCTCGGAATGGGATACCTGTTTTTAATAGTCTTCTTGTTTAATGCCCTGAAATCAATGCACATGCGCATGGTTCCATCCTTCTTCTTGACCAGTACCATTGAAGATGCAAAAGGACTGGAACTTGGTCTAATGTGACCCATGTCTAACAGTTCTTTGATGGCCTTCTCCATCTTGTCTTTGTATTTCTTTGGGTGTCTGTAGGGAGTGGTGATGACTGGTTTCGCCCCCTCTTCCAGCTCTATGATATGCTCAAACCCCCTATCTGGTGGCACTCCAAGTGGAATGGGTCGAAACACCTTTTTATGTTTGTCAATGATCCTCTGAATCTCTGGTGCATAATGAACCTTTCCTTTCTTGTCCACACGTGCCAAAATCCTACACTCAGCAGCATATACAATCTCCTCTCTTCTGAAAATGGCCTCCATACGCTTTGCTGTAACCACTCTGGCTATGTTTCTAGACATGCCCTTGAGAACTACTTTTCTCCCACTCTCCTCTGTGAAAGACATCTCCATAGACTTGTAGTTGGTGGTGATAGGTCCCAACGTACTAATAGTCTGCTTGTTTAATGCCCTGAAATCAATGCACATGCGCATGGTTCCATCCTTCTTCTTGACCAGTACCACTGAAGATGCAAAAGGACTGGAACTTGGTCTAATGTGACCCATGTCTAACAGTTCTTTGATGGCCTTCTCCATCTCGTCTTTGTATTTCTTTGGGTGTCTGTAGGGAGTGGTGATGACTGGTTTCGCCCCCTCTTCCAACTCTATGATATGCTCAAACCCCCTATCTGGTGGCACTCCAAGTGGAATGGGTCCAAACACCTTTCTATGTTTGTCATTGATCCTCTGAATCTCTGGTGCATAATGAACCTTTCCTTTCTTGTCAACACATGCCAAAATCCTACACTCAGTAGCATATACAATCTCCTCTCTTCTGAAAATGGCCTCCATACGCTTTGCTGTAACCACTCTGGCTATGTTTCTAGACATGCCCCTGAGAACTACCTTTCTCCCACTCTCCTCTGTGAAAGACATCTCCATAGACTTGTAGTTGGTGGTGATAGGTCCCAACGTACTAAGCCACTGAACTCCATGGATGATGTTTGTATTAGGGAGGTCCATCACATAGAAGTCCTGTGCTAAGTCATGCCTACCTAGTGTAAGCTTCATCCTGGGAATATACCTGTTACAAGGCATGGTGATTCCTCCTGCTACCTCCACCTTGAATCCTTCAAATTCAATTATGGGTATGTGCCTCCTCTGTAGCAGTGTTGAGTCAATGAAGTTATGAGAAGCACCCCCATCAATGAGAACCGAAACCCTATGCCCCTGCAATACCCCTCTCATCCTGAAGGTGTTGTACTTGGTTACCCCACTGATGGATGCTAGCGTAGCTTTCTCTTTTGTTGTCATGCCATGACCTTGGCCTTCCTCTTCTGCAGTTTCGGTGGTGTCTGCCTCTATGTTCTGAATGTGGCCGAAATCCTCATCCTCATTATCAGATGTTACCTCAATGCAATGAGCCTTGCCACGACCCATACACTTGTGGGATGGATCCCAGGGCTCTTTGCATGTAAATCATAACTGCTTTCTCCTTAATTCCCTCCTTGTGTTCTCATCCATTCTACCTCTTCCCCTGTCAAACCCCCTTGGGTCTCTTCCTCCTAGATTCATTGGAGGTCTTTGGTCCCTTCCTCTGGTGTTTAGAGGTGGTCTAGGCATAAACTTAGGTTTTGCTGCTGGACCTAGATCTCTTGTCCTCCATATAGCATCCTGCAAGTTGGTAGGCTTGAAAGCCTTAACCCAACCCTTTAAGGGTTCCATCAAACCCTCTATGAAGAGCATCATGAGTCTTGTCTGTGACACGTCTTGTACCATGGCTACTAACCTCTGAAACTCCTCAATATACACCTCCGGTGATCCTGTTTGTCTGAGTTGTGTGAATTCCCTGAAATGGAGTTCTGGATCCCCCTGGTCAAACCTGTCAATGAGCCTCTGTGTAAACTCTGTGTATGCCACTATTTGATTGTGGCCAAGTGTAGATAACCCATGGTACCACCAATCATGAGCTTTTCCCTCCTAGTACATGGTGGCAAACTTGATGGCATCCATCTCTCTCATAGGGTTAAGCTGCAGGTAAGTGTCTAGTTTTTGTACCCACGCCTGTGCAGTCATCTTGGCCGAACCATCAAAGTAAGGGATCTCCATCTTCCCAGCCCTGCGCTCTAACTCATAGTTGTTTCTGTGGCACGACCTTTGAGTTTTTCCTCTGAATTTAAGTCCACAATACTGGTCTAAGGTGATTTGTCTTTGGACGGGTATGCTTAGTGAGTTGTATTCCCTGACACACTGATCAAAGTTGTCATCAAATTCGTCTTGGTAGCTTGGCTGTGGCTGTTCCTCCAAGAATGAAGGAAGATAGGGTCTATGGGTGGCCCTGCTGTGTGTCTGCTCCTATGGTGCACCTCCTTCATGACTTTGTCCCTCCATATGATAATAGGGAATATGTTCCTATTGATGCTTATTCCCTCCTTGAGAACCACTAGCCTCTTTGTTGGCATAAGTTTCTGGACCCTTACCTCCATGAGTCATCTGCATCAAAAGCCGTGATATCATCTCTTGGTTTTCACCTACCTTTCTCAAGGTCTCTGATATGTCGGCCCGTCCCCTACGTGTTGCCTCCTGGCTCTCCTGCAGGTATGAACTAGGTGACTCTGTGATACTTCTATGGAGCGTTGTAAGTCCCTAGCAATCCCTGCTATCATTTGTGGCTCACTGTCCTCACCTGACCCCTCCATTTCGGCTTCTGCCTCACCTGTCTGTTTCCTTCTTCTGCCCATGTAAATGCCACTGAACTTCTGCATGCGCTAATCCTCACAGGATGGGAGGATCAGAGCTCTGATAGCATTGTAATGTTCCCAAGCCAATTTTTTTTCTTGGAACACTAACTGATCACTGATTTGCTTGTGTATGTGTGTTTGTGTGCAGGTTTCTTTCTTGGTTCAGTCTTAGGGTTTATAGTTCATTTATTAAGCTTAGATATGAAGATAAACAATGAAGATGCAAGACAACACAAGATATGGAACCAACATCATAGATCTGACCTTTATTAACGTAATAAGCAAGAACCTGATACAAGAAGGATGCAAATCTGGAATAACATCAGATAGCTCCAATAGATAAGATATGAGCTGCTACAAAATGCTCCCGATAAGAATATGCAAGCCTCCAAAGGTTGAATATACAATGAAGATCAATACAAGAAGAACCAGGGTCAAGTCCAAACCCCCCTGGCTGATGGCACGCCCTCCTGAAGAGCTAAGAAGACCCAAGGTTTCAGCCTAGCTGAAGGAAGCCTCCAAATAGCACCAAACTCCACAGAATGATAGATCGGGGCAAGTAGAAGCCCTCCTTGAAGTCTCAAGTCAAGATGCCAAGATCTGCTCCTCCAAACTGCTGAATCCCCAATCAAGACTGCGCCCTCCTGAATATTGTCAAGCTCAATATTTCGGCCTTGATGAAAGAGGTCTCCAAATACCTTGAAACTCCCTAGAAAGATAGATTGGGCCACTGCAAGTCACTAGGTGAAGTCTCAGGGTCAGATCTGAAGTGTAGCCCCTCCAAACTGAGTAGATCTGAATCACAGTAGCGCCCTCCTTCTCTCCAAAACGTGCCAAAGATCTAGATAATTATCCGACAAGAGTAACCCTCTCAAAATACACTAGATCTGAAGATCAAGGCCCTGCAAGAAATACCCAGGTGCTGGAATGTCAAAAAGCCTTGTCAATCACCTTGATCGAACCTCTCTCCAAAGAATGATGCGCCCCTTTGCTGGAAACCCTCAAGGGTACGGCCTGCTGCTCTCCTGGATGAATGATCATACCTGTGAATGCTGTAGAATGGTGTGGGTGGAGTATTGCATCCCCGAGACCAAGCTTGGAACAAGATGGGTGGAATCTTTCACCACTGAGTTGTTCTCTAGGGTTTATATTCTCAAAACCCTCAAAACTGTGTGCTCAAGAGCCCAATAACAAAATGCATAATAATCCAAGATGAGTGATAGGTGCGCCCTAGGCATTCCTTTATACCTCCTTCTATTCCTCTGTTGAGTTAAGTTAACCCTTTAAGTTCAACTCCTAACTCAACCGCAAGCGTTCTAATCTTCCAGTGAGTTACTTTTTACTTTTTCAAGTCAACTTCAAAATATAACATTGAGTTTAGCTGACTTTTCCCCATGCTGCATGAGACTATAGTCTAGTGGGGATGACTAGACTACTTAGTCTCTCCAAACCTCTTCATCAAGAGGTGGGGGACATTACAGAGCCCTCGTCCCCTTCCTTAATCCACTACAACCTGGGACAGACTCGTGCCCCCTAGTAATGTATTCTTTGTTAGTTTTCGGGGTTACTCTAAAAGTGTTTACACCATGTTTAGGAGTGTTTCATGAGATTTGGGGTACATGGGGTATGATCAACCCCTTGGTGGTCTGTGATGGATTTGTGCATGGGAGATGGTTCGTGATGGATTTGTAAATTGGAGATGGCTTGCTTTGTGGTTGCTTGATCTCAGTTGGGTGCTTGCATGATATTCTTCCCTAGGGTGCTGGGGATCTCCTCACAACTTTGGTGACATTCTACATGATGGCAACATGGAGATGGTTGCTTGCTTGGAGAATGCCCTACTTAGGAAGATGAGTGTTTTGCTTCCTCAAGGAAGGCATTGGGCCCTAGACAACAAAGGGTAGCTTGGATGCCTGCATGGAGTCTTGGAATTGGCTCGGGGACACCTGGGTTATGATAGCGTTGATGCATGGGGAGTGGACCCAGTGGATTACATGGTTTAGGAGGTTCGTGGGAGTCTTTGGAGGCTTGTGCAAGGAGTGTTAGATACATGTCATGGAGCACTGTTGCATTTGAAGCCATGCTCGTGGATGACATTGCCTTGGAGCTTGACATGTGTACTCTTGGAGCGCAACGCTCCACATGTGTTATTGTAGGTTGCTTGTAAGGGCATAGACTCACATATGCATTGTTGTCCTCCCTTACCTCTCATATATAGAGGAAGGAGCGAGTCCTTCATTCACTCATTCATTCTTGTTCATTCTTGTGTAAAGTGTTCATTTTCTGTAGCAACAGAAGGCGTCTACTCATGCCTATGTGTCCTAGGCATGAGAGGGGACATTAAACCTACCCATGTCAGTCTAAGTCTTACTTAGGAAACCCAACATAAAATTTTCCTTGCTAGTGGTTTGTGGGGCCCAATTGGGTGGGGCGCTCAGCCTAGTGCTGTTTGGGGCCCTGCTGAGTGGGGCGCCCAACTTAGTGGAGGATGGGGTCCATAGGAGAGTGGCTGCTCAATCTGAGCCCTTGAAGCTCTTGCTGGGTGCTGATACCAAGGCAACAAGGAGGGGGCTGGGGTATAGAGGGGTTGAGGGTGATGGGCATTCCTCATTCTTCATGTTTGAGAGAAGGAGGAGAGGAGGAGAGAAGGAGGAGCTAGAGGTTGTGGAAGAGGAAAAGGGCTGTTGTGTGAGTGCTCTATTCTTGGCTGTGTTGAACAACAAGCTCAGGGCCATTTCTGGGAGTACCTGACAACAAGAAGAGGCCATTTACAGGACTGCACATGACATCAAAGTGTTGCTGTGAGCAGGGTTCTGTAACAACAACAAACAGGGGGATTGTTAGTGTCCTTACAACTTTAGCGTCGAGGGTAGATGCAGAGGCTAAGTTGCAGCAGTTTAAAGGGTCACTTCAGAGGCCATTTGACAACCACTTAAGGAGGAAAACAAGGCCATACAACAACAATCTTGAACAATTGAGTTTGCTGGGCCATACACTCAAGAAGTGGAGCTTTTTTGGGCTGTAAGAAATTGTATGTTACTGCTGTAATTATTTTCCTCTGAAGCCTCTAATAAAAAGCCTCCCTTTGTTGGTTTTCCCCACACTGGGGTTTCCAGGGTATCTACTGTGTTAATGTGTGTTTGGTTTTGTTTTATTCCGCTGTGCATGCATGTATACTCAGTTGGTGTAATCTTAGTGTTGACCGCCTATTCAACTAGGGGGTCAACTCCATGTGCCATGAAGATATGCATCATCAGATGCAAATATGTTGAAGACAGTTTGGTTATACTGGGCAATTTATGCCTCTAGCACAAAGTTTTGTAAACGAAATTTCCGCACCCTTGCGTGGGTTAATAATGTAATAGGTCTGCATGGATCATAGTTAGGTCAGGTACCTTGGGATGTTTTCATTGGGAGAGTTCTTTTCACCGAGGGTTTTTTATCCTTAGGTTATCAATTGGGCTTTTCAGCCTGGTTGATTTCCCTTGAGTTTTTCCCTCACACCTGCAATAATTCCTCCAAAGTGGTGAACAACGTTCTAATGGTCTCATCCTTTGGTAGCTATTGTTTAGGAATGATGTAAATGACCATGCAAGACATCATAGAAAGTTTCGCGGAATTTCGTCGAGTCTAGATAGGTTTTTTTTAATTAATTAAATTTAATTAATTTTCCTAAGGTTGGGATTTTAATTATTTAATTAATTAATTGTTTTTGAGCAATTATTGTAAAAACTAGGGCTTTGGGTTTTTGATAGGGGTATTTGTGCTCAAAAGAAATGGAAAGGCACCCCCTACACCCTTGGGCCAAGTTTCAACTCAATTGGACAAGTTTTTCTAGTCATTTGTCCACTCGGAGTGTCAGTCAGTTAAAACAACAATTTTAATTGCTAAGTATGACATTGCCGAAATGCAATTTTTGTAATTTTTGAGTTAAGTGGGTAATGTTAAGATGTGTAAAGGCAAGAGGCATGATTCCTGTTGACCGCCCATTTAGCACTGGTGGTCATCTCATGTGCCATGAAGAGATGCATCATCAAATGCCCATATTGTGGAAGACTTTTGGTTCTACAGGGCTGTGTTTGGCCCAACACTTATTTTTGTACTTGGAATTTCCGCACCCTTGCGTGGGTTAATAATGTAATAGGTCTGCATGAGTCATGTCTAGGTCAGTTACCTTGGCATCGGTTCACTGGGAG
>JASDQU010101998.1:9064-63348 GCA_032191745.1 Picea mariana
CCGGTAACAGATCAAAACTTGTCTCTCAAACTGAGCAAGTGAGTTGTGATCAAATGAGGCGCTAGCCTCCTTTATTTATACAAGTTCTGGCACATGTGAAGTGTCTCTTCACTGGCAGGGCTGACTTCTCAATCTGGGTGGGTAAACCCACCTTTATTATATTTCTTGGTCTCTTATTTAGCTGCCGGGGCCGACTTCTTATTCTGCCTATTACAATTGTCTTTTGACCAATCCGCAAAAGGGGATTTGGTCCTATTACAATATCCGACATGATCAATCCACAATGGGGATTGATCCTATGAATAAAATATCAATAATAATAAGAATACTCTTTGCAGTTACATTATTTCAACAAGCTGGACCCCACAATGCCTCTCAATAACCCCTGTACTCACTATAACATCCATCTAGCTACTTTGGTTCATAAACCTCTGCACTGTGATGATGTCCCAAAGTGGGGACATTACACATACATCATTCTTTATAATGGATTGGTATTCTTCTGTCATGGCATCTGCCCATTCTTTCTTCTGAATGGCTTCTTCAACGCAAGTAGGTTCCTTCTCTAGGAGATCACACATCAAAGCCAAATAACTGGAGAATGGCTTGGGTTTCTTGACTTGTCTCATTGTTCCTTGGGGGCACCATACTTCTCTCCATCTTGAATAAGTTCCCTTGCCTAGGTTGGCTTTCTCTTGTGGGAGATCGTCATCTAGGGAGGTTCTTGAGATTTTATTATGTCATGATCTTTTGGAATCTCCTCATGAGGGGAAGTTATGATTTCCCTCACTAGTTCTGCAACTCTGGGAGCTCTAGGTTCTTCTTCATATACTTCTTCAGGATGGCATCTTCTTGATTTCTTGAGTGCTACATCTTCATCAAAGGTTACATCTCTGTTGATCTCAATATGATGGTAACTTGGTATATAAATTCTGAAGGCCTTGGAGACCTCACAGTATCCAACAAATATTCCCTTCTTTCCTGAAGAGTCCAACTTGTTTCTCTTCTCTTTCGGAATGTGTACAAATACTAGACAACCAAATATTTTGAGATGGCTTACTTCTGGCTTCTTTCCGGAGAACATCTCTTCAGGGGTTTTGAACCCAAGTGCACTATGGGATAATCTGTTCTGTACATACACTATTGTTCTTGCTGCTTCTGCCCATAAGTGCATTGGAAGATCTTGATCATGGATCAGTCTTCACTGCTTCCATTATAGTTTTGTTCTTTCTTTCTGCTACACCATTTTGTTGAGGATTGTAGGGAGTGGTGACCTCCCTCTTTATCCCGACATCTTTACAAAGTTTACAAACTCTTTTGAGGTGTATTCTCCTCCATTATCTGACTTGTGTATCTTGATCTTTCTTTCAGAGAGATTCTCTATCAAGGCTTTGAATTCCTTGACTTTTCCAAACACTTCATCTTTTGATTTCAAAAAATAAACCCAGGTTTTGCGAGAATAGTTATCAATAAAAGATACATAGTATGCATACCCACTAATGGAGGTTGATGGCATTGGGCCACATACATCTGAGTGGATGAGCTCTAAGACTCCTTCTGCTTTACTATCGCTTTTCGGGAAAGGGTTCTTGATGTTCTTTTCTTGTGCACATCCATTGCACAAACCTTCATGGTCAACCTTGAATTCTGGTAGACCTGTGACTGCATTGCTTACATATGGTAATGCCTTGTAGTTGATGTGAGCTAGTCTTCTATGCCAAAGTTCAAATGGATTTTCAATGGAATGAGTCAAGGCTGCTTCTGAGTGACCTTTTAGCTTATGCAAGCCACCTTCTTCTGTTCCAATAACAATTGCATCTTCTATGGTTTTTCCTTTAGGCCACATAAGAACGTCTCCATCTATGAAAGCAACTCTGAAGCCTTTCTTATCTAAAGCTGAGATAGAAAGTAAGTTCTTTGTCAAACCTGGTACATATAGTACATCCTTCATCTTCGATGGGGTCCCTGAATCAAGTTTGTAATTTGACTCTCCTACTCCTTTGATAGGGTACTGATAATCATCTCCAAGTGTAATTTTCCGAGGAAAGTTCTTTTCTGTAAGGAAAGAGAGAATGTCTCTTGGACCTGTCATGTGCTTGGAAGTACCACTGTCTATGAGCCAAGTATTTTCACCAGGTGACACTGATCCTAAGAGGGTAGAGATTAAGACATAGTCTTCAATTTGTTCTTTTATCATCTTTGTGGGTGGCTCCTCATCTTTAACTGTATGGGCATGGTGCCTTTTGTTTCTCTTCTTGTATTCTTCTCTTCTAGTTGGACAATTCTTAGCAATATGTCCCATCTTGTCACAATGGTAACATTGGTAGGAGGAGAAATCCTTTTCTCTTCTTTGACCTTTCTGAAACTTCTAGAATCTCCTTGGAGGGTGAGATTCTTTATGGATGAATTTGTTTGGGAAGTGAGACTCCTTATGTTGATGAGTTTCCTTCTGGAAGTGGGACCTCTTCCTTCCTCCTTTAGTATGAGCAGCTAGGGCTTGATCTTCATCTCTTGATAGTACTGCTTCCCGGTTAGCTACTCTTGCTTCTTCTTGAATACATTCTTCCCACAGAGTGTCAAAATGTAGTTCCTCCTTTCTGGCACAAATAGTTTGGATGAACGAATCCCAAGGTCTTGTGAGACCATTAAGAGATGTCATTATGAGTTCATCTTCATCTAGAGTATCACCAATTGCTTCTAGTTGTTCCTTGAATTGTGATATTCTAGAGAAATATTCATGAACTGTTTCTCCTTTCTGCATCCTTGTACTTTTGAGTTGAGTTCTTAGATTCATCTTCCGGTTGATGTTCTTTCCTTCATACATTCTGGTTAGGGCATCAAACCTTTCTTTTGGAGTTTTCTTTGAAGCCACTTGAGCGATCAAGTGATATTTAATAGAGTCTGCAATGATTCTTTTGGCCTTAACTGTGTTCTTATGGTGTTTTTCTTTAGTTGCAACATCGATAGGTTCTGGTACATCTTCTTTAATGAATCTTGCTAGGTCATTCTCTTCAAGAATGAGTGATATCCTATACTTCCAGGCACGGAAGTTATCCACACCTTCTAGCTTGTCAACAAGCTTAGTGCTTGCAGACATCTTGACCTGGAGCTGGGAAAATGACCAAAATTGAAAATGCTCAAAATTTAAATCTGAACTTACCAGGAGGTGCGCTTGGCTAAGGCGAGTAGCCTTGTGCAATCTGATTTCAGAAAATCCAAATTTTTCCCCTTCAAACTGGGCCTCCAGAATTCTGGACCGGTACTTCTGGTACCGGTTCTAGTTTCCTGGTTTTCTGGTTTTCTGGTACCAGTGAAAACTAGGGTTTCACTTTCCGAGAGTTTTGTCCACTGAAAAAGTGTGCTAAGGCTGCCAAAGAGTTCACTAGGCTAGGGCGCACTTCCTTGATGAGTTATAGGCTGAAATTCCTCTTCAATAGAAAACCCTAATTTTCTTTTACGACAACAGTGACGTTTTTGCTTATCCAGTGAAAGGTGCTCTCTTCATTTTAGCTTTGAAACCATGTTAAGTTTTGAGCTATTATTAGGTTTCTTTTCAATTTACTAGATAACAATAGCATAGGTAGTATCACTGAGAGAAACACAATCACAGGATACATATCATTTATCTTGGAAAACCCTCATGGGGGAGAAAACCCAACAAAAACTTCCTTAATATAGATAGCCAATACAATGCCAAGACAATAAACCAAAACACTAGAGAATATTCAACACTGACAATGCGCCTCTCTCTTCCTTCTTCTCCCGACTGCAGCAACCAAACTTGCGCACTTGATGAGTGAATGAGTGAGTGAGACAATGAGATGCTAGCCTCCTTTATTTATACTAGCTGGCAGGCGCTGGAAAGGTCTCTTCATTGGGTAGGGCCGACTTCTCTTCTTAGTGGTTAAAACCACTTTAATTAGGCCTGGGGGCCGACTTCTTAATTTGCATAATACAATTAGGGTTTGACCAATCTACAAAAGGGGATTTGGTCAAGTACAAAGCCCGACATGATCAATCCACAAAAGGGGATTGATCTGATGAATAATAACTCAATAATAAATAGAATACTCTTTGCAGTTACAATATTTCAACACATTTGGCAGCTGGGTTTCTTCATTGTGGGTCGAGTTTGTTTATTGGAAGGACAAGTTTCTCTTTCTGGGCGAAATACCTTCTCGTGGGGGCGAGTTGGGGTGTGAGAGGGCCGAATATTCTTGGTAGATATCATATTTCCCTTTTGCTGGGTCGTTTTCTTACTGTACAGGCCGTGTTGGTTGAAAGAGGGCCAAATATATTCCAAAATGGGTGTATTCTCTATGCTGGCGAGTTACTTTAAGTGCTGGGTTGATTTCTTTCATCAAAAGGCCGAGTTATCATACTATTGGGTCGATTTTTGTGGTGTGAGCTGAGATAAGGCGCTGGCTGAATCTCTGTGAAGAAGAAATCGATTTGGATAAGTAAAGAGCCAAGTTTCTGGTGTGGAAGAGCGGCTTCTGTGACTGATATCAGTGTTATCGGGTTGCTGTTATAGGGGTTGAATCTGGGCAGCTGCAATCTATATGCTTGCTGCTAATTTCTGGGTTGCTGTGTCCACATATTCTGGCTGATTTTCTCATATACAGACTTGCCTTCTTTGCTGAGAACGACTGTACACAAATCATCACCTACAGGCTGAACTTCTCTGCTATTTGAAGGGCGACCCACAGATATACATATACCAGGTTTTCCTTGTTTACATTATTGTACTGTTGTTGGGTTTCTTTCTATATATATTTATATATCAGCTGTACTAAATCACCATAGAATAGACTGTTATATATATTAATATATCAGCTGTACTATTTATATATTTGTTGAGTGTTGATATCAGTGCTTATTTGTAGTGATCAGCATAGAATAGACTGTTATATGTAAACTGTTGATTGTATGCAAACTGTTCGTTAAAATGCCTGCACAATAAATTGAGAAAAAATCCCAAAATAATTAGTGGGAACACTACAAATTATAGAGTTTTTGCAAAGCAACAAATCTCACAATTCCTTATGTTTTGGGCAATTATGTATATTGTAATGCTCTTTTAACAAAATGTGTTTTACTCATGCCATTGGACTAGAACTTTATTTTTGTATTTTATTTAAAATAAATGCATGCATGGTTTGACTTTTGTCTAAAATTTGTTTTTGACCTGCCCAGACTAATCATTTCAAGACATTCGCTGAAGTTTGTTTTTGACCCACCAATACTAAATTATCTTAAATGACCAACTTTGGTGGTGAACGAAGATTTTAGTTCGACTGAAAATGAAGGTTTATGGACTCGTTCTAAGATGGGAAATGGTTCTTGATTTATGTCCACATGCTTTTCTAAATAAAGTTATATTTATTTTGTTCTTGAAAAAGAACAACTTTATTGTGAAAATGATTGTGAAGTTCTTTTAGGTTGTTACCATCGAGCAAGTTGTTCTTGTTTGAGGTTTAATTAAATTTGAGGATAGGTCTCACAAATTGCTGGGATTTCCTATCGTTCATCAAATGAGCAATATTTGATTTATTGGTCTGTGTGTTGTCTTTTACAGCAAACTATCAAGCAGTTCGATGCCTTTGCTTGAATAGCTTAAATGAAGGAAGAACATCAGTACTACTTAATTGTTTCATTACGAATGGTCAAGGTGGGGATATGATATGATATGATATGATCGTTTCTTTTTCTTAATTTGTTGCTTCTTTCTCTATTTGTTATATATTATGCTTAGCTGTAAGGCTTTGTACATTTATAATGTATGTTGTATTGCAATTCTTTAACAAGTAACCTCCTGCATTTTCTAGATAATAGGCAACAATCTGAATTTTTTGTTTTACATTGAAAACTGTGCATGTGGTACATGTCTTTGCAGTGCATATCTTCATAAGTTGGGATTCCATGAGCATTCAGTTCATTTGAACAACTATAATGAACATGCAATTGCACTTGAGTTTTGACTTAGATACTAGTTATAGTTGATGTCAAGTTGCAACTAATAAGATTCATTGGAGAATGTAAAACTGGCTTCTATTTTTGCTAGGTTATTGGGTTATGCTCTGGATTTTCCCATGTTTTCCAACTAGAACCTCCCAACTATGCCTACTATGACCAGAACCAACATTAATGTTTCATGTCAAATTGCCAACAATTGTTTGCTAACTAAAAAAAACTCGAGAAATCCATAATGTGAAATTTGAAACTAAAGTAAATTTTCAATTTCTCTTTTTTTGTCACTCATCAAAGTCCTAATGGTTCTGTCGAGTTGTTGTAACTTGTAAGTAATGAAAATACATTTTTCTCATTGCACTAAGAGAAGCAAGATGCTCTTACACCCTGAGGTGGAAGAGTTGGCTGCTTTTCTTTCAATTAATCACCTTAACATTTAAAAAAATATTAACCCTGGATCCTTTAAGTGACAAGAGGTTTTCACCTAGGTTTCTTTTGATCCCTCTTTGTATTTGACAAATCTGGGTTAAGATGGATCTATCCTAGTTGTAATTTTATGGAATACATGCAAAAATATTTTAAATTTTAAGCCATAGTGCTTAGTCTCAGAAGTTGAAAAGTAGGGTTCATGCAATATAAGCATATTGCATTGGTAGTAAATAGTCCACCACTTAGAAGCATCAAATATTCCTATTGACTGCCTATTCAGCTAGGGGGTCAACTCCATGTACCATGAAGATATGCATCATCAGATGCTACCAAGTCAGATACTATTTGGTTCTACAGGGCAATTTTTGCCTCCAGCACGTATTTTTGTAATCAGAATTTCCGCACCCTTGCGTGGGTTAATAATGTAATAGGTCTACATGGATCATAGGTAGGTCAGTTACCTTAGGATTTCTTCATTAGGAGAGTTCCTTTCACTGAGTGTTTTTTATCCTCAGGTTATTAATTTTGTTTTTCAGCCTTATTAATCTCCCTTGAGTTTTTAACTCCCACAAATAATTCCTCCAAAGTGGTGAAAGGCGTTCTAATGGATTTATCCCCTAGTAGCTAGTGTTTAGGAATGATGTAAATGACCATGTATGACATCTCAAAAAGTTTTGCGGAATTCTGTCGAGTCTAGATAGTTTTTTTTTTAATTAATTAAAATTGCCTAAGGTTGGGTAATTTAATTAATTATTTTTTAATTATTTTTGAGCAAATATTGTAAAAACTAGGTCCTTGGGCTTTTGCTAGGGGTATTTGTGTTCAAAAGAAATGCAATGAGACCCCCTACACCCTTGGACCAAGTTTCAACTCAGTCGGACAACTTTTGCTAGGTGTTTGTCCACCAGGAGTCTCAGTTAGTCAAAACAACCATTTTAATTGCTAAGTCATGACATAGGAAAAATGTAATTTTTGAGCAAATGGATGAAAGTAAAGGTGGAAAATGATGAGAAAGATTTTTCCTAACCTTTTCCAACCCTCACATAACCCCCTCACCTATCCATTAAGCAAAAACGTCACTTTCCCTAGAGAGGTGTGCCCCCCTTCTAGAAAGTCTCCAAAAAGTAAAAAATAAATTAATTAATTAATGGGAGACTTATTCTATCTCTTGGTGTGCCTCCTTAGACCCTACAATTCATCATTTGACTTGTCAAAGCCTTGCCAACTCACTCCAACTCATTGCCACTTCATCCATCCATGCCAAAACCCTAACTTTCCAAAACCCTAAAAGTGATTTTTCTTTGATGTGTGACACTTGTAACTCATCCAAGAGGGGTAGCTTTGCCTTCCCAAGTATAAATAGAACCCCTCCCTCTCTCATTTCTCACCATCTCTTGAGCTATTGTTATGCTACCCAATTCTTGCCCCATCCCTCTCTCTCATTTGTACATTTTGCTCTCACTTCATTTTGCTCTTGAGAGGTTTGGAGCAATTAGTTGCTGCAATCTCTCCCTTGGATTAATAGAAAGACTTTGGAGGATTTTGAAGTAACAAAGATTAGTCTTGCTACTTCCATGCACATGAGGTGATCTTGTTCCTGGTATTTTCTTGTTTGAGATTTAGAATAAATATCTAAAGCAAATTAGTTTGTTTGGATAGATCATGCAATAGTGTAGTTGTAGATCTACTTGAGTAGGGTAGTAAGTAGTGCAAATTAGTTTGTATTACTTGTTTATCTTGCCTTTTATTTGCTCTCATCTCACATTGGTTCACAAGTTGCAGGTTTGCTTCAAGGGTTTTGTTGGGATAGCCTCGAGCAAGAGTCTACCCTCATAGCTCACCTAAACTTCATAGTCTTTCCTATCTTATTTTCTGTTCATTTCATATCAGATTTGGTTTGCTAACAATCTTAGATGGGTCAAACAAAATCATTACTTTTTCTGAAATTTGTATGTAGGAAATTTCTGTTAAAAAACAGGAATTTTCTTAACTTACTTGTGTGTTTTGCAGCATTTCCAGCAAGCAATAACTTGCTGGTTTTTGTAGATTCTTACCAGGTCAAGGGGTTATGCTGCCCATTTTCGGTCACAAAACACACCAAAAACTTTTCCTTTGATTGGGTAACAACACTCAACCATTCCTCTTTCATTCTAGCATTGTAGCAAGCCATCGAGAGTCCCTTGAGGCTTGTATTCTTGTAATAAGTTTTATGTTATTGTAACGTTTGTTAGTGCCTACTCCTTGGGTGAGAGATTGGCAAAGCCACCCCCAAAATCGTAAGGCTAGGGTGTATTTTTTAATTTTCTGCATTTTTTCATTCTTTTGCCCCACTTGTCATTAGGGTAAGATCATGTGGCTAGGATTGTCTTAGTGATAGTTTAGCTTTTAGATTCCAACCCCCTTTGGCACAAAAAAGGAAGGCTTGCCTCCACCTTGTGCCATTGTGAGTGGTTTGTTGTTTTTTTTGCTTTCATTTCAAATGTTATTTCATGGTTGCCTACACCTTGGATGAGTAGTTGGCAAAGCCAACCCCCAATATAGTATGGCTAGATTAGTTGTGCATCTTTGATATGCTTATGCTCATGGTTAAAATAATCTAGAAGTAGATCTCACACTCACATAACTAGATCTTAGCTTAAGCCCTTGAGGCATAGATTTACTCTCACACTTTAAGTCTTTCATATTGCAAGTTAATTTTCATAGCATCTATCTTAATGCAATACACACATGGGTAAATGATGATGTTTTAAGGCAAATCCTTTTTTTTATATATATATGCAAGTTCTTGTCCTTTTAAGCACTCATTTCTTTTAAGCTTGAAAACACTTATGGATATGTGAATGGTGTAGAAGTAACTTTTTCATTTCAGCAAATCATTATATGTTCTATATGTGTTTACATGCTTCAATCTCATGTTTTAGAACACAACTTATGTTGGTTTAAAAGTTTCGGTTTTGGCATTATTTCACTGTTTTTAGGCAAGTAAAAGTCACCTAAACACTCTTAAACACTTAAAAATACTTAGTCCATAGGCATAATAACTTACTAGACTTAATAGGACACCTTAATTCACCATCTTCGCCATCTAAAACGGGGTTTGAGGAAGGCAACGGAAGGTGCTAGGCCGGGGATGGTCTCACGACACGCGGCGTCCTTTCCAGGAGTACTCGGATCTTAGGGTTGACCTGTGAAGCTAGGGTAGGCCTCATTGCCTCACTTCTTGAGCATCCAACAACCATTTGGTAATTGGGGGAGGAAAATTTTGGGTTGACACTTAGCTAGGAGTAACTCAAAATTTAATAATCTTTAAGCAACTCTTTAATCCACTAAGCATTTGGGCATCATCTTCATTGGTACATCTCATGGTTGTCATCTAAGTAATACTTGCAAGCACTCTTCACTTTTTAATTTTACATGCAAGTCTATTTCTTTGGGCTTTGTGGATTAATCATCTAAGTGTCATCTTTTATGTTGTGGAGCACTTCTTCTTCAAAAGCATTTCATTTTATTTAATTAGTGTTCTTTATGGTGTGATCCCTCAAGAGGTTGCGCATCCCCATTGGAGGCACTATCTTGTTGGGTCTTGAGTGTTGTGGTTGCCATTGATAAGCAGTCCAATAAAGTAAGTGTTATTGGGGCATGCTTGGCTTGATGTGTTGATAATCTTTATGCTTTGAATATCTTTAATTTCCTGCACATACAAGCACGTGGTTAATAAGTCTTTTGTGTCTTTTGTATCTTGCAACCCTTAGACTTTCTTGTTGTATATCTCTTGTTCATAATTGTTGTAGGATCTATCATTTCGTTTTTTAGTTGTAAGTATTTGTATCTAACATTGTTGTGGAGCAGTTGTACTTATTTGTAATATTTTGTAATCATTGTAATCTAATCCCCTCAAACATTAGTTGACCCCTTTGCCCAATCTTAGGCACTAGTCTTAGTTGTCCTAGGAAAAGGCTTGCTTGTCATAAGTAAATCATTGCATCTTGCATTGCTGCCTTTGCATCATAGGTTAGTCTTTCCCCCCAACCTTGTAACTAACTAAAACCAACTCCTATAACATAACGTAAATCACATCTAGTAACTAGGGTCTACCCCCCTTTGCTTCCCTAGGAGTAAGCCTAGAAGGAAGAGGTTCCAGTCAAAGTAACAGCGTGGGCTGTGAACCTAGGCATTGTGCCTCCAAGGACACACTAAGTGAGTTGGACTTTGCTCACGTTTGCAAGTGTGTATAAGGACGACAACAATTCCCATAAATAATCACTAAATACAACATCATTCTTGATTACAAGATGGCATATGGCATCTTTAATCGAGGGAATAATGATAGTCTAATTAATTTCAAAGAGCATTTTCATCTATTTCACTTCACCTACAAAGAGGATAGAAACATGAACCTAATACAAAGAGGATGGAAACATGAAGAATTCATGTTGTCTACACTTTGTTTTGAAGCAAAGCAAAGAAAAGTAAGTGGAGGTCTATGTTATCTCTACCTCATCACTTGCTTTGAAGCAAAGAAAAGAAAAGTAAGTGGAGGTCTATGTTATCTCTACCTCATCCCTTGCTTTGAAGCAAAGCAAAGCAAAGTAAGTGGAGGTCTATGTTATCTCTACCTCACCCCTTGTTTTTGTTAGCTTTTGGGGTTACTCCAAAAGTGTTTACAACATGCTTGAGGGTGCTTCATGTGATGTGAAGTGCATGGTGTGTTGACTACCCTTGGTTGTATTGTAGTGGACATACAAATTGGCGATAGCTTATGCATGTATTGCTATACCTTGACTTGATGCTAATGTGGTACACTTCCAAGGAGGTTGGAGACCTATGTGGCATGGTGACATTCTTCATGAGGCACGCATGGAGGACTTGGTTTTTTGTTTGGGAGGGTGACCTAGGAGCGTTGAGCATTTAGGAGGACGTTGAGCCCTACGTAGCATGGGCCTTGTTACACCATATTTTGTATGGGGTGTGTTGACCACCTATTTTGACTAGGGGGTCAACGTCTTGTACCATTAAGATATGTACCTAGTGGTACAACCAATTTGAAGACTTTTGGCTCAGCAGGGCAAATTTTGCTCCCGACATGCTTTTCTATGTACTCGGAATGTTAGCTCCCCTGCACGGGATAATATTGTAATATGCTAGCATAAGTAAATTTTTGTCTAGTTACCTAGGAATTTATCATTAGGGAAGTTCTTTCATCGAGTGTTTTTTTCCTCAGGTAATTAATCTTGCCTAACTGCAATTTTAATTATCCTTGAGTTTTTCACTCGCATAAATCCTCCAAAGTGGTGAAAGGTCTTATAATGATCGAGCCCTGTGGATCACTAAGGTTTGGAAGTGTTGTAAATGACCATGCTAGACATCTCCTAAAGTCTTGCGGAATTCCGTTAAGTTTTGATAGAACTTTTTAAATAATAAAAATTCCCGCAAACTAAGAATTTTTAATTATTTTTTATGTAAAATGTAAAAAAGTGGTCCTTGGGGGTTTTGTATAGGGGTATGAGTACTTAAATCAAATGGTTTATGAACCCCTACACCCTTGGGCCAAGTCTCAGCTCATTTGGACAAGTTTTGCTAGGCCATTGTCCATGAGGAGTCCAAGTCGGTAAAAAAACAGCAAATAATTGGCTAAATTAAATAGCCAAAATTTTGTAAAAGTGACTAAAGTCATGGGAGAGAGTGGGAAAAGGATTCCTAATGTTCCTAAGTTGGGGAAATGATTTTCCACTTAGAATAACTCCCCTTACTAAGCCAACAACCTCAAGCGATCATTTCCTAAGAAGAGGGGTGCCCCCCTTGCTCATAAAAGCATGGGAAATAAAAAAATATAGCAAAAGGATGCCACTAAAAAGGTGCGCTCTAAGTGCCAAAATGATCCTTGGGGGAGGGCGCAACTTTCTAGGTAGTTTTGGTGCTGAAAAGCTTCACTTTTGAAAAACCCTAATTTGCAGGTACTGCAACAGTGACGTTTTTCTCTTGCGAAATATGTTTCCTTCAGGTTGGCTTTGATACCATGTTAATGTTTTATGCCATTATTATAGTTCTTTGCATTTCAATAGATAAGAGAAACATAAGAACAAGATCACTGAGAAATACACATTCACAAGAGACACAACATTTATCCTGGGAAAACCTCTAGGGGAAGAAAACCCAGCAAAAACTTCTGTATCATAAATTGCCAATACAATGTCAAGAGATAACTCAAACCAATACAGAAAGTCCTCTCCAAAAGATGCGCCACTCTTCTCCTTTGTTGGTAACAGATCAGAGCTTGTCTCTCAAACTAAGCAAGTGAGTTGTGTTCAAATGAGGCACTAGCCTCCTTTATTTATACAAGTTCTGGCATGTGTGAAGTGTCTCTTCACTGGCAGGGTCGACTTCTTAATTTGGGTGGGTAAACCCACCTTTATTATATTTTTGGGTCTTCTTATTAACTGTTGGGGCCGACTTCTTATTCTGCCTATTATAATTGTCTATTGACCAATCCGCAAAAGGGGATTTGGTCCTAATACAATTACCGACGTGATTAATCCACAATGGGGATTAATCCTATAAATAATATATCAATAATAATAAGAATACTCTTTGCAGTTACATTATTTCAATAGGACTTATAGTTGAGCCACCAAAGTTGAACAAGTAATTGTTCAAATCCAGAGTTTAGAAGTCTAGCCGGCCATTATGGCCCCTCATTTTCTTCTTCTTCTTCTTCATACTGCATTTCCATACCCCCCATGGGGAATTGTAATAAGATGAAGTTAGCATGATGAACTTGTAAAAGGCTTAGCCTCCTAAGACTTAATCATGAGTGCATTACTCTAGAGTGTTTTTTTTACTTATTAATTATTTCTTGCTTGAAAATTTTCAAGCGAGTTATAATTTTTGAGTTTTTTCACTCATTTCCTCCAAAGTTGGAGTGTGTACTGATGGTTAGGCCTTAGATTGGTCATCTAAGTCTAGTGTCTAATGTATATTACCATGCTACTCATCCTCCTAGAATCTCATGGAAATGCGCTAAGTCCCCCTTAGGTTTTTTAATGTTTTATGCAAATAAAAAAATTCCTGCAAAATCGGGATATTTTAATTGTAAATTGATGAATAAGTTAAAAAGTGGTACTAGGAGGCCTTATATGCCTTGGGGGTATTCGTTTTCACACTCAGAATACCCAATTTACCTAAGTTTCACCTTTTTGAGGGAAAATAGTGATTATTTAATCACTTAAAGTCATTTTCTCTCAAAAATGTCAAATAAAAGACATAAAAAAGGAAAAAATCAGCATCCCTATTATCAGAGAAACATGCTGGAAACATGTTTTGGCATGTTTGTGTTGAATTTTCTGATTCTAAGATCTGATAGTTATTGTTTTATAATTTCAATGCAAAATTTCCTTTCATGCCACAGTTATCATAGAATATGTATACACTGAAAATATCAACAATTACAATGCAGTGGAAATAACAAGATATAGAAATATTAACCATGCATAGTAGACACAGGAACACAAGAATTTATCCTGGGAAACATAACCTTGGGAGAAAACCCAACAACCTTTCTTATAGAAGAATCAATTCAAGAGTTTACAAGTTTATAACCATCAAAATAGACCAAGAGATATCAAAGAGTCACCTCCCAAGCCTAGCGCAACCCAAGAGGTAGCGCACAAGGTAGAATACGAAGAACTTCAAGTTGCAGCGAATTTTACCCCAGATAAGACCTCCTTGAAACTTGCGCCTTCTTTCTTGAGTGAGAGATGAGTGAGTGAGTGTGTCAAATCAAATGAAATGAACCTTTATTTATATTTTTCAAATCGCCTGCCTTTTTCATGTGGGGTCGACTTCTCTTCCTGAGTCTTCAATTTTACTTTATTGTTTTATGTCTTTTACTTATGGAGGCCGACTTCTCTTCTTGGGTCTTCAATTGCTTCCCGGGGCTTCTTTAATGGTCAGATGGGCATCGTCTTGTCTTCTTGACACTTCTTTTCTAGAAAGGTTTCCTTGAGCCTGGTTGATGTAATCTTCTCTGGCATGCACCTAGTTGATGTGTTCATTTCCCACAGCACCACGAGTCTCTGTCAGTCCTTGTCAAGTCACATGATCAAGGATAGAGATTACACCTGGGCCATTCTCCTTAGCCAAGGCATATGGCCATCTGAGGAGAATGTCTACCTGATGCTAATACATGGAGAGCATCAATGCCCTAGGCCATTCTCCTTAACCAAGTCACATGGCCATCTGAGGAGAATGCCTGCCCGATGCATATGTGCCTCGAGTCTTTGTCGGTCCTTGTCAAGTCACATGATCAAGGATAAAGACTATGCCTGGGCCATTCTCCTTAGCCAAGTCACATGGCCAATTTGAGGAGAATGTCTTCCCAATGCTGCCCAAAACATCAACAGTTTGGAGTTAACTGAGCTATACTGGGAGTATGTGGCACATAAGGGTGACTTGTTTGACAATTTACTTGAGTTAAGTGGCAACCCACACCTTGTTTGATGAGTTTCCAATGGTGAGGTGCGCCCCTCTTATGGAGATGTGGCACACTCTTGAGGAGGTCTGCCCACCTCTTGAGAGGTGGTGCCCTCCCTCTCCTTCTCACTCTCACACATGGCAATTTCTTGGAGCTTTGAGATATGTGGTAGCCATATCCCTCACACTTGTCATGGTTTCTCTCCAATTGGTGCGCCCCCCCTCTCTTGGGATCTTCACCCTTTGAGCTATTTATGCAAGCACTCTCTCCCATTTGAAACTAGTTGGAGTTTGGGGAGAAGGCTTGTACTATCATTGTATTATTTTTCTATTGGAATAAAGAAGGCTTTGGAGGCTAGATGGATGTAACACTCTCAATGTGTGGATGCTAATTGTCAATGTGCCCAATTTGTGAGGTGATGTTGTTTTGATTATTTGCTTTCTATTGTTAATGTGGAAAAGATCTATTAAACTTGTTTGTATTTCTAGATCATTTGTTTCTCCTTGAATAACAAGATTTATTAATCTATCTTGCTTTTCTAAGTCTTGTTGTTTTATATATGTAATTGAAGATTTCATGTCTTCTTGTTTGACTGACATGTATTCTAGATTTCATATGTAGGGAGCACCACAGTTTAACAACTTGTTGCAAGTGTTTGAATCTTACAGATTCACATGCTTGAAGGAGAGGTTGAGCTTGATTGCATCTTCTTCATCTTCAAGATCCATAAAACACAGTCCCTTTGTGTTCCATCAAAAAGGACTCCATAGCCCAAGGATTCCATTGATCAAGTTTCTCTTTTCCTCTCTTCATACAAAAAATTATAAACTCTCTTGGTTACTTTCTCATGCATGCAAGTAGATTTCAATTTCAAAGCTATATCAAAATAAATTTCACTTGTGCATGCATGCTAGACAATTTGTTTTCAAAGTTCTATTATTTTAAGTAGATCTAGCACCTAAAACTCTCCTTTTAGCAAACTTTTCTTTCGAAATTTTTATAGGCTAAAGGATAGTTCTTTTCTAAAGATTTCGTTGCAAAATTTGGCAATCTTAGTGCCTCTTTGCTTGCTGTCCAAAAACAGCAAATGAAGTCATTAAGAAAGCTTGTGTTTTAGCTTGTTTTCTTGATCTATTGTTAGCATAGTTTGTAGCTTTTTACTTGGAATAATTTTGTACATTTCTAACATATTTTGCAGGGTCCTCCATTACTATTTTGGGCATATTTTCCCCCCATTACCTTGCTGTTTTTTGCAGGTTTGTGGACAGCCTAGGGGAAACTCTGCCAAATTTTGGCAGATTTGCACTATCCGAGACCCCTAGGAGCATCCCTTTCACAAATAAACTCATTAAAAACATTGTAAAGACTTGTGATCCCCCTAATGAACGATCAAAAGTCATCCCAAAAAAGATCATTGTAATCTCATCAATACTATTAGTGGGATACCATACCCACTCTTCATTCCCCCCTAGGGGGAACGGTGTCCTTTGTGTGATTGGAAATTTTTTTATTTTAGCTTATATTCACAAGTTTCGCTAAGTTAAGAAGCTAAAACAAACCATAAAATCAATCACAGCACCGCATAACATTAGTTTAGTTTCCATTTCTTAGATTAATTTAGTCAAATTTCAATTTCTTAGACTAGCTTAGCTTAGTTTTCATTTCTAGTTTCCTTTTCTGCAATTTATTTTCTGTCATTTCAATTTGGAAATAAACCATCCCCTCATCTCCCCCTAGTATTGTTCTTGGCCCTTCCTCTGCAAGCTTAGTCTCGATCTCTAGAAGTAAGCTTCATACAAAACCGGGGCTGGTCAGTGCAGAGTAGTTTAATAGGAAAATCGCATGGTTGCTATTGTCCAATTGGAAACGTAGAGAGATTGTGTGTGAAGTTAGACAGGCCCTCTCCAACAGTCTCTTGAACTACTGTGTGAAATCAAAGGGATATCCTCCCTGTTGGACTTCCGGATAGTTCAACATCCAATTTAAGGGATAGCCTCTAAGAGGCCAAATCTAGATTAGATTCATTTTTGTCATCAATTTTTGTACACATATCACATAGTGACTTGCACTCACAACAATAACTCCACCTAACAATTCTAAATAAAATTGGAGTCGTCGTACAATGACATCATCATACATTTTTTTGTTGGAGCATCTTTAAAATCAGAGTGTATGCTCCCGCCATCTCATAGCCTAATTCTATGGTCATCACGTTATACTGTGGAGGAGCTGTCACTTATTTATCTCATGGGATAGTGGCATGTGAACTTATTTATCTCACGGGATAGTGGCATGTGACATGGAAAAGGATGGTGTCGTTGTTTAATCTATCTTCTTTTGGAGCCCCTTTGACATTTGGTGCATGAATACCTCAATCCATCAAGCCGCCAACCTGATTCATACTTATCAACCACACATGGATCGATCTTGTAGGAGTTATTGGGACATATGTTTATGTATAACCAACTGATGTTTATATCCATTGTTTGACTTCTTATGAGAGTTGGTTAGGAGGATATAACTTTTTTTCCCCTTCAAGAAGAAAGTGGATCGAAAACCACTTTATGCTATTTTTGGATGGTTGTTGCGACTAACTCCTATTTTTATTCATTGTTGACTTAGCTCTTGGAGTTACTTAGATGTGAGCTTCATTGAGAATTGTTTCCTAGATTTTTTTATTGTAACCTTCTAGAGGAGATTGTGGATCTCAACAAACTCCTACTTTTAGTAAAAGTTTTGTTAGAGATGATTATTTTATCATTATTCCTAGGAGAACTAATTGATCTAGGAAAATAATTCATTGCTTATTGTATGAGTGAGATGGAGCTTAAACTTATTTAAGTGTTTGCTATCTCCATTTGTAACTTGAATTGGATTTCAGTGATTAATTGAAGAACTTGTGAGCAATCTAGCTCCAAGATTTGGAGGATTTGGTGTCTTGTATATGTTTGGGTTGACTCCTATGGATGATGTGGACCCAATTGATGACCCATCTAATCTTCCTATTGCAAACGTCTCTTCACTTTTTCAGGATACTCTTGTTAGTGGCTCATCCAATCCTCATGTGTAGTAATGTTGCTTTTGTTAGTGGCTCATCCAATCCTCATGTTGCAAGTAATGTTTCTTTTGTTAGTGGCTCATTGAGTCCTCATGTCACAAATGATCTTGATAGTTCGACTCCATTATTCAATGATGATGGTGGCACTTTGCATGATTCACTGGCTCTTAGTTACTCTTCCTTTAGTTAAGTCATGGCCTATACCTAAGTGGGCTATCTCCACTCTTATTGATGTAGCAAGTTTCTTGCTAGTCCATCTGCATTCAATTAGGAGGAATCTCCATCTCAAGTCCTTCTATTTCAGAGTGTTGATTGTTTTCAGGATGAATCTCATGCAAGTGAATTCCCTCTTGGCCCATTTGAGCAATATTAGGAGGAATCTTCTCCACCACGGACCATTACTTAGGTTTTGATGTTTCTTGCTAAACTACAACATGTTGGGCCTCTCATTTTGAATGTTAGAAACAACCATGTTGCATTAGCAGGAAGAATAGAGTGGTGCAGACTCAGTAAACAGAAAAGAAGAAGAGTTGAACCATGTGGAGCAAAGACCGTTGGGTGCATTAAGGAGCCTTGACAATGAAGGAAGGCTAGAAATAGAGCAATAGGCAGGATCCCAGGTGATCAAGGATGAAGTGGTGAAAGGAGAAAGATACCTAATTGAAGCGTCAAAGTAGAAGGAGACAATAGTGAGTTCATCAAGCAAAGCACTGGAAGAAGGAAAACGACTCTGTGTAATTTTGAATGCACCTTCCCACCGTAGGGCGTGATGCTATATATCGTAAAGTCTTAGGCTTGAAAAGGTTGTCAATGATTAGTTTTGTGGGTTAGATGGTTGATGGTTGTCAAGTGTTGTAACGTGTTTTGGGTTAAGGAAACACTATGTTGTATGGGATATATTCTAAGTGGTTGTGGCTCTAAGCCACTTTGGTAAATGTATTGGTTCTTATTAGATATTAATGAATGAGGCCCTCGTTCAAATTTTTTGTTGTCTTACTTTTTATGGCAATGATGTGTTTCACTGTTATTCCTTAATTGTGTTAATGAATGAACATTATCTGATCTAATCTATGTTGCGCACTTAAGTACGATGATAGTGTTGGGTATGATGGTCAGATAGTCCTTGAGTGCATCAATATGAGTTGCAATTTGATGGGTAATGTTTGGCTTGGGAACTAAGGAAAATCATGTATATTGAGTCAAGTTTCAGTGGTGGCAGCCATGTTGCATAAGCCCTATATAGTCTTTAGTGTCAGCACAACACTTCAGGTGAGACCTTCCCCATCTTGGGGATTGAATATGCTAGTGCTGAGATTACAACAAACCCCCTTTGTTGAACACCGATGCAAACCATGGTCTAAGATTGAGCCAACAAAACATCTCACACATCTTCCACCTAAATATATATGGAGCTTAGTTTCAATGATTGATAATCTCGATGGCTTTTTGGAGCAATGTGGAGTTTGGGGGGGTGATATGGCCTTTTGCTCAACATTAAGGGGGAAGTAAATCTTTTGTTGTAATGACTTCTTTTTGTGGTCCCATGTTCATCTTGACGGGGGATGTTGGAATTATTGGTGTAACTTCGACATGTGGCCATGACCCATTCATATATATCATTATGTACTTGTAATTATGGCTAAGGCCATATTTTATTTCATTTATTGTATACTACATATATTGTTAAGACTGACCTAGTCAAACATGATATTTATTCTCAATACCTCTTTAGGTGTGTGCCCTTATTATATTGGGAGGACACCTCACTTGAGTTGTGTATAAATACACAATTCAAGCTCTCATTTGCCTCATCTCATCTTGTGATTTTGTCATTTTTCTCTTGTTTGGCATTTTTTTCTTGAGTGCACTTGTGTATTTATGTTTTCAGCACTTGTGCTTCGATTTGCACTCTTCCTCTAGTTCACTAGACCTATCTCTCTCTAGTGCACTTGTGAGGAGGCTATTTCAAAATTTGGATGAGATAGATTTGGTTCCATCAATTATCTTGTTGACTCTTATAAGCACCAACACTTCATGGCAATTCCACAAATAAAAAATCCTCGGCTGCCAAAAAAATCAAAACTGAAAACCCTAGTTTTGCAGTCCTTAGAAAGATGTCAATAGCGAAAAAAATCTGAATCAGCTGCTGAAAAAGTCAGATTTGGAAACCCTTGTTCTGCAGTGCTTAGGACAATGCCAGTGGCCAAAAATCTCCAGATCAGTTGCAGAAAAAATCAAATATGGAAACCCTAGATCCCTAGTGCTTAGGGCAATGCCACAAACCAAAAATCTCCGATCTGTTGAAAATAAGAATAAAAGAGATGGTCCGAAACCCTGGTTCTGCAGTCACAAAAGATAGTGATGCCACCAGTCCATAGCCATGGATCAATTGAAGAAAATATAGCTGAAATAAATCAGCAGGTAAGCCTTAATGCTGGGCTCTCAAATCTTGAGCAAGAGATCTCAGAAGTAGCACAAAATATGGTTAAACAACACTCGATCAGGTGCCCAACTTTAGGCAACAAATCACCATGAAACAATCCAGTACTCCATAAATTAGGCACAATCTTCCACTACAAGTTCTGATCACTGCAAAAAAAAGCCAAGACGAAACCCTAACCAGCACTGAAAGAGGTGAGGGAGGTTCACACCTGCTTTTTTAGTTTTAAACTAACTTTGTTTTTGGAAATATTGTTTATAGAAACTTACAGGTGCCCCTTTGTGAAGCTGCCATGCTATGAGGGGCATATCTATGCCCTTAAAGTAGTATCCAAGACTTGCACCTGGCCTCATCTACACCCAATCAGGGAGTTTTGAACCTTAGTCTTTATCCTAATACAAGCCTGATCACCTTGCTGCTAGAACTAATGTTGAAGCTTTCAAATTTAGAAAGAACTTGAACAACTTCTTACCAATCACTGTCAATAGATTGAATGACTGCATAAGATCTGGGCATTTTGGTATGTTTGGTATGCAGAGTTTCAGTGGACACCAATATTCATTTATCTTTTAGAAAACTCCTCCAGGGAAGAAACATGATAATTACAATATTTGAATCTAAATTTGATCTTTTGTATGAAATGCAAGCTGTGTGTTGTTAGTAAGGAATCCAAAACGAGTGCAGATTCCTCCTGTCATTTAAAAGTTGTCCTCGTGATTTCTCCAGTTAATATTTTCAATTGAATAGCTTTAGCCTTATCAAATCTAGAAGGTTCTTAGGCAATACTTTTCTATGTTCCTTTCCTTAGTTATCATAAATTGTAATTACCAGCTCTGCCACTGACTTGTTTCTTGGCTTCTTTCCGTCACTTTGAACAGTGCTCAACCCAAAGGATGTCTCTTCAATGGAGTATTTGCTTCCTAACTGGATGCAATTAAGAATGTTGACGAAGGGTAGGCCTTTTAATGCAACTGTCAAATTAGGAGCAAAAATATCATCTTTGTCACAGAGCGACATGTAAGACACTCTAATTCAGTTGTTCTTTTCATTTCTTTCGATAAACTTCTTTTCATGTTAATGCTCTTGTGATATTGTCTGACAATTAAGCAAATAACAGGTCAAAGCTCTTAAAGTTGTCAGCTTCTTGCTATGGGAAAGGTGAAACTTTACCAGCTCTGCATATTGTCACCTCAACATTCAAATTACACAATGCAAACTGTTTTTTTCTTTGAGCTGAAAATTCCTGCCTGCTATTTTCTACAGGAAAATATATGTTGCTGTGTAGAAATGGAACCATTGAGGTCATATTGAACAAAGACTCAGTATCAGCAGATATTCTGCAGTCATACATCCATGGTCTTGTACTATCATATCATATGGGTAGTAGCAGTTCTGTCAATGACGCTAACAATGCAGACAGCTGCTTGTGGATGGAGAAGTACTATTCAATGTTCATTTCAAAGGTATGACTTCCATTATGCATAATATGACTTTTCTGTTCATATACAGAATGTAGATATAAAATAACCGTTCTGAATAGTGAGATCAAACATTATTTACATTTGGTTATTTTCTAAGAAAGATGAACTTGAGAAATCTTCTGATAAGCAGTATTCTATAGCAGCTACAGGCATCAGGTTGGAATACAGGACGACTTCTCGTGCCTTCTGTTGATTGGAGAGCCCACTGGGTAGAATCTTTGGTTGATGGAAAGGCAACATAGCTCCTTGAAATACTCCAATACTGTGCGTTATTTTAAAAATAGCATTTCCTTTTTCTCAAGATGTAAGAGAAAGGGCACCCTAGGAAAGGGAACGGACAGGATCTACAAAGAAATCATTTTTTTTTTTTAATTTATTATGTTCGAATTTAAGAAATCAGCCCACCATGGAAGTGGGCTGATGCATGTATCGTAGGGTTTTTTTCCCTTGATAAAGCAAGGTTTAATGTAGATCCCAACTATCGTTATGCTCTATTTGCAATTTCTCTGAATACAAGAGGTGGTTTGACCCAATAAACATGGACTCCAAATACCTATTTTCAGCCTGAGCGAATTACAATTTCTTTACATACCAGATGTGGGTCAACCCAAAAGACATGGATTTCAATTACCCATTTTCAACCTGAGCGAGTGGGCAAGTTTGTATTTCTATTTTTGGCATAGCGAATAGCTTTAGGTATGTAGAGATCCAAATAAAATATGATATTGAGTCTTATTTATATCTAGTTTTTGTCTTCCCCAGAGATGGAGTGAATTGTGATACCTTTTAGTTTGTATGCTTTTTCTTTCATAGACTGGAACTGGTTTGTTTAGAGATAATATTGTGGCTAATTAGTTAAATTGTAAACCTAACATTAACATTGACTAGCACTTAGGGAAGATTGGCTGATAACATTGGTATCTAGTCTATATGATTTATTATGATCACTGAATACCGCAAATCCCCATTTTTTTTCTTTTAATTGTCTTTTCTCATGGTTTTATAGACATCAATCACAACCTTGAGATCTCAGGTGAATTGCTATTAAAATTTTGTTATGTCGATATTTAATGATGCTATACATGTTTATATGTTTAATAATTTAGATTTACAATAAATTTAAATGTTTTTAATAAGTAATATTACATCTAAGCTAATGGTTTAGTTTTATAATATCTTTGAAGAGTAATCACATTTTGCAAATATTACATCAAATTTAGATGGTTAATGGCTTAGTTTTATAACATTTGTAAAGAGTAATTACATTTTTTTTATTTGAAGGCAATGAAATACTCAAAATTTACCATAAGTTTTATGAAAATGGTTGGTTTCTCCATATTATTTACAATACATTTAATTTACTTTATTTATTATAATACATTACATTAACTTGCTTAATTACAATATATTGACTTTGTATTATTTATAATATATATAATTTTTTGTAAATAAATTATCAGATTGTATTATTAAAATATGGACAAAATTACTGAGAGAAAATTAAAACCAAAAACACAGCTCCACTCTCTTAAAAAGATAGTAATCTTACTGAACATTTGCAACTTAGTCTAGTATCTCACTGCCTATACCTTCGATAGAAGAGAATCAAAAGGCTTGAAGGTTGATTACAAAAAGCATTCATAGAAACTAGGAGAAGAAATTGTCTGGTAGAATTTGAAGGAGGGTCTATATGAGCTTTTGGCATATTGTCCTCATCAAGTTCAGCAAATTGGATTCCCAGGTGAGCTACTATGATTGTGAGCTTCTTATCCATGGCTTGATTTTGTAGTTGGAGATATTTCGTCTGCATCAGGAGGTCATTTAGAACAACTTGTTTGTGTGTAATAGCTTGGTCGAGAAGCGTTTTGATGAGCCAGTAGAGTGAATCACTTGTTCTGGTAAACCCAGAATCTGGAATCCAATTTAGCAATTATGTTGCGATTTCACTATATTTTTTTATTTGAAAGCACTGAAATACTCAAAATTTACCATAAGTTTTATGAAAATGGTTGGTTTCTTCATATTATTTACAACACATTTAATTTACCTTATTTATTATAACACATTACATTGACTTGCTTAATTACAATATATTGACTTTGTATTATTTATAATATATTAAAAAAAAATTATAAACTATGTGATTGTATTATTAAAATATGGACAAAATTACAGAGGGAAAATTAAAACCGAAAACGTAGCTCCACTCTCTTAAAAAGATAGTAATCTTACTAAGCATTTGTAACTTAGTCTAGTATCTCATTGCCTATACCTTCAATAGAAGAGAATCAAAAGCCTTGAAGGTTGATTACAAAAAGCATTCATAGAAACTAGGAGAAGAAATTGTCTAGTCGAATTTGCAGGAGGGTCTATATGAGCTTTTGGCATATTGTCCTCATCAAGTTCAGCAAATAGGATTTCCAAGTGAGCTACTATGATTGTGAGCTTCTTATCCATGGCTTGATTTCGTAGTTGGAGATATTGCATCTCCATCAAGAGGTCATTTAGAACAACTTGCTTGTCTGTAATAGCTTGGTCGAGAAGGGTTTTGATGAGCCAGTAGAGCTCAACCGTTCTGAAATACTTTGAATCTCTTGTTCTAGTAGACCCAGAATCTGGAATCCAGTTTAGCATTTCTATTGCGATTTCACTATATTTTTTTTATTTGAAGGCATTGAAATTCTCAAAATTTACCATAAGTTTTATGAAAATGGTTGGTTTCTCCATATTATTTAAAATACATTTGATTTACCTTATTTATTATAATACATTACATTGACTTGCTTAATTACAATATATTGACTTCGTATTATTTATAATATATATAATTTTTTTTTATAAACTATCAGATTGTATTATTAAAATATGGACAAAATTACAGAGGGAAAATTAAAACCAAAAACGCAGTGCCACTCTCTTAAAAAGATAGTAATCTTACTGAGTAGTTGTAACTTAGTCTAGTATCTCACTGCCTATACCTTCGATAGAAGAGAATCAAAAGCCTTGAAGGTTGATTACAAAAAGCATTCATAGAAACTAGGAGAAGAAATTGTCTGGTAGAATTTGTAGGAGGAGGGTCTATATGAGCTTCTGGCATATTGTCCTCATCAGGTTCAATAAATTGGATTCCCAAGTGAGCTACTATGATTGTGAGCTTTTTATCCATGGCTTGATTTTGTAGTCGGAGATACTCTGTCTGCATCAGAAGGTCATTTAGAAAAACTTGCTTGTATGTAATAGCTTGGCCGATAAGGGTTTTGATGAGCCAGTAGAGCTCAACCATTCTAAAATACTTTGAATCTCTTGTTCTAGTAGACCTAGAATGTGGAATCCTGTTTAGTAGTTTTGTTGTGATTTCACTATTTTTTTTATTTGAAGGCACTGAAATACTCAAAATTTACCATAAGTTTTATGAAAATGGTTGGTTTCTCCATATTATTTACAATACATTTAATTTACCTTATTTATTATAATACATTACATTGACTTGCTTAATCACAATATATTGATTTCGTATTATTTATAATATATATAAAAAAAAAATTATAAACTATTAGATTGTATTATTAAAATATGGAAAAAATTACAAAGTGAAAATTAAAACCAAAAACACAGCTCCACTCTCTTAAAAAGATAGTAATCTTACTGAGCATTTGTAACTTAGTCTAGTATCTCACTGCCTATACCTTCGATCGAAGAGAATCAAAAGCCTTGAAGGTTGATTACAAAAAGCATTCATAGAAACTATGAGAAGAAATTGTCTGGTAGAATTTGCAGGAGGGTCTATATGAGCTTCTGGCATATTGTCCTCATCAAGTTCAACAAATTGGATTCCCAAGTGAGCTACTATGATTGTGAGCTTCCTATCCATGGCTTGATTTCGTAGTTGGAGATATTTCGTCTACATCATGAGGTCATTTAGAACAACTTACTTGTCTGTAATAGCTTGGTTGAGAAGGGTTTTGATGATCCAGTAGAGCTCAACCGTTCTGAAATACTTTGAATCTCTTGTTCTAGTAGACACAAAATCTGGAATCCAGTTTAGCAGTTTTGTTGTGATTTCACTATATTTTTTTATTTGAAAGCACTGAAATACTCAAAATTTACCATAAATTTTATGAAAATGGTTGGTTTCTCCATATTATTTACAATACATTAGATTGACTTGCTTAATTACAATATATTGAATCCATGTTATATATATATATATATATAACATTATAAACTATTAGATTGTATTATTAAAATATGGACAAAATTATAGAGGGAAAATTAAAACCAAAAACATAGCTCCACTCTCTTAAAAAGATAGTAATCTTACTGAGCATTTGTAACTTAGTCTAGTATCTCACTGCCTATACCTTCGATAGAAGAGAATCAAAAGCCTTGAAGGTTGATTGCAAAAAGCATTCATAGAAACTAGGAAAATAAATTGTCTAGTAGAATTTGCAGGAGGAGGGTCTATATGAGCTTTTGGCATATTCTCCTCATCAAGTTCAACAAATTGGATTCCCAATTGAGCTACCATGATTGTGAGCTTCTTATCCATGGCTTGATTTTGTAGTTGGAGATATTCTTCCTGCATTAGGAGGTCATTTAGAACACTTGCTTGTTTGTAATAGCTTGGCCGAGAAGGGTTTTGATGAGCCAGTAGAGCTCAATCGTTCTAAAATACTTTGAATCTCTTGTTCTAGTAGACCCATAATCTGGAATCTAGTTTAGCAGTTTTGTTGTGATTTCACTATATTTTTTTATTTGAAGGTACTGATATACTCAAAATTTACCTTAAGTTTTATGAAAATCGTGAAATATCCTTGATCCCGCTGATCAAGATATTTGCTACTGATCTAATGTTATGTCTTGCAGATCTAATACACAGGGGGTTTTTTGGATGCGTTTCAGTTGTATGTTTGAGATCTCGATGGTTATTGCATGTGCATGTGGGTTATTGCATGTGCATGTTGGTTATTGCATGTGCTTGTTGTGTATTTATGGTTTAAACAACATATAAAGGATGCATGCGGAAGTAAAGAACATCAACTGCTCAATAACATGTATTATACGTCTCAAGCATGGAAATACAATAGCATACTGGAAATATAGAATATAATCGTCAGCTAGATCTCATGGATCGTCACTGGAATAAAAGCAAATAACATCAAAATACCCGCGATCAGAAGATGATAGCAAATCTGATGCATGCACGGATAGATCGACAAAAATATACGATTCCGGAGAAGTACGGTAACCGCTACCAGCTGGAAAACGCGTTCGGAAGAATAGACTGTCATAATACGCTAGAAACTGCTCCAATAGAAGCGCCCTGACCTTTAGACTGAAATGGATGAGTGTCAGATCTCAAATCTGGTCTCTAAGACACTAGATTTGTACCCCTGGGGGATTTGCGCACCTCCTGAGACACTAGATGCGCCCCAAAGGATTCCACCAACGGAATCTGTTGCTATAGGGCTCAAAACAATCGTCTCGCCAAATGTGGAACTAGGTCAGAAGGGTTTCCCTGAATTTGCTCTGATACTTTGCATGCAACCCCAAATGTCTCTCCGGAAGAGTTGTGCCCTAAATTGTTGGATGGTGCGCTCTGAATGATTCCACCGTCGGAATATGATGGGAAGTAGCTCAATCTAAGCACCTTGGCTGGATCTCAACTGGGTTGGAAGGAAAATTTAATCAGAGCTCTGTCCTCGTGCAACTCCACAAACCCTCAATCTGACTTGCGCCCTCATTGGTTGAGTTGCGCCCCCTGTAACTGGATGCTCCTGAATGTCACGGTGAAATACCTGGATGGTATCTCCGATGGAATAGGGTGTGTCTCTCAACACCGAAACCGATCAATGGTGGTGGTTTCCTCCAGAAATCCACAAAACAGTAAAGTTGAATCCTCTCCTCCTCTGGGAACTCTCAACATCAAATCATAACAATGCATAATGAGGAATTAGGTCAAATTCCTCCCTTTATACCTTTCCCAATCTAATTCACCATTGACCTCACTTAAGCTAGGCGCTTTTCCTCCTAAGGTGAATGATTAATTAATTAAGTCCCCCTTTAGCACCTTTTCATTCTAATTCTTCGTTGACTTAGGCTTAAGTGACTTTTCCTAAGTATTTTGGCTTAATTCATCATTTAGTCATCAATTCCTCCTTATTTATCCATCTTGTTCCCTATTTGTGCCTGACTATAGTCTACGGGAAAGACATAGACTACTAAGTCACTCCCTATTGGCCTACTCTTGGGAACGGGACATCACAATCCTCTCTTCCTGAGATTACTTTTCCTCAAGCAACATCTATCCTGGGTGTTGTAAGATATGCTCTCCCTCCCATGTGGCATCCTCCATTGGAAGACTCCATCTAACCAAGCACTCCCTGATGATCTTGCTCCTCAATCTGCGCTCTCTCTGCTCTAGTACCTCCTTTGGCACTAGCTCCAACTGACCCTCCTCATCCAAGGGTGGCAACTCCTTTGAAATGCTAACCTGTTGTCCCATAGCCTTTTTAAGGCAAGAGACGTGAAAGACGTTATGAATCTTGCTACCTTCCAGTAGCTTAAGCTCGTATGCCACCTCGCCTATCCTCTTGATGACTCTGTATGGCTCGTAGAACTTCGGCTTCATCTTCTCTGCTCCGCTCCTCTTCAAGGAGGACTGTCTGTATGGTTGTAATCACAGAAAAACCAAATCCCCTACCTCAAAATTGCGCTCAACTTTGTGTCGATCTTCATATATCTTCTATTGGTTCTGAGCTGACTGCAAGTTCTCCCTTATTGATTGAAGAATCCTCTGACTCTCCTCCACCCAGTCCTTGGCCCCCGGGACCCTACTGTCCCCAAACACAGTCTCCATAAAGGAGGGTGCATCGTATCCATACAATGCCCTGAACGGTGACATCCTGATAGACATATGGTAAGTTATGTTGTAGCAATACTCACCCATATGTAACCATCTCACCCAAGTGCGTTGTTGCCCCCCCACATAGTTACTCAAATACCCCTCCACCCATTTGTTGAAGATCTCTGTCTGCCCATCTGTTTGTGGGTGGTAGCTGGTACTCGTGGCTAGCTCTGTGTCTGTCAACCTGAAAAGCTCCTGCCAAAATGCACTGATGAAGCGCCCATCTCTATCACTGACTATCTGCCTGGGTAACCCGTGCAACCAGAATACCTCCTTGAAAAACAACTATGTTACCTGTATGGCCTTATATTCTGTGGGTATGGTGAAGAAATGTGAAAATTTGGTCAGTCTGTCGACCACCACAAATATACAGTCCTTGCCCTGCACTCTAGGAAGGCCTGTAATGAAATCCATGGGAATGCTCTCCCATTTCTACTCTGGAATGGGTAGAGGTTGTATTAGCTATGCGGGGTGTGTATGCTTGGACTTGTTCTGTTGACAAGTCGTGCACTCTCGTATGTGTTTCATCACATCATCCTTGAGACCCTTCCATGAGAATCTCTCCATGATCTGCCTATATGTTTTGAAGTACCCCTGATGCCCTGCTGTAGGCGAATCATGACATACCTTCAGAATTTTCCCCTTCAAGGTGGATTCTAGAACCAAGTAGATCCGGTCCTTGTAGGAAATGACGTCATCAAGAACCTGGTATCTATCATCAATCACTTGTCCGTCCATCACCTCACAAACAATTTTTTTTTTGGAGTATTCCACCAACAAATGAGCTTTCCAATCTGTACAGATGTCCATCATCGCACATCCTATTGGCCTCCTCGACAAGGCATCTGCCACGATATTCCTTTTTCCCGTGACATACTCAATGTCAAAGTCAAAGGCTTGGATCTGTGAGACCCACTTCTGTTGCCTCTCACTGAGGTCTTTCTGATCAAGGAAATACTTGAGACTGTTATGATCAGTCTTCACTACAAACTTGTTGCCAACTAGATACTGCCTAAATTCGGTTAAGGCATGCATGATCACTAGCATCTCCTTGTCATAAATAGGATAGAGTCTCTCTGACTCGTTGAGATTTCTGCTCTCAAACACAATGGGGCGGCCCCCCTACATCAAAATTGCTCCAATCCCCACCCCTGATGTGTCGCACTCTAAGACAAACGACTGCGAGAAGTCTGGAAGGGCTAGAACAGGGCAGGTGATCATAACCTCCTTCATTTTGTCGAATGTCTATTGTGACTCCTCTATCCAATGAAAAGCACCCTTCTTGGTCAAATCTATGAGTGGTGCTCCCAATTGTGAAAAAACCTTGACAAACTACCTGTAGTAACTGCATAACCCAAAGAATCCTCTCAGCTCCATGAGATTCTTGGGCATTGGCCAATCCAAAATGGCCTTGATCTTTTCCCGATATACCTGTACTCCTTGCCCACTGATGATATGCCCCAAGTACAGTAGTTCTCTCATGCCAAATTCACATTTGGATTCCTTGGCATATAAAGACTGTGCCTGCATAATACCCAAGACCTCCCCCAAATGTGCTAGATGCTCATCCCATGTCTTGTTGTAGATTAATATGTCGTCGAAGAATACCAGGATGTACTTCCTCAATTGTCCTCTAAAGATATGATTCATGCAAGACTGGAAAGTGGTTGGTGCGTTGGTCAATCCAAATGGCATGACCAAGAACGCAAAGTGTCTGAAATGGCACCGAAATGTTGTCTTCTCAATGTCTTGCTCCCTGATGTTGATCTGATGGTATCATGAGCGTAGATCAATCTTAGTGAAGAAGACTGCCCCATGTAACTCATCCATCAGCTCATCTATGCGTGGAATGGGGTAACGATTCTTGATCGTTTTCTTGTTGAGCACTCTGTAGTCGATGCACATCCGTAACATGCCATCCTTCTTCAGTACCGAGATGACTGAAGATGCAAAAGGACTCATGCTGGGCCTGATGTGCCCCATAGCAAGCAATTCTTTGATTGCTTTCTCAATCTCATCCTTGAATTTCTTGGGGTGCCTGTAGGGTGTTGTAATCACTGATGTAGCCCCTGCCTCTAACTCAATCATGTGCTCAAAACCCCTTTCGGACGGTCTCCCTGGTGGTATCGGCCTAAATACTAACTCATACTGACCCAAAGCTCTCTGATCCATGGGTGGTAATGATCCCTACCCTCGGAATCCTTCTGCATGGTGATCAAACACTCTGTTGCGTAAGCCACATCTCCGTGACGAAAGATCTGCTCCATCCTCTTTGCCAATACTGCTCGAGGTGCTCCTGTAGACATTCCCCTCAGCACAACTCGCGATCCACTGGCATCTTTGAATCTCATGGTCAACGTCTGATAGTTGAACCCAATCTCCCCCAATGAATACAACCATTGTACCCCTAGCATGACATCAGTATCTGACAGCTCAACTACATAGAATGTGTCTATCAGGGTGTAGTTTCCTAGTTTGACCTCTAGGTTAGGGATCATATCCAGGCATGTCATCATGTATCCATCTGCCACTACTACATGGAATCCCTCAAACTCCTCTGTGTGTAACCCCCTCCTATCTACTAAAGACACATCTATGAAGTTGTGGGTGGCCCCACCATCAACTAATGTTGTCATGCGTTGCCCCTGTATAAGGCCCTTGAGCTTGAGAGTGTTGTACCTGGGTACTCCTAAAAGGGTGTCTATGGTTCCCCCTTTCACCTCTCTACAAGGTTTTGCCTCCTCCTTGGGTTGTGCCTTGGCCAGTATCTGAGGTTTCTTCGGCTGTTGCTCTGGCTCATGAATGGTCTCAGTCTCTGAATCACTGTCTGTCGGTGCCTCAACATCCTCATCCTCCTCCTCACTCCCTGATTCCACTTCAATGTAGTGGATCTGTCCCTTTCCCATGCATCTATGCCCTGGGACCTGTTATCGATCAGTTTGTATTTTAGGTTGCAAGGCTAAAGGATAAGGGTCAAACTAGTGTAGCAAGGACCTACCCCACCCAATGTCACCACAATGGGGAGGTCCTTTCTATTTAGGGTGGCTAAGCCCAAGGGAGACGTCCCTGGCAATCTGGGATTTTGAAAGGAAAAGGCTCAAAGGATTAAGGCTAGTTTCCCTTTCACAAACTACCACCAAGAAGATAGTCAAATGAAGAATAACCACACAGAAGGCACCTACTTGCGAGATAAGGCAACAATGAAACTAATACATGCAATAATGGTTAGTACTTCATAGATCAATGACTGTCTAAGTTTCAATGTATATGAACATATATAGCAGTAAATATGACGAAGTCAATGTTTGCAATAATGACAATGGCGATATAAAGTTACTTGTCAATAAATACCAGAATGATATAGCATCCAATGAAAATGATAAATCCTTGAATTAACTCAATGCATTAAATATCATCAATTGTTCATATATAACAGAGTGATGCGTCAATATCCTAAGGATGATGTCAGCTTTTATTAGGGTTAGTATGATAAGCAATATAATAGATAAAGAGGGTCAACGTTTTATTATTTAGCCAATGAAAACTACCAATACATCAATGTCTATCACGGGATGACCAAGCCAATAGTATTTCCTATCAACAATAGCTCAAATTAGGCATGACGTCATCACTTATTTCAGGGTTAGAAGGCTAGTTGCGTCTAGTATGACGTCAGCCCTGGTTAGTACGCTAGGGTTAGTTAGGGTTTCACAGTTTGAAAGTTTAAAAGATGAACAACCTCAACGTTGGAGACAAAACCAGTGCCTTAGGGTATTATGGAGTCAAAAGCAAGGGCAAGATCTCGGGAGGATCAAAATTCAAAGACTAGAAGGTTAGGTTCTATGGTGTTGCAATGGCAGGGCCCTAGAATCAAAACCCTAAGGGAAGGAGGCTCATTCCGGTGTTGCTTAAGCAAGGCCTCATGCTCCTTCCTCTTTCTTTAAATATTCTTGGCAAAATGGCTAGCTTTAAAGTACAAGTCTAAGGGAGAAAAGTGTTGCGGGAGCAAGGCTCTTCAAACCCTAAAAGTTAAAACCCTAGGTGTAGAGTCAACTAGGCCTAGGACATCACCTTTATTCAACCTATACTTAAATGCCAACTCAAAAAAAGGATGATTAGTGTAGCAACGGCTAGGCTATATCTTCCTTAATCAATGGCTAAAACAAGTTTCTCAAGCATGGGGACATATAGCAAAGACCTACTTGTGTGCTTGCTACCTAGGGTTTCAAGATTAAGCAATATAATAGCAAATGTAAGAGATTAAAACTACAACCATTCATTTAAGAAGTTTTGCATGAAAAATTTACTTACAAATCATGAAGAATGCTCATCAAACCCTAGTTGTAAACCTTCCAATGAGAGAAACACCATAAAAATGCCAAGAAGAATCCTCCACAAGAGTTGCGCCTCACTTTCAAGAGCAAAATACCAAGACAAAAGACTAAAAGTAGATCTCTCACAAGAGAGTGAGTTATGTTATTTTCAAAATGAGGAAAAATATCCTCTATTTATACCAATCCATGACCTTCTAATTAAAATTTAGGTCATTAAAACAGCCGACAAGGCTAACTTTAAAATTTACACTGTTTTTACATTAATTGCCAGAAAAATGTCATAAAATGAGCTAAAAGAGGGACGTCAAGCCCTTCTGAGGGAGACGTTGGCCCTTTTTGGGCAAGCACAGCATCCAAAAAACCAAACGTTGGCCCTTCTAGGGCTCCTCCAAGCTACCACACGTGCCAAATGACCTCAGCACACTGCCACACGCTCCAGACAACGTCCAGCTCTCTCAAGTGACGTCCTGTCCATCAAAGTCAAACGTTACATCTGCAGTGGGTGATTCCCCCTAGGTCGGGCTCTGCCAAGGTGTCCTGGGTGGAACATCCTTCTTTCTTCTCGTGCAATGGCTCATCACAACGTTTCCCTATCTCTACCATCCCATCAACCATCTGATGGGCTCTTCAGCCCCATGGAGGTTCGAGCTAATCATATCCCCATGTGTACCGGTCCACTGGTACCTGTCCATTCGGTATGGTCCTGCACATCAAAAACTACGCCCTCCATGGGCTCATCAGTCCTCGGGATCATAGCAATGCCAATCATATTTCATCATTAAATTTATCAAATACATGCATGAAACCCCTAGCATATCCTCTAAGGGCTCAAAGACATTACGCATATCCACTATACAAAGTTGAAGAAACAAACAAAATAACCTATTGGGCTAATATCCACAAGAAAATGAAAGTTTCCACAGAGGATCATTCAAGCCATGTTCATGAAGTGATATGGTCTAGGGATGTCCAGTCATAGTAAGACCAGGGGTAGGTGCTGTCCATGGGTGCCTTTGTAAGAGGTGAGCTGTACCCGTCATAGATGCATTTTTTCCAAGCCCCTTTTATTGCTTTTATTTTTATTTATTGCTTTTCTTTCTTTTTACTTCAAGGTCTGACCAGAGGACACTGCCTTGGCATGGTGACCAGAGCTGACAGTGTTACCCACTGGTATTTTTGCAAAAATGATAAGGCTGGCTCGTGATGAGACCCCCTTTCCCTTGGCCATGCAACCAAAGGTCATTGCCCTGGTGTGGTGACCAGATAATGGCAATGTCATACTACTAGATACCTATAAACATAATGGGTCGGCTCGTGATGAGACCTCCCATCCTCTTGATTAGGTCTTGTTTTTTTTATTTTTCTTAGGGTCCCTTTTGTTTCTTATCGAGAGGCCTTTTATTGCCTTCTCGAGGATCCCTGGGTGAAGCATCTCTAGGTTTCATTTCCTATGGATTTTATCTTTTACCAGTTGCTTTTACCCCCTGGGCCTTTAGCCCCTTCTTCTCACGGGACAAAGTGTAACCCTCAAAGGTCATCCTAATGGTTGGACTAGGGGAAAAGGATGGATGTATGGGAGGTAAGATGTAAAATGATAAAATGGTGGGAGAAGACGATGGCTCTGCAAATCCCCCCTGGTGGCTAACCAAAACCCATGAATACAAGCTTTCTAGGTCACCCCGTTAATCCCCCCAACAATGGTCAAGTGGATTAGTGTAAGATCCAAGCAGTCATCAGAAATGTAAGGAACCTAATGCATATATAAGAAGGTTATAACGATCAAACATGACACATACCATGATACCTTGGACCAATTACCTCATGGAGCAAGAGTCTTCTTTGATGCAAGTCCAAGCCAATGGTGATGGAAGCTGCTGCTACTAACAGGACAAGTCTGGCGAAGAAGAAGAAGGATGGGCCCTCCAGGGCCATGCTCAGGTCAATCCTGCTCTCGGTATTCCATGTCTAGGACATGTGGGCCTCGAGACATGATCTCCTAGTTATCCCTAGAGATCGGGGATAACGGGACCCAAGGGTCTCGGAAGTAAAAGAAAAGCTTCTTCCTCATCAACTCTCGTCGCGTATCATCATCCAACTTGGGCTTGCCCTTCCATTCCCTTTGAGGATTCTTCTGATCCTTGTCTCTCTGTGGTACAAAGGGTTTGGTGAAGGGTTTAGTTTTTGGCACTAAATCCGCCAAATCTCTAGTGCGTCGGATGGCATCCTGCAAGGTATGAGGTCGGTAGGCCTTCACCCATCCTCTCAAGGGTTCTGTGAACCCTTCTGTGAATAACATGACCAATCAGGGCTCGGATATGTCTGTCACTTCCACTGCTACCCTCTAAAACTCTAAGATGAATGCCTCTGTTGTGCTAGTTTGTCTCAATTGGGCTAGATCTCTGAAATGGATCTCTGGATCCCTCCTGTCAAATCTATCCATGAGTCTCTCTGTGAACTCTCTATAGGAGGTGATGCGACTGTGACCCAATGTCACCAATCCGTGATACCACTACTCGTGTGCCTCACCCTCCAAGTGTAGGGTGGCAAAACTTATGGCCTCTGACTCGGTCATCTTGTTGATGTTGTAGTAGGTGTCTAGTTTCTGTACCCAAGCTCTGGCGGTGCATTTGGACGATCCGTCAAAAGAAGGTATGGTGAGTTTACCAACTTTCCGGATGAAATCAATGTTATGCCCTTGCTGCTGTGCTATTGTGGTCCTCCCCTCTGTGGCTCTCTGGGGCGGTTCCTGAGTCTAAGTCCACAATACTCAACTAAGGTCATATCCTAATGGAAGTCATGGCCCAATGCTGCATACTCTCTCCAATACTCTACAATGTCCTCTGCATGATTGGGCGGTCTCTATGCTATCCGTATTTGTGCTGCTACTGGGGGTGCCCTCTGGAAACTAGGAAACAACAGACATGGAATCCTACTCCTAGAGGTGTATGTGCAAGTGGGTGACTGGGGTCTACTCCCTGCCCTTGAGTTCCCCCGTGCTGCATGTGGGGCTTGTGTGCCCGAAATGTCTACCATAGCTAGTCTATCCACTACCTAAGCCAAAGACTGAGACATGGTTCGCTGACTAGCTAGCATATCACTGATAACCTGCATGAAGGTTGTATCTGGATCCACGGGGGCCTTACCACTGCCCTTTGGTCGCTCATATCTGTCACCTAGCATCATCTCTGCTTCGCGCTCGACCTCGTTCTCTGCTCTTCTCTCTGCTTTTCTGTGTGCCTCTTCCTCTTCCTCTGGACTAGGAGGGAAGGGAGCAAAGTTAGGCCTATCCCTTCTTTCCCTGCACCTGTTGTAAGTGACATATTCGTCACCTACGTGCTCATGGCCATCTTGTTCTCCTGTTGTATTCATTGTCTTTAGTCATAGACTGGCAGGACTAAAGCTCCGATACCACTGAAATATCCCTGATCTCACTGATCAAGATATTTGCTACTGATCTAATGTTCTGTCTTGCAGATCTGATACACTGGGGGGTTTCTGGATGCGTTTCAGTTGTATGTTTGAGATCTTGATGGTTATTGCATGTACATGTGGGTTATTGCATGTGCATGTTGCGTATTTATGGTTTTAACAACATATAAGGGATGCATGCAGAAGTAAAGAACATCAACTGCTCAATAACATGTATTATACGTCTCAAGCATGGAAATACAATAGCATACTGGAAATATAGAATATAATCGTCATTTAGATCTCATGGATTGTCATTGGAATACAAGCAAATAACATCAAAATACCCTTGATCAAAAGATGATAGCAGATCTGATGCATGCACAGATAGATCGGCAAAAATATGTGATTCCGGAGAAGTATGGTAACCGCTACCAGCTGGAAAACTCGTCTGGAAGAATAGTCTGTCGGAATGCGCTGAAAATTGCTCCAACAAAAGCACCCTGGCCTCTAGACTGAAATGAATGAGTGCCAAATCTCGGATCTGGTCTCTGAGGCACTAGATCTGGACCCCTGGGGGATTTGCGCACCTCCTGGGACATTGGATGCGCCCCAAGGATTCCACCAACGGAATCTGCTGCCATAGGGCTCAAAACGATCGTCTCGCCAAATGCGGAACTGGGTCGGAAGGGTTTCCCCGGATCTGCTCTGATACTCTGCATGCAACCCCAAATGTCTGTCCAGAAGAGGTGTGCCCTAAATGGATGGATGGTGCTCTCTGAATGATTCCATCGTTAGAATCTGATGGGAAGTAGCTCAATCTAAGCACCTTGGCTGGATCTCAACTAGGTTAGAAGGAAAATGTAATCAGAGCTCTGTCCTCGTGCAGCTCCACAAACCCTCAATCTGACTTGCGCCATCACTGGTTGAGTTGCGCCCCCTGTAACTGGATGCTCCTGAATTTCATGGTGAAATACTTGGATGATATCTCCGATGGGCTAGGGTGTGTCTCTCAACACCGAAACCGATCAATGGTGGTGGTTTCCTCTAGAAATCCACAAAACAGTAAAGGCAAATCCTCTCCTCCTCTGGGAACTCTCAACATCAAATCATAACAATGCATAATGAGGAATTAGGTCAAATTCCTCCCTTTATACCTTTCCTAATCTAATTCACCATTGACCTCACTTAAGCTAGGCGTTTTTCCTCCTAAGGTGAATAATTAATTAATTAATTAAGTCCCCCTTTAGCACCTTTTCATTCTAATTCTTCGTTGACTTAGGTTTAAGTGACTTTTCCTATGTATTTTGGTTTAATTCATCGTTTAGCCATCAATTCCTCTTTATTTTTCCATCTTGTTCCCTGTTTATGCATGACTATAGTCTACGAGAACTCATAGACTACTAAGTCACTCCCTGCTGGCCTACTCATCAAAAATCATTGGTTTCTCCATATTATTTACAATACATTTAATTCACCTTATTTATTATAATTTACATTACATTGACTTGCTTAATTACAATATATTGATTTCGTATTATTTATAATATATATAATAAAAAAAAATATAAACTATTAGATTGTATTATTAAAATATGGACAAAATTAGAGAGGGAAAATTAAAACCAAAATCTCAGCTCCACTCTCTTAAAAAAAGATAGTAATCTTACTGAGCATTTGTAACTTAGTCTAGTATCTCACTGCGTATACCTTCGATAGAAGAGAATCAAAAGCCTTGAAGGTTAATTACAAAAAGTATTCATAGAAACTAGGAGAAGAAATTGTCTAGTAGAATTTGCACAAGGAAGGTCTATATGAGCTTCTGGCATATTGTCCTCATTAGGTTTAGAAAATTGGATTCCTAGGTGAGCTACTATGATTGTGAGTTTCTTATCCATGGCTTGATTTTGTAGTTGGAGATATTTCATCTGCATAGGAAGTCATTTAGAACAACTTGTTTGTTTGGAATAGCTTGGCCGAGAAGGGTTTTGATGAGCCAGTAGAGCTCAAATACTTTGAATCTCTTGTTCTAGTAAACCTAGAATATGGAATCTAGTTTAGCAATTCTACTGCGATTTCACTATTCAGAGTATCTCCAAAGACCACCTTAAGGCGATTTCACTATTCAGAGTATCTCCAAAGACCACCTTAAGGCCCTTCGGGACTTATCTTCTATACAGAACTAATGAATGGCCATTCGGGAGCTAAGCTACACCTAATATAGATATCAATTGTATATAGATATGGCTAAAAGGTATATCCCAGAATGACCTCCCCGGGCAAAAATAGTGAGATAAGATAAGAATATTACCGGAAGCATGCCTAAGATAAGAAAGAATACATCGGATGGTGAAAAGGTTGGAAGATCCGGCCTTTTAGTCTCTCCCTATATAATATAGAATATATCTATATAGGCTTTCACTTCTACCATTCATTTTCCGTTTCTCCGCTTGCGATTTTGCTTTACAGTTCACTCCTAATCCTTCTCTCTCGAAGCTTGAAAGCAAGGTTGTCTTTCCAACAACTCTTCCAAGGCCGCACGGGTTGGAGAAGGAGTATGGGTATGGTACAATTCTACAACGTTAATGGCATCCTGGTGCATTCTCGGGATCGGTAAGCGCATCGAGGAGCGATGGCCCTTGTTGCTTGCGCAACCTCTTTCCATGTTATCTTTCGCAATAGGGAAAGTGAAAGAGATGAGAAGCCAAAAACCAATTGTGGAGCAAGCTAAGGACCGAGTGCTATGAAATCTGTGGAAGCCACTTGCATAGCACACTCCAATTGTTTGCTTATCTCTGTTGTTGAAACCATAAGAATGGGCTTTCGAAGAGCAAGACAGAAGATAAAGACCTGGAGGGAAAAATTTGATGGATGGAAGACTTACTGCAGTTGTACCTTCATCAATTATTTTCATTAAAGGCTGAGGAATCTTGATGAGAAAGAAAGAAAGTATTTTTAACGTCTACGAGGCGAAAAAAATAGCCTATGAGATAGATTGCTTTTTTATCTGGCTTTTGTATTCGGCTCTTTGTATTCGGATTTTGTATTAGGCCCTTTTCCTTTGAAGTTTTACAATAACCACTGCCAGCGTCTCGACAAACTCTTCACTGAATAGATTAGCCCAATAACTAGCTACCAGAATACCTGCATAATTTTCCCTACTGTCTTTGAGAGACTCACATTCTAAAATGAGATGTTTTTATGTTTCCACTTTTCCAGAAAAACACAAAATACATACTCTTTCCTCCCACATTTCTTTTGGCCTTTTCCAACGCCCTGTTTGTCCATTTAGGAAAAGCGGTCATATTTCACTAGGGGATCGTACTGGTAATGCCAAAACCAACCTTGCTATGGCAATTTCCCGTGTGAAGGTCGCGTCTATTGATTGCAGTGGTATTATTGAATCGAGCCATAGCTTCTCCATTAATGGATGGAGTTGGCCAATTGTTGGTCCATTTAATCAGGTTGCGTGTCCACATGTGGTAGTGGGCATAGAAGTTGATCGTCGTCACGCTAATTTCTATTGAGGGCATGTGGCCTCTGATTGACACTTGAATCGGGAGTAATATATCAAATGTATTACAATAAATTACATTGACCTACTTATTTATAATGCATTGACTTTGTATTATTTATACTAGCACATCAGCAAAATAGTTGCTGGTGAACGCTCAAAGGTTGAGAAGATGAAATGAATCTTTAAAAGATTATATTAAATTTTATTATCTATTAACAAATAAACTGCTGGGCTTCATTTATCTGGTGTTAATATTTTAATTTCTGTTAATCACTTACGTGGCAATCAGTTAGCTATCAAAATAATTTTTAAATATGATTAGGTAAATGTAAAAAAGTAAACACATAAATTGATGTCTTTATAATAGCTAGGAAGTTAATGATTGAAATCACAGCCATTTATTTTGTGTGACTACTAAAAATATTCCAGTCATATTTAATCATGTCCATAGAAAACTTAATAACCACTAAACCCCTATTAAATCTGCCCATTGTCAATAGGTGTACGCCTTTCGGCTTAAATATATCAAAGAAAATACAAAATACATTCATCTTTTAATCTTTTAACATCTACAATACATTAACCTACATTAATCTCTTAATATCTATAATACATTAACTTCAAGAGAGTCATATTGAGATTTGCACATACAATACAATGTTTTCCTATTTAAGAGTAAGAATGTAGGTTTAATACATAAATGTATAAAACAATTGCATAAGTAGAATTTTTTTGCACTGTACATGTGTTTGCATCTACACATAAACTTGAACTCCTTATATTGGAACCCACAATTATCCTTAATGGTAATAATAATTGTACCATTCTCATATTCTTCTATGCTTTTCTCTCTTATACTATTCTTGTATAGAGCTTTTGTATCTTGTATTCTAAGGCGCAATTCTCAAAGTAAACATCTAGTATAGTGTAGGTAGTTCATTTAATTAAACACCTTATATTATGATGACTCTGCAAAAGAAAAGTAAATGTTAGGCCACATTTTTATAAGCATGATTTTCATAACACATTACTAGTTTAATGAAAAATGTTTGGACTAAGACATTAAATTGTTTCTTGATATGAGAGATGGCTCTACTCAAAACACGAGATGACATTAGCGAACATGAGATGACATCTTTTAACTATGGATTTTGCATATTGTTAATTTGTTAATTGTATGTATAATAATTACATATAAATAAGTTTATTTTTCATAATGTCATTAATAAAAGATAAACATCTCAATGTAACATAAAAGTAATATAAATTGTTTAATGTCATGGTTTAATATTAATTTTATATAATAGTAAAAATTTAAAATTTTAATAATTAAATATAATATATAAAAACTTAAAATTTTAATAGTTAAATATAATAGTCATGATTCAATATTAGTAATAATTTGATATAATAGTTAAAGATTTTAATGATAGTTTTATTGTTATTGGTATTATAACAATTACATAAATACATCAAAAGTTAAAGTTATGTTAGACTTTAAAAAATATTATGTTAGTCTTTAAAAATGAATTTGTGGAATTGCTACTGGGACCAATTAATTAAATTTGGATTGATCATCTATTACTTGAAGGGATTTGAAGGGTTGACTAAAAACCATTTACAACAGTCCAATGTTTTAACATGAGGATATCAAAATACATTTTCATATATCAAATAATAATAATAAATACTTTATGGAATTGGACCATAATATATGAAAAGATCAATTTAGTTTTTATTATTATTAAATCTTCTATTGCATTAATGCAAATGGTTTGTACAATGTTCCAATATAAAAAGAGGCAGGCCACAAACACAACTTCCACACGCAAATGCAAGAGCTATCCCAAAATAAAAAATGTAAGATAGCTTAAGCCAAAACACTCACAACTACACACGTATTAAGAGTTCAAAGACCAAAGAGACATAACAACAATAAACATAAGGCCACAATTTGAACATAGGTAATCTAAGAAGTAATCATGCCAACATTTGGATGGGGTTGGTCATGATCATCTTGGGTGGGACTCCAACCAATCTCTAGGGGATTTACATCTAACAATTGTATTGGCTCCCAACCATCAATGGAAGGTTTAGGCCCTTTAGATATAGTTGATGCTAGCATCACGAATTGCTTGTTATGTTGGGGTGAGGTTGGGGGCCAATTCCTTCTAGGCTTGTGCCTCTCGTGTACTTATTTGCGGACCCAATTGTGGGGCCTCTTATTCCCTATGTGAGAACTTGTTGATTGGTGTTGACATGGGTAGGGTGGCTCCTTAATCATAGTATAAGGGGCCCCGCCCCAAAAAACTAGAAGTTGTTGGAGATGCTCCATCTCCACCCTTAATTTATGTGCTTGAACCTTGATCTGTAAAGACACACTAACACAAGTTAATGTGTTGTCGTATCAGGTGAAACTCTACAATGGGACTATTGAATTAAAAGAAACATCATTACATATTTTCCAAAGCCAAAACAGAATTTTGATTCCAATAAGCAACCAAATGGATTGAAACTCAATTGTCCAAGGTATGTAGTTATCTAACAAGACATCTCTCTAGGAGATGAACATAGGAAGATTTGTTGATGGATATGCTAGATATAGGTCCACGCAAATTTGGCTAAGGGATAAAACCATAAAAGATGCTTGATAGTCCCTACTTGCTCACATTGTAGACAATATAAGTTTTGCATGCATAAGTAAGACAACCTTTTATTCACTTGTAGGTCTCTCATAGTCAAATTCTAAGCAAAAAAGTTTTCTTGGGTTATGATTTCAGGTTCCAAACATTGGAAATCCAAAATAACCATGTCTATTCTTTGGATTTTAGGGGTCATAGTTTGTTGAACATGTTACCCCCTAGGCCTAGGGGTAACTAAGGAGATTATATCTCAAGACCCACAGGTAGAACACATGGAGTGTCGAGATCCAGATGACCAGTTGAGCCCACGTTGAGCAAACAGAGTCCCTCCTCTGCACCACAGATCACCATTCACCATCATCAACATAACAATGTCTGCCACACCAGCCTCACCCAGAAAGGACAATAGGTATTGCTTCATGAGGTAACAAATCCAATCTCATGGTAAGTGTAACGTTAGTAATTGAAGCATTTGAGCATGTTGCAAAGGGTGATTTCTTGATTATGGAACATTTTCTTGGAAATTTTACCTTTTGTCTTCTTTCATCTTGGTGGTTGACATGGTTTCCCAAAAGACGAGGAAACAAAGGGGAAGAGGTCTCTATCACTCTGATGAGGCAAGGAAGCATGAAGAGGATATAACGTCACCCTCCTATGCCCATACGTCCCTCCTTAGAGCATGACTTCATACTTTTGAGGGGATGTTTGGCACATTTGGTGTAATTCGTGGTGTTTTGGGCTTGAAGCCCCACTCTCTTGCTTGATTTAGGGGTGATGTGACACATTTCTAGCATGACATCCTAGACTTTGGAGGCCTATCATCACATGTGCCTCCTTGGAGAAGAGTTTTATGGGCTTATGTACCATCATTTTGTTATTTTTGGTCATTTTGTAGCTTATGTGGGCAAAAAGAGCAAATCGATTTGCTAATTAAGCATTGTAACTAGCCTAAAATTATGGATCTAATTGAAAAGTGGACAAAAGTGGACAAACATGACTTGGGTTTTCCTCATATAAATATGAGGCAAGTCATTTTCATTTTGACATAACTCATCACTTGATAATGATACTCTTGGACTGAAATTTTGACCCTTTTGGACAAATCATTATCTCTCTATTTCTTGTCAAAATGGATGCAACTCTTATCTATTGGAGCAATAAAGGATAGTGACTTCTCTTGGTAGTGTTTCTTTCACAAATTGTGGATGATATATTGGTAGTAAGGGTTTATTTGCATGTTTTCTCTTGGATTTGGTGAGTAATTTATGCAATTATTTGTTATATTGCTAGTTTAAATTCAAGAAAATTATCTTAAACCCTAGGAGGAGTAAAAGGGCTTACACCCTCCACCAAAGTTTATTTATTATTTGTTATTGAAGGGCTATAAGTCTTGCAACAAGCAGTAAGAGGGTTTACACCCTTGTTGCAAGGCTTAGCTAGGGTTTATTTCTTTAGCGAGTAAGAGGGTTTACACCCCTAGAGAAACTTTAAACCCTAGTTCATCTTGGATCCTAAGCTAGACGATTTGGAAGGATTGTTGTCAGGTGTTATAAGGGCTTAACTCTCAACAAAAATCTATTCTTCCTCTTTTATTATTTTTTCTTCCAAGGAAGATTCACCCAACAAGGCACTAATCTTTGCATTGGAGATTGTTAATTGTTGCATTGGTAAACATGAAATTTGATGGTTTGGAATTGTTCATGTTAGACTAGAATTTTACATGCTTTGGACTCTCTTATTCTTCAAGGGTGTCTTGATTGGTCAAGTGGTTAGTATGTTGTAATAAACATTAAGCTACAACCATTAGGGTTGCAACAAAACACTCTTTCGCATACAATTTTTTCACTTTCCTATCGCTGAAATTGCTTGTAAGTTGTGATAATTAATCTACTGATAAAGGGCTATTTTTTGGGTGGTTTACTCGTTGATTTTGGTGGTTAGAATTTGTTGATGAAGAAAAAAAATTCTACAGCCATAGGTCTATCATAATTCTTTGTTGATAACAATATTTTACAACCCTCCTTTGACATCAAAATGTTGTTTTAATCATTGGAAAATTGTCTACTAATTATAAGTTTCCATATCCAATATCAATTGTTGATTTTGATGGTCTAATTTGCAGTTGTTATAATTATATTGTTGTTAATATATCGTTATTATATGCTGCAATTTTGGGAAAACAAGGTTTCTTTCATATTTCCCTCTTGTCTTAGGGCTTATTTCATCGCATATTGTCTTGTTTAGGGTTGTCTAAAATCTGTTTTGCACGTGCTATTAATTGACATCCTTTTTCCTTAACTTGCACTCATTCTCCATCAAGCCTCAAGACCTTTCAATCATGACCTATAGGGGCGGTTCCTTTAGCTTTTGGCCTCTCCCCTTGCAATCCCCCTAAGGTCACCTGGGAAGCCTCCCTTGTGTTGGACTTGTCCATCACTAAAGTGAGGGGGATATCTATTGAGGTGATAGTGATAGGTGTCCCCAGTTGTGTCACACACTTGTTTCTTGGGTTGGGCTTTTCCCAAACTACAAACTATGCGATAAGATTTTTGGAATCGTTGTTGGGGAGAATTTTGAATCCTTTTCAATCCATATGACACTTGACAAACTTATCCCAAAGTCTTTTAGCCCAAATCTTGTCTCGCGACTCCACCGAGGTAAGTTACCCTCACAACTTTTGATGAAATTCATATAAGTTTATATGGAAACTCCATTAGGGGAAGATACCCTTTTCATCTTTGATGAGCCTTGAGCTCATCTAGTGACTCCATTAAAGTTTCATTTTAGACAATGGAATTATGGAACCATGGGATGATCCCTTACCTAGAACTTAACCTATAACAAGGACACTTTTGTAGATGGAAAAGAAAAAAATATGTTGATGAGGCCACTGAGCATTTGGTGAATCTTATAAATGGGTCACTTCAAGAATCTATTGAAGAACAATTTGGTGAAGCACCCCTTACTGAAGGGAAAGCCCTCGTGGATGAAGAAATGCTTGAAGAACATATTTATGAAGAAAGTTTCCAAGAATATCTTGATGAAGTCTCTCATGTTGAAGACCCAGACAAGACATTGGAAGATGAAGTTGTCTAGCCTTGAGAAGAAACTATCAACTCCGATGATAGAGGTCAATTCATGGAGCATCCTTCAGATACATTTGAAATTCATATCGATGATTTCATATGTGTTTGGGAGCGCGAATGGGATATTAGTTGTTTTGGTTTTGATAAAGATCCCATCTATGATATCGAGGGAAGCTTCCAAATAAATAATGCATAATTTTTTCCTTTGGAATATTGTTTTTCATACGTGGACGATCCAAATACTTGGAAGCCTAATGATGATATGATCACAAACTTTTTTCATCCACCAGGGAATGGTTTGTTGGAGTACAATTACGTTTATTTCCATCCATACCTTGGGTATTATCCTTTTGGGCACTCAGAACTATTATTTCATAATTATTCTCAACAATCTTTGTGCTCGAATTTTGATGGACATGAGAACGTGGCCAACTCAGAGCAATCAAATATCCATGTTATAAGGAAACCATATTTTCAACATGAGGCAGTATGCAAGAATTTGAAAAAATGTATAAAGAAGTAATATGTTTTGATTATGGAGAAGGGTTATGTCTCTAGATCTGTGTATGTCCCTTCTCTTGTAAATCGTAAGGTCTTCTTTGGATCTTTCATCTCCCCTTAGTATTCACAAAGCAAAAATCATGTGAGTGAGGAAGAAAATGAACCATCGCCTATATGTGGTATCCCTATTCAATGATGGATGGATCAATCTTGTGGTTATTCTTTTCGGTAGAATTGTCTCCTTCCCACCCACCTCCATGAGTTTCTTTCTATGATTGACCACATGCTTATTTATGCTCATGATTATTGTGTGCTTGAATTATCTTTGTTGTATCACATGATTAATCATAGGGGGAGATACCTTGATGAGATGAGCAGTGGGTTGCATTGGTTGTACGATTTCACTTGACATCTTTAGGATTTTGATTTCTACAGGCTTCGAGCCCCAAGTAAGTAGGTAAGTCATTTTCATTTATGCATTGCATTTACTTATATGTTTTTCTTTACACATTGTTTTTCTTTCATATATGCATGGTTGTTGTGATACATTTGCATGAATCGAGTGATTATGATTGCATGTAGTTAGAAAGTTTTTGAAAAATGCAAAAAAAAATCTTTTAAGAAATCTCATAATTATCAATTTTAAATTTTTGAAGTTTTGCTTATATGAATAAAGGGTGAGCTAGCCACCCTCCGATACTCTAATGTTTTTCTTGAGTATGTGTAAGCATAGGTCATACCAGGAGATGTTGAGGTTCTCATGTGCTCTACGACGAGCACATGCCCCCGTGTAGGATACAGATGCTACCCCTCAGACCTAGGGGTAATTAAGGATATGATTTCTTGAGGCCCACATGTAGAAAACATGGAGTGTTGAGAGTTAGATGACAGCCAGTTGAGCCCACTTTGAGAAAACATAACCCCTCTTCTCCACCACACATCACCATTCATCGTCAATAGCATAGTAGCATCTGCCACACCAGCCTAGCCCGAAAAGGACAACAAGTCTTGCTTCATGAGGTAACAAGTCCAATATCATGGTAAATATTATTTCATAAAGATTCTCAGAACTATTATTTCATAAAGATTCTCAAAACTATTATTTCATAAATATTCTCAACCATCTTTGTGCTCGAATTTTGATGGACATGAGAACGTGTCCATCTCAGAGAAGTAAGAGATCCATGTTATAAGGCAACCATATTTTCAACATGAGAAAGTATTCAAGAATTTGAAAAAATGTATAAAGAAGAAACACATTTTGAATATGGAGAAGGATTATGTATCCAGATCTATGTATGTCCCTTGTCTTGTAAATCGTAAGGTCTTCTTTGGATCTTTCATCTCCTATTAGTCTCTAGAAAGAAACAATCATGTGAGTGAGGAAGAACATGATCCATCACCTATATGCGGTAGCCCTATTCAAAGATGGATGGATCAATCTTGTGGTTATTATTTTTGGAAGAATTGTCTCCCTCCCACCCACCTCCATGAGTTTCTTTCTATGATTGACCACATGCTTATTTATGCTCATGATTATTGTGTGCTTGAATTAACTTTGTTGTATCACATGATTAATCATAGGGGGAGATACCTTGATGAGATGAGCATTTGGTTTCATTGGTTGTACGATTGCACCCGACATCTTTAGGATTTTGATTTCTACAGGCTTTGAGCCCCAAGTAAGTAGGTAAGTCATTTGCATTTTTGCATTGCATTTTCTTATATGTCTTGATTTACACATTTTTTTCTTGCATCTATGCATGGTTTTTGTGATACATTTCCATGAATCAAGTGATTATGATTGCATGTAGTTAGAAAGTTTTTGAAAAATGCAAAAAAATATCTCTTAAGAAATCTCATAGTTATCAATTTTAAATTTTTGAAGTTTTTCTTATATGAATAAAGGGTGAGCTAGCCACCATATGATACTCTAATGTTTTGATTGAGTATGTGTAGGCACATGTCATACCAGGAGATGTTGAGGTTCGCATGTTCTCTACGAAGAACACATGCCCCTGTGTAGGAGCCAGATGTTACCCCTTAAGCCTAGGGGTAACTAAGGAGATGATGTATTGAGGCCCACATGTAGCAAACATGGAGTGCTAAGAGCTAGATGACCAGTTGATCCCACTTTGAGTAGACAAAACCCCTCTTCTCCACCACACATCACCATTCATCGCCAACAACATAGTATTGTCTGTCACACCAACCTGACCCAGAAATGACAGTAGGTCTTGCTTCATGAGGTAACAAGTCTAGTATCATGGTAAATGTCACTTTAGTAATTAAAGTGTTTGAGCATGTTGCAAAGGGTCCTTTCTTGATTATGGAATGTTTTCTTGGAAATGATACCTTTTGACTTATTTCACCTTGGTGGTTGACATGGTTTCCTAGTAAGTAAGTCACCCTCGAGAAAAGGGTTGCTACTGGGGGGTCTTCTTGAAGGGTCATCATACCATTCTCGCTCATACTTACCATGTTTCACACCCCTTCCTCTTTGTTTCCTCATCTTTTGGGTTTTTGGGTTCATTGACCCCAAGAAGGGCGTGTACCTCATTACACGGGAAGAAGGGGATGAAGGCCTAGAGGTGTTGTAGCTAGCACTGTAAAATTCAAAAGCCATAATCTATCCTTCTAGATGATTTCCCTAAGGTCCTAAGAGAAATGAAACGCTTCTCCATAATAATGAAGGAACTTTAAAAGAAAATAAATAAAAATGTCTCGCTTGATAGGGGAAGGAATTGCAACTTCCTTTAATTTCTAATGCATATGTCCCTCAATGTGTTTTAACTTCAAGTGACATTGCAATGCTCTTTTGTTTTCCATTTCACATAGCACTCAATGTTCGGGCCATAAAAAAATGAAAGGCAAATAAAGGGCTTGGAAAAATGTTGCATTGCAAACAAAGGGATGCAACATACCCTCCACAAAGGCAATGATAAATGAGACAATATGAATCCTTGATATGTCAAGAACCCCATGCAAAAAAGTACTACCCCAATCCACCTCATATTCACTACATGGCCTAGAGAGGGTCTTCTTGGAAAACATTCCTTAACTTGGAGATTGGCCTACCCAAAAGGGCACCATGACACCCCTCCCAAACCTAAATTTGGCAAATTTTATAAGGTCTTTGAAAATTTGTCTAATTTGAAAGGGGGGACTTGATGCACTTGCTTTGGTGGTTCTTTTATTAAATGTGGCTTACTTGGCAAGATTCATATGACTTGTGGACCCTTGGAGGGATTATTTTCTTGTCTTTGCAGGACCTCTCCCAATGAAAGACACTCATGAAGGGACTAAGCCACTTGTACCTTCATAGGGGATTGAAATCCCATTGGATGAATGATGCACCCCACACATTGGAGGCCTAGGATGATGAAAATTGCACCTTGAGGGATGTCTCTAGCACTTGGATGAGGCCCAAAAGCATGCAAAGGATATAATGTCACCCTCATGCCCAAACTTCCCTCCTTGGAGCATGATGTCACACTTTTGATGGGACGTGTAGCACATTTGGTGTACTTGGTGGTGTTGTGGGCTTGAAGTCGCACTCTCTTGCTTGACATAGGGGTGACGTGGCACATTTCTAGCATGAGGTCTTAAACTTTGGAGGATTATCATCACACATGCCACCTTGGAGAAGTGTTTTATGGGCTTATGTCCCATCATTTGTTATTTTTGGTCATTTTGTAGCCTATGTGGGAAAAAGTACCAAATCAATTTTCTAATTAAGTATTGTAACTTAGGCTTTAGCCTAAAACTATGAATCTAATTGAAAAGTGGGCAAACATGGACAAACATGACATGGGTTTTCTTTATATAAATATGATGCAAGTCATTTTCATTTTTACATAACTCATCACTTGATAATGATACTCTTGGATTGAAATTTCGGTCCTCTTGGATAAATTGTTATCTCTCGTTTTCTTGTCAAAATGGATGCAACTCTTGTCTATTGGAGCAATAAAGGCTAGTGACTTCTCTTGGTGGTGTTTCTTTGGAAAATTGTGGATGATATATTGGTAGTAAGGGTTTATTTGCATGCTTTCTCTTGTATTTGGTGAGTAATTTATGCAATTATTTGTTATCTTACTTGTTTAAATTGAATAAAATTATCTTAAACCCTAGGAGGAGTAAAAGGGCTTACACCCTCCACAAAGGTTTATTTCTTCTTTGCTATTGAAGAGATATAAGTCTTGCAACAAGAAGTAATAGGGTTTACATCCTTTTTTCAAGGATTAGCTAGGGTTTATTTCTCTAGGGAGTAAGATGGTTTATACCCCTAGAGAAACTTTAAACCCTAGTTCATCTTGGATCCCAAGCTAGACGATTTCGAAGGTTTGTTGTTGGGTGTTATAAGGGTTTAACTCTAAACAAAAATATCTTCTTCATCTTAGATTAGTTTTCTTCCAAGGAAGATACTCCATTCACCCAATAACAAGGCACTAATCTTTGCATTGGAGATTGTTAATTGTTGCATTGGTAAACATGGAAATTGATGGTTTGGAATTGTTCAAGTTGGAATTGAATTTTACATGCTTTGGAATCTCTTATTCTTCAAGGTCGTCTTGATTGGTCAAGTGGTTAGTCTGATGTAATAAAAATTAAGCTACAACCATTAGGTTTGCAACAAAACACTCTTTCTCATACAATTTTCTCACTTTCCTACTGCTGAAAATTGCTTGTAAGTTGTGATAATTAATCTATTGATGAAGGGATATTGTTTGGGTTGTTTACTTGTTGATTTTGGTGGTTGGAATTTGTTGTTGTAGCAAAATTTTTCTACAGCCATAGGGTTGTCATAACTCTTTGTTTATAACACTCTCTTACAACCCTCCTTTGACATCAAAATCTTGTTTTAAGCATTGGAAAATTGTCTACTAATTATAAGATTTCTTATCCAATATCAATTGTTGATTTTGATGGTATAATTTGCATTTAATATAATTATATCGTTGTTGATATATCACTTTTATATGATGCAATTTTGGAACAACAAGGTTTCTTTCTTATTTCTCTCTTGTCTCAGAGCTTATTTCATCACATATTGTCTTGTTTGGGGTTGTCTAAAATTTGTTTTGCAGGTACTATTAATTGGCATCATTTTTCCTTAACTTGCACCCATTCTCCATCAAGCCTCAATACCTTTCAATCATGACCTAAAGAGGTGGTTCCTTTATCTTTTGGCCTCTCCCCTTGCAATCCCCCCTAGGGTCACCCGGGAAGCCTCCCTTGTGTTGAACTGGTCCATCACTAAAACAAGGGGTATATCTCTTGAGATGACGGTGATATGTGTCCCCAGTTGTGTCACACACTTGTTGCTTGGGTTTTTATTTTCCCAAACTACAAATTGTGTGATAACATAACTAACCCTCTAACAAAATGATCTGAATGGAGTTATTTTTATCCCATAGCAAGTTTGTACAAGGTAAAATTTGTGGCTTTCACCCATTTTCAGTCTTGTAACCAAGATGGTGGCACTAGAAATTTGAGTTTAAGCATGAGATCAATTGGAATGAGACCTTGGATTTAGTGTAGAACAAATTTATTTATGTTGGCTAGGATATACTTTCTTTCAAGATTGGCTCAAGAGAGCCAAATCTATGATAAGATGTCAAACAAGTCATTAAGATAGGGAATGCCCTTTCTAAAAAGATTCAAGGATGAGAATCAAGAATATCCAACAAAGGGTTTACCTTCAATATTAAAAAGGGAGTACCATCGCAAGCAATGATCATTGAACAATAGGTCGATCTAGAGAGACAAATCTCTCTAGAATAAGTAAGGTTCAATAACCTCCATGGTGTTTCACACACTATACAACAAAAGTACCAATGACTTTGACATGAGAAGGGGTGATAAGAAGGATTTGAAGAGAAATTCCTTGACAAATTTGGTTTCCAAATGGAAGACTTTCACCAATTCGGTGCTTAAGAACTTTCCATGCCTCGTTTCCATCCACATATTATATTACCCATTTCGCACAAATATATTGGACTTGTAGGCAGGTTTTGATAATACCCAACCCTCCAAAACCCCTCGAGGCCCAACATAGATCCTAGTTATTTCTTTGGAAACCCTTATTTTCTCAAGTTTTTCCTTGTTTAAGGGCCTTATCTAGCCTTTCATAGATTTCTTTGAAGGGAACCCAATAACACAAGTAGTATACATGTGTTTCATTGAGTTACTTCATGCATATTTCAAACTTGGCATCTAAGGCTAGAGGATTTGTAATCCATTGATCTATTTTGTCTTTTCAACCTTCTACACCACTACCTCCTAGAGATATTTTGGTGAAACTTGAAAGGAAAAAGGAATTCCCAATAATTTGAAAATATGGCTATACTTGATCCAATACTAACGTAATGATGCCAACCAATTAGGAATAGTGCATTGGCTATGTTTGTAGCACCGTGGTTTGGCCCTTTGGATATTGGAGTTTGAGGAAACACAAAAATGTTCAGACATTTCATGGTATTAACCTAGGAAGTATGTGTGGAGATTTATGAAAATATGCACTTTAAAACACTTTAGAAATTTCACATTATTTACTTGAGGTTCCCAAAATATGTTACATAGAAATTGTATCCCTATGGATGAGTTTGGAATATAAAGTACAACATCGATATAATTCACTTTTGTCCAACCAAATCCCTAGGAAAGTTCAAGAAAATGGACACTGAAATATCTACTTGAAGGAGAAAAGATTGAAAGCCTTTGGGACACGATCTCCTTCATTAGTTAGATTTGAATACTTTAGTTATGGAAGATTTATTATAGAAGTGAATATGATTTATAATTTCTTCTTAGCACGCTAAATCACTCAACATATCAGCCAAGCTATTCCAATAAATCAACATATAGAAACATCCAATAATCTACTCATAAACAATGAGAACACAAATTTGATTTTCAGATTTGCAACATAGAAATTTGGAAAACAATGGTACACTTTATATTATAGCATAAGTAAATGTTAAGCCCTAATATTGGCTCATTACCCCTTAATTGGGGCATATTAGATTAGTAATGCTATTTTATTTATGTCGGCTTTAGGCCATTAGTTGTAATTTAGATTAGTAATGTTATTTTAATTATGTCGGCTTTAAGACATTATTTGTAATTATACCTCCTAGTCTCCTATATATACCAAGGAGACATTTTCATTTTGGATCATCTTGTACTTGAACATTTAAGTGGGGTAAAAGGAGGTTTCCCCCTCGAAGAGGCTTATTATCTGAAATTATCTCTTTTTCAAGGCGTTGAGTACTTTTCCTGAGGTTTTTATATGTTATGTTGATGTTTGGTTCTTAACATATGGTATCAGAGCTCAAGGTCTTGGGGTTTCGCTGCTACATCTGAGACACTGTGGTATTTTCGCTATAACTTTTTTTCTACAACGTTTCAAAAGGAACCGCTTGGAGAGTATTTAGTAGACGGATCAATGTACGTTGGGTTCAAAATTCAGCTCCTGAGGCCTTATACTTTCAGAGATACATCCTGTACAAGATAGGGTTCTGGAATCATCCTGAAATGAGTCATTGTGGAATTTTCGCTATAAAAAATTTTCTGTAACGTTTCAGACCCTTTCCTCCAGAGACAATTTACAGAAATTAGTAAGGTACGTGTGGTAAAAATTTCAGCTTCTGGTTCATCTTAAATTTGTAGATACACCTTGTGTAAGATAGGGTATCTGACTAGTCCTATTGACTAGCCTCAAGAAGGTGTTCCAGGTAAAAAAAGCATAACTTCTTGCTAGAGTATCCAAATTGAGTGGGACTGGTTGCATTGGATCGTGGACAGTCTGCAGTATTTTGGGCGTGAGTTTCAAAATTTGATATCAATTATTTTGTGTGGGGAATTCTATACAAGTGAGATCTCCTGGAAAGGCCAAAAATCGGCAAGTTGTGAGGAAGTTACCGTAAATTCCACTTGGCACATCCAATTTTGATCAGACCTGTGGCATTGCAGAGAAGAAATATCAGAGAACTACCTAAAAGAAATTTTCATACCCAGAAGGGCCGAAACTTGGGAG
>JASDQU010101998.1:64903-91837 GCA_032191745.1 Picea mariana
ACTTTATGGATACCACCCTCCTTCCATCACTTCTTCTCTAAAAGAAAAATCTAAGGTTCAAGCAGTGGAAGATCACATCGAGAATCAACAACAAATTCTCCAAATCTTAAAGGACAACCTGACCATGGCACATAATCGCATGAAACAACAAGCATATCAACATTGTAGTGAAAGATGTTTTGAAGTAGGGGATTGGGTATTTCTAAGACTACAACCATACAAACAGATGTCCCTCAAGCAAGCCAAGAAAGATAATAAATTATCACCAAAGTACTATGGCCCTTATAAGGTGTTTCAAAAGATTGGTACTATGGCATACAAATTGGAGCTGCCTACATCTTCACGAGTACACCCAGTTTTCCATGTTTCATGCTTAAATAAGGTTATAGGCGACAAAATCCCAGTTCAAACTATATTGCCAGAACTTGACGAGGAAGGAAAAATCATATTGGAGCCTAAAGCCATCACTGACACAAGAATTCGCCAACTGAGGAATAGATCCATTTCAGAGTATCTCATTAAATGGAGGAAACTACCGGCTGAAGATTCCACTTGGGAAGATGAGTCTTTTATACATAAGCATCCAGAGTTACTCAAGCGTTGTGGACAACACTTGTCTCAAGGGGAGGGGCATGTTAAGCCCTAATATTGGCTCATTACCCCTTAATTGGGGCACATTAGATTAGTAATGTTATTTTATTTATGTCGGCTTTAGGCCATTAGTTGTAATTTAGATTAGTAATGTTATTTTAATTATGTCGGCTTTAAGACATTATTTGTAATTATACCTCCTAGTCTCCTATATATACCAAGGAGACATTTTCATTTTGGATCATCTTGTACTTGAACATTTAAGTAGGGTAAAAGGAGGTTGCCCCCTCGAAGAGGCTTATTATTTGAAATTATCTCTTTTTCAAGGCGTTGAGTACTTTTCCTGAGGTTTTTATATGCTATATTGATGTTTGGTTCTTAACAGTAAAGGTATGATACAATGCTTTAGTTCATCCCAAGTTAGTACAAGATGTCCTTTCAAATCCTCCAGGAAAGAACACTCTAATTGCTACCAAACCCTAACCAAGACATTCAATATCAATAAGAAACCCTAACTAGCGATATCAACACCTAGTAAGGCATCTCATCAAGCTCTCCTAGTTGCACCAAAAGCTCCATGACAAGTTAGCATCACACGAATAATTCCACCCTTATATCTCCTATTTGCATCACACCAACGAGTCCATCCTTGGATCTCCCACTTGCATCACATAAGTCTTCAAGGAGATTCTCAAGATTGCATTGCACAAGCTCCACTAGCTTCAAGCATTGAAAATATTCTCTAAGATTTCATACCACACACCCTAGGAACATAGGTGTTGACTTGATGAGAACTGTGACCTCCAATGATAACTTTATCTTTAAAGCTCCATATTTTTAGGTCAAAAACACCAAAATCAACCCTCAAAACAAAAAGTGGTGCCCCCAGAATAACTCCCTTTTTGTAGGGGTTAAATTACAACATTTTTCAACCATGGCCTTAAAAACTTGGAATGTTGCTAAGAGAAACTTTAAAATCAACCCTTGAATCAAAATGTGGTGCTATTATTAACAATGTTTTATTTTATTTATTTATTTATTTTGGTGAGGGGGGCTGGGGGAGTGTACTAAATTTCAAATTGATTGAAACCATGCTCGAAACAACTAATATCATTGCAACCAAAGTCTTCAAATTAACCGCCAAATTGAAAAGTGACACTACAAACTTCACCATTTTCTTTTCGGATTTAAAATTACAACTTGAACAATCGGTGTCGTTGCAATCAAAATCGTAAAAACAATCCCCAAATTGAAAAGTGTTGTTACCAATAGTATCCCTCCCTCTATGTTGGGGGGTTAAAGCTACAACTTGTTTGAAATAATGACTTTGACAACTAGTACAGTTGCAACTGAAATCTTGAAATCAAGCCCAAATCAAAAAAAGGTATTACCAATAACAATTTAAAAAAAAATTGAAATAAATAAATAAATAATAAAGTGGGAAACAACAAAAATGAAATATAAAAGAAATGTTTTTAAAATTTAAATTAAAAAAAATAAAAATCTCTTACACTCCCCTCACCCTAATGTGTCTAATGAACAATATTACATCAAATTTAGCTTGTTAATGGTTTAGTTTTATTTGGAGGCAATGCAATACTCAAAATTTACCATTAATTTTATGAAAATGGTTGGTTTATCCACCTTATTTACAATAGATTTAACTTATCTTATTTATTTATATACAATACATTTACTTATTTATAATATATTGACATCTTATTATTTATAATATATGAAAGAAAATAGGGAATACCTTAATCTTTTAACATCTACAATATGTTAACCTACATTAATTTCTTAATATATATAATACATTAACCTCAAGAAAATCATATTTATAATATATTGACGTCTTATCGTGAAAAAAAAAAGAAGGAAATACCTTAATCTTTTAACGTCTACAATATGTTAACCTACATTAATCTCTTAATATGTATAATACATTAACCTCAAAAGAATCATATTAAGTTTTGCACATACAATACAATAAGAATGTAGCTAACTTAATGTAGGTGTAATACATTAATGTATAAAAATTGCATAAGTAGGAATTTTCTGCAGTGCACACATGCTTGCATCTACATAAACTTGAACTCCTTATATTGGAACCCACAATTATGATTAATGGTAATATTAATTTTATCATTCTCTCTCTTATACTATTCTGGTATACACCTTCCTTGTCTTGTACTGCGAGACGTAATTTTTAAATTAAACATCTAGTAGGGTGTAGGTAGTTCCTTTAATTCTTCACCTTATAGTATGATGACTCTCCAAAAGAAAAGTAAATGTTAGGCCACATTTTTATAAGCATGATTTTCATAACACATTACAATGTTAGGCCACATTTTTATAAGCATGATTTTCATAACACATTACTAGGTTAATGATAAATGCTTGGATTAAGACAATAAATTATTTCTTAATATGAGAGATGTTTCTACCCAAAACACATGAGAGGGCATTAGTGAACATGAGATGGCAACTTTTAACTATGAAATTTGCATATAGTTAATTGCGTGTATAGTAATTATTTTAATGTTCTATGTATATAATAAAGTTAATTACATATAAATAAGTTTAAGGATAAACATCGCAAGGTAATATAAATTGTTTAATGTTATGGTTGAATATTAATTTTATATAATAGTAAAAAATTAAATAATTTGACTTAATTAATTATGTGATATTAATAGCTTATTATTAATTTGATATAATAATTAAATATTTTAGTTATAATTTTATTATTATTAATATTATAACAATTACATAGAGATATCAAAAGTTAAAGTTATGTTAGACTTTAAACATTATTATGTATTATAACTCATGAAGACTGATATGGCATCTTTATTAAGGACCAATTAACTAAATCTTAACAACAACTTAAATGTTCTTTAAAACGACAAGAACAACAAGGATATAACCTTATTTACAACATTTTCAAAAAACATGTAAACATATAATAATCTAGATAAACAACAAAATATTTAAACATAAAACCTTATTTACAACATTTTCAAAAAACAAGTAAACATATAATAATCTAGATAAACAAAAAAATATTTAAACATAAAAGTAAAGACCTTTTAAATTTAGAATGCCTCATAGGAGTCTCTCTTCTTGGTACAAACCAAGACCTCCAAACCAAAGATACAAGCTATGGGGGAAATATGCATTCATGGGTGATTTTTCTCCCAATTAAATGTACAACCGAGGTGTGAATTCACACCATAGCCTATAGGCCAAAGGTGTTGATATGTAATCTCAATCTACATCGTATTCTGAGGGTTTAAGGTGTAAATTCACATTGTAGCCTATGGGTCAAAAGTGTAAATTCACATTGTAGCATAAGGGTTAGAGATGTTGATATTTTTCCAATGGCCTCTCAAACCACCAAATTGAAGGTTGTGGCCTTATGCATGTCTTGTTCTAGAATGTGATCTTGTTTTTAATCATTGTGTTGATATTCGATATGCCTATTTGGTTTTGGGGGGATTAGCTGTTAGTGTTAGAGAGAACCCATTCTAGTTCTTAAGGCCCTTGTGCAAGGGATATTACTCACATCTCTCATTGTACATTTGGTTGGGAGGACAAGCACTTGTGAATGCATAATTCCCCAACAACTTCGTTGCTTGAATTTGGAAAGGCCTAGTTCGCAACAAGAAGAGAGACTTCTATGAGGAATTTTAGTTACAGATAAATCTTTACTTTTATGTTTCATACTTTCATTGTTTATCTAGATTGTTACCCGTTCACTTGTTTTTGGAAATCTATGTAAACAAGAATAATCTTGTTGTTCTTTCTTCTTTAAAAGAAAATTTAAGTTGTGGTTAAGATTTAGTTAATTGGTCCTAAGTAGTAATTTCACAAAAGTCTTGTTGCATTGGGGTTGTTACATTATGCACAAGATTACATCTTCCAACATGTGTGTTTTTTGTTTGACATGCATTCATAATTTTTAATCCTAAGCCACGGGAATTGGTCGAATTCCTTTGTTGACCACCTATTACTTGAAGGGTTGGCTAAAAACCATTTAAAATTGTCCAATGTTTTAGCATGACGATATCAAAATACATTTTCATATATAAAATAATTAAAAAAAAGTACACTTTATGGGATTGGACCATAATATATGAAAAGACCAATTTAGTTTTTATTATTATTAAATCTTCTATTAAGTATTAATAAAAATGGTTTGTACAATGTTTCAATACAAAAAGAGGCAGGCCACAAACACAACTTCCACAAGCAAATGCAAGAGCTATCCCCAAATAATAATAAAAACAAGATAGCTTAGGCCAAAACACTCACAACTACACACATAATAAGAGTCCAAAGACCAAAGAGACATAGCAACGATAAACATAAGGCCACAATTTGAACATAGACAACCTAAGAAGTAATCATGCCATTGTTTGGATGGGGTTTGTCATGATCATATTGGGTGGGACTCCAACTAATGTCTAGGGGATTTGCATCTATCAATTGTATTGGCTCCCGACCACCGATGGAAGGTTTAGGCCCTTTAGAGATAGCTAATTCTAGCATCATGAATTGCTTGTTATGGTGGGGTGAGGTTGGGGGCCAATGCCTTCTAGGCTCATGCCTCTCATGTACTTATTTGTGAACCCAATGGTGGGGCCTCTTATCCCCTATGTGTGAACTTGTCGATTGGTGTTGAGAGGGGTGAGGTGGCTCCATGCTCATAGTATAGTGGGGCCCACCCAAAAAAACTAGAAGTTGTTCGAGATGCTCCATCTCCACCCTTAATTTATGTGCTTGATCCCTGATCTTCAAAGACACACTAACACAAGTTAATATGTTGCCGTATCATGTGAAACTCTACAATGGGACTACTGAATTAAAAGAAACATCATTACATATTTTCCAAAGACAAAATAGAATTTCAACTCTAATCAGCATCAAAATGGAGTGAAACTCAATTGTCCAAGATAGTTAGTTATCTAACAAGGAAGTTCTCTAACATATGAAGGCAGGAAGATTTTTTGATGAATATGCTAGATATATGTCCACACATATTTGGCTAAGGGATAAAACCATAAAATATTATTGAGAGTCCCCACTTGCTCACATTGTAGACAACATAGGTTTTGCACGCATAAGTAAGACAACCTTTTATCCACTTGTAGGTCTCTCATAGTTGAATTCTAACCAAAAAAAAAAAAGTTTTCTTGGGTTCTGATTTCGGCTTCCAAACTTTGGAAAGCCAAAATAACCATGTCTATTGTTTGGATTTTAGGGGTCATAGTTTGTTGAAAAAACCCTTTAACAAAAGGATTTGAATGGAGTTATTTATATCCCATAGCAAGTTTGTACTTGGTAAAATTTGTGCCTTTCCCCCATTTCCAATCTTGTCACCAAGATGGTGGCACCATAAAGTTGATTTTAAGCATGAGTTCATTTGGAATGAGACCTTGGCTTTAGTGTAGAACAAATTTCTTTATGTTGGCTAGGATATACTTTCTTTCAAGCTTGGTCCAAAAGAGCCAAATCTATGATAAGATGCCAAACAAGTCATTAAGAGAGGGAATCCCATTTCTGAGAAGCTTCAAGGATGAGAATCAAGAATATTCAACAAAGGGATTACCTTCAAACTTAACAAGGGAGTACCATTACAAGCAATTCTCATTGAAAAATAGGTTGAACTAGAGAGACAAATCTCTCTAGAATAAGTAAGGCTAAATAACCTCCATGGTCTTTCACACACTATACAACAAAAGTACTAATGACTTTGACATGAGAAGGGGTGATAAGAAGGGTTTGAAGAGAAAATCCTTGCCAAATTTGCTTTCTAAGGAGAAGAATTTCACCAATTTGATGCTTAAGAACTTCCCATGCCTCATTTACATCCACATCTTATATTACCCATTTCTCACAAAGATCTTGTACTTGTAGGTAGGTTTTGATAATACCCAACCCTCCAAAACCCCTCAAGGCCCAACATATCTCCTAGTCATTTCTTCGAAAACCCTATTTTCTCACGTTTTTCCTTATTTAACGGCCTTATCTATCCTTTCATACATTGTTTTGAAGGGAAAACCGAACAAGAGAAGTAGTATACATGTGTTGCATTGAGTTACTTCATGCAGATTTCAAACTTGACATATAAGGCTATAGGATTTGTAATCCATTGATCTATTTTGTCTTTTCAACTTTCTACACCACTACCTCTTGGAGATATTTTGGTGAAACTTGAAAGGAAAAAGGAATTCCCAATAATTTGAAAATATGGCCATGCTCGATCCAAGACCAATATAGTGATGCTAACCAATTAGGAATATATCACTGACTATGTTTGTAGCACTATGGTTTGGATTTGTTATTGCACAAATTGGCTCTTGGTAAAATCCAACCACGAATGTCACTAGTGCGAAACAACTGGGAGTAAGAACCACTGTCACCTTAGCAATTACTCTACTCGTTTTAGTGATGGATGTTTCCACCACAAGGGAGGATTCTCAGGTGACCTTGGGGGGATGGAAAGTGAGAGGCAAGGGTTTGTAAAATATCTCTCCTTTGGTCACTAGATGAGAGTTCTTAGGATTTGGAGAATGATGATTTTGGTAGAGGAGAGAGGCAAGTTGATTGATAACCTACAAAACCAATGTTAGAGCCAATATCCCAAGACAAAAAATCATGGACTTAAACCCTGAACACTAAGGAAAGAAGCAAGAAACCTTGTTGTCCCAAAAATTTCTGCAGACTATAAATTATATCAGCAAGAAGAATATGTTAACAACTGCAATAAATCATCATCAAAATCAACACTAATTGATGGAAAATGAAAGCTTATGAATAGTAGACAATTTTTCAATGATTAAATGACAATTTTGATGGTTAAATGGGCTGCAAAGTAAGTGTTATCAACAAGTTTATAATGGCCCTAAATGGCTGTAGAAAACATTTGATACAACAACAAGTTTTCACCACAGAAATCAGAAAGTAAATATGTCAATTTGTAGCCCTTAACGAGTAGATTAATTTGCAATATTCAAGCACAATTTTCTGTGGTGAAAAAAATAAACAAGAGTAAGAGAGAGATTTTAATGCAACCCTAATGGTTGTAGCTAATTTTTTATTATAGCAGCAAGAAATACTTCAAGAAATCAAGATGTTTTTAGCATGAAAAGATATCTTAGAGTATGAACAATTTATATAAAAGTCGAAATATTACAAGAGAGCAATTTTCACATTTCTCAATGCAAAATTTTACTTTCTCCAATGCAACTAGTGCCTTGTCTATTGGTAATGGAGTAAAAAAATCAAAGATAAGTTAAATGGATAATAATAGAGGACGTAAACCTTTATAATCCAAGTCATACCTCTATGATTAGTCACCTATATTGCTAGTTGATGGGAAACTAGGTTTTTAGAAACTAAGGGGATAGACCATCCTAACCCCTAGTCTTAAAACCCTAGCCAAGAAAGGATTCAAGGGGATAAACACTCCTAACCCTAAAATCAATCCTTGAATGACCTACTTTCACAAATAAAAATGGCTTGAAGGAGGGGATAGACAATCCTAACCCTCCTAGGGTTTCTTCAAGCAAGAAATAATCCAAGCAAGTTGCAGAAAATTAACCTTAAACATCAACAAATTTGCAAGAAATATCATACAAGAAGTAGCCTAGGTCACAAACCATCCTCCACTAGTGAAATAATCCATCTCCAAACAAATCACATAAGTAAATTTCCCCAAAAATACAAATCGCATGCACAAGAGAGAGGGCCAAAATTTTGAGAGAGAGAGAGATAGAAATGTCTCAATGATCCATTGTCAAAAATGAAGTGAGGCTTGTTTTATAGAGGAGAATCCAAGTTCACTTTACCCAATTTACAATTAAATCCACTATTTTAGGTTCAAATTCATGTTTTTACATTGAATTTTACTGAATCTATTTGATTTTTGTCCACATATGCTAAACAATGAAAAACAATGATGGAACAGAGGGAAATGAGACCCCAAAGTCTTCTTCAAGGGTGGTTGTTGGAACTAGCCCCCAAAGTCTAGGGTGTCAACCCTCATGGTTCCACATCATCCCATTTGTTCACAAAAAAATGGGGTAACAACCCACCCAATCACCAAATGCAAGCTTCCATGCCATATTGACCTCTCCACGTGTGATGTCAAGGTGAGCTAGGCCAACATTCAAGCATAGAAGGGTGACATCATGTATGGTTCATCTTCTCGGGCCTCTTTCATGGGAAAATGACATCATCATGAGTGCAACGTTCATCAACAATTCCCTCCAACATGTGGGGCACAACATCCATCCTATGGGATTTCATGACTTCATGGAGATCCAAAGTGCCTTAGTACCTCCACGAATGATGTCACCAAGCAAGATCCTTCAAAAACAAACAAGGTACGCACTCCAAAGGTCCACAAGTCATATAAATCATGCCAAGTAAATCAATATTAATACAAGATCCACTCAAACAAGTACATTGGATCCCCCTTTCAAATTAAACACATGCTCAAAGACTTTATGCAATTTACAAAATTTAAATATGGAAGGGTTATCAAAAGGCCCTATTGGGTAAGCCAAATCCCCAAGTAGAAAAGTCTTTCCTGAGTGAGCCCTATCTAGGCCATGTGATGTATGTGAGGTGGATGAGGGAGAAACTTTTGGGCATGGGGTCATTGACATGCAATAGTTTCATATGGTCTCATTTCCATGGGTTCTTTGTGGAGGTTGTGTTGGGTCCTTGAGTTACCTTTCATTTAGGGAGAAACCTTTTTCCAAGCCCTATAATTTCCTTTTTTCTTTATTTTCTTTATATAGTTTGCAAGTCCCCTTTACAAGGTTTCTTGATTTTGTGCATTAAATGTATTTCATTTCAATTGGGATACTTACAAGTCCTTTTCAAATAGGTGAGGCATTGATTCACACTGAGGACTTAGGGTGAGCGCCTAGAAAGGTAGAGCTCGAGTTTTTGGACAATGGCTTTTGTGTCCTTTGTATCCCTGCCATTGCATCTTGATGGTGGATGCTTTTTCTTTTCATTTATTTATTGACGCTAGCTACATCAACCTCTGGGCCTTTATCCCCTTCTTCCAATAAGAGAATGAGGCAGAATCCCTTTTGGGGATACATGTAACCCCAAAACCCAAAATATGAGGACACAGAAAGGCATGAATATGAAAAGTGATGAAAGATGGTCGAGAGTGGTGCGATGACCAATCAAGAAGGACCCCCAGTAGCACCCATTTCCCCAAGGGTGGCGAACTTACTAGGAACCCTAGGATAACCACCAAGGTGAAAAATGGTAAAAATCATAACGTCTGAGAAAACATTTCATAATTAGAAAGAAACTTTTGAAACTTATTTGAATGCCCCAAGTATTAAAACAATACTTACCATGAAACTTGACTAGTTACCTCGTGAAGAAAGACATGTCGCCCTCTGTGGATCAAGTCAGTGTGGTGGACGTTTCCCTACCACTGATGATGATGGTGAAGAGTGGTGAAGAAGAGGGGCTCTATGGGCTGTGTTGTCCATCCATCTCTCAACATTCCATGTTTGCAACCTATGGGCCTTGAGACATCATATCCTTAGTTACCCCTAGGCTGGGGGGGTAACATTCCCTTTGGATATTAGAGTTTGAGGAAACACAAAAATGTCCAATAATTCCATGGTATTAACCCAAGAAGTATGTGTGGACATTTTTGAAAATTTGCACTTTAAAACACTTTAGAAATTTCACCTCATTTACTTGAGGTTCCCCAGATCTATTTCATAGAAATTTTAACCTTATGGATGAGTTTGAAATATAAAGTACAACATTTATTAACTTCACTTTTGTCCAACCAAATCCCTATGCAAGTTCAAGAAAATGGACACTGAAAATATGTACTATTGGGCCCGAGATATGATCAATTTTATGACAGTAATTAGATACTTTTGTCAAATGTACATATGTGTTTTTCATGTTTTGGAGAAGCTTTTTGAAGAATTTTGTGCCAAAACGCTATGGTCTATACCAAGTATGAATAATTCATGTTTTATGTTGATCTTGAGTATAATTCATTATGTTTTTATGTTTCCAAGGATCTAATTGACGTTTTTTGGTGTTATAGGGCAAAATTGCATCACGTTTCTACTTTCGGCACTCAATCCGACACTCCATCAAGTACTCGATCCGGTGCTCGGTCTGACACTCCGTCCAACACCTCGTCCTGCACAAAAACAGTGGGTGATTTGGTGGTTATGGTATTGGCGGCCAGTGGTGGGGAATCAAGAACATGGGTTTTGCTCGTTCTTATCCCCTCCAGCTACTAAACTCTTGAAAACTCAGTTTGGGTTGTTGAGCTGGGCGATTATTGGCTCGCTCCATTTCGGCAGTTAGGGCACCATTAATGTAATTTTTTTTTTATAGAAGAGGTTCGACCCTCCAATGGTCGACATCTTGGTCTGTAAAACCTATAAATACCACCACGGTGGTCATACAATAGCTAAGAACTGATAGAAGAAGTAGAGGATAGAAATAAAAACATTTTCCTCTGTTTTTTCATTTTTCAATTGCTGGAATTGTATAAGACTGTGTTTTTCAAGTTTTAATGGTGAAATCGTTTTGATGAGCTCGTGGTGTGCATTTGAGAAGTAACCACGACTTGTTGGGGGGGGGCACCAACAGTCTGGTAACTGTTCTTTAAGTTATTTATGCATTTCATAGCTTAGATGTCTCTTTTTTTGTCCTGTACATGAACTGTTCTTTTATTTCTTTGCTTTTTAATTTGTTGTTGTAGTTTAATTATTTTAAATCTCTTTTGCAGGTTAGTATGAAGGCTTGTGTTAATATGTGTTGATTATGTAGTTAGGAACGAATTTGCAAATTCATAGACTAACCCTGTGTGCAATTCGATATTAGATTGTGTTTTATTTATGCTTTTAGAATCAAGTTTAAAACAGAGTTTGAAATAGAGTAGAACAAAGCTTTAATTTATGTTTTCTTTAACAAGGATTCGGTGGATGGATAGGGTTAGTTTCAGTTTTTAATTATAGATTGCTTATTCTATTTGTCATGTAGATCTTGCTTAACTAGTTGTTAGTTAATGTATTCATTAGTTTACTTTTTATATGTCATGCTTTAATTTATGTTTTTAAGCATTTTCTTTCTTGCATTTTGAATTATTAAAATAGATATAGCATAGTTTCATTTTATGAACTTTCTTTCCTAGAATTAGATTGCAATTCCAGTTTTTAGTTAATGCTTGAATTTAATTATGAATTTTTCTTACATAGCATAGAAGTACAATTAAAATCTCGTTATATTGTTGATGGTTAATACATGGTTAATAATTCCATGAATATGCAGGGTAATTGACGATTGTTTCCGTAATGGCTAAGTTCTCATTAGATTGTTTAATCCACACCTTTCACTTTGCTATTGAGATCAATATTGAGCTTATACCGCTTGAGTTATCTTTTGTTGTCAAGTGCCATTGAGATATTATAAGACACCGAAGACATTCACACAACCACCAACACTATATTTGAGTTTTCATAGGTTAAAAGATAGTTTCTTGCTTTCGTAGATCGGAAGATATAGTTTCTTGCTTTCGTAGATCACAATATAGTTTTATTTTTGTTGTAGGGTAGATAATCTTTTTCTTTGATAGGTTAAAGAGAAGTTTGTTTATCATAGATTAAAGGTTAGTTGTTAGTCCTTCTTGCTTTCAATTAAATAGATTTCTTTTTATGAATTAGAAATAGTTTTGAAGTTTGAATTAAGAATATAGTTCACTTGCCTCTTAGGTTAGATAGTTGTTCAATGTGAAGTATTAATTATTTTACTTGTAGTAGAAGTTAATTTAGGGTAGTTAGATGTTCACTTGCTTTAGTAGGTTACTTGTTTACTTGTCTATTCTTGCTTTGATAGTATAGTTTCTTGTTTATTTACTTGCTTTCATAGGGTAGTTGCTCATTGAATTTAGTTAGGCAAGTTAAAGTAGTTTGCTTTTGTTATTTGCTTATCGTTATGCTTAATATTTGCTTTTGCTCATTGTTATGAACTAGTTTTCTTCAAGTAGGGTTTTTACTTGTTTTCTTAGAATTATCCATCAATCCTTGATCCAAAAGTACTTAGGTTACATAGTTTTAAGTTGCTTAGTAGGGTTTTCTCATTAGATAGCTTTGTTTGAATAGATTAACCCTTAGATAGCCACTTCCTTAGTTAGACTATACTACTACCAACCCTTCTACCTTGGTATATATTTTACTACAACTCTAAGTTTACTTACCTCGGGTTGACAATTTAACTGTGGGTTTTTAGTGTGTTTTTAGTGCATATAGAACACCCATCATTTTTGGTGTCGTTGCCAGGGAGTTGTCTCAAGGTAGGAAATAGTTAGAAAATAGATCATTTCTAAACCTTAGCATTAGTTTGGTGGCGGGGGAACTTTAAGACGAGAGGTAAGAACCTGTGCATCTGCTATTGCAGGTTCCCCCAAACCCAATGGTAGTTTTCCTTTTTGTTTTTGTTTACTTTCATTAATAGACCTAGAGACCCAAAAGGTAGATACATTAAATCTAAATCAGATCGTTCAACCAAGGTTCCTTCCGACCTTTTTGGGGGTAGGAACATTCCACTCATAAATTCCGCAGACCGATACCTAAGAACATGAGCTAGCTCAACTCAAAGAGCTAAAGTAGTCTTTGAAGAGACTAACATAGGGAGCACTATAGAACAAGAAACTGAAGCATCAATCATATTGGGACTAGAGGCAAGACCACTCGAGCCTTCTGTAGAACCAAACAATACAACCTTTGTTTTCTTACCACCATCAGGAGATCCTAACTTTGTGGACATCATCTTTGTCTGAACCAAGTTTTATCAAATGGCAAGATGAATTCAGAAGAAACCATTAGCTTGAGGGAATTTTCTCAAATCCTAGCAGCAGTCGGGATTTCTTCTTTTCAGGAAGAACACATCTTGACAATAGCTAAGAACTTGTCTACCTCTCCGAAAATATTAGAAGAATCAAGATCCTATGAGATAAAAAATGATTTTCCTTGCCAAAATGCAAAGGAAGCTGGAAAATTATGGACTACATCCAGTGGAGAGCAATCATTAAGACCTAATATTGAGGAGTTCTCAACATCCACCTCAGCAGATCCTTTATGTACTTTAGAAATCAATCATCAAAAAGAAGAGGATCTGCATAAGCATGATGAAGGAGAGCATAGAAATTATTGTTGAAGAACATCAAGATTACATTGAAATTTGGTTTCAAGAGGTCATCAGGCCACAATACTATTCTCTTCTTCAACACCTTCTGATGCCAAAACAAGTATGTTGGTTGGTTCTTCATATCCAGGTAATCACTACGGTAACTTCTTCATATATGGATATGAGTATGTTTCTTATCTTGATCCGCATATGGTTACATTGGAAGAGTTCTTACACTTGAATAAGTATTCTCCCTTTTTTTTTAGGTAGGGTAGGATAGTAAATAAAAGTTGCATGTTGTTAGTTTAGCTTAAAGTCTAATGCAACCTCATTTTATGTTTTCTTTTTAATAAAAGAACTATAATATACATGTTCCAATGACTTGATCTCATTGATATTATTATTTTTTCATATTTTAGAGTGTGGTTTTTGCAAACAGTTTTAGAGATCTCTATAGGTATTTACATCACCAAAGGTAGACAATTTCAAGGAAATATAAAAGAAGGATTTTTATTCAAAACATTGTTACAGTTGAACCTTGTTGTCTACTAAGCATCAAATGAATAATGACTTGCTATAGTTAGCCATGTTTTTGCAAAGATTTTTATCTTCTTGTTCTTAAGGAATTTTAAAAATCAGTTTCTCTTGAAAATCTTCACCACTATATAAGGAAGTGACACCGTAACCATCAAGCTTAGAGGTGTCTCATATAGTTTCTCCAAGAAACCTGAGTAAGTACGTAAAGTATCTTTATTAAAGAGTAACAAGGAGGTCTGATTAGCGGTTAGTCATGGAAACATCACAATAACTTACAAAAGAAAAAAGTGAGTTGAGCCTAGAGATACATTTCTATTCTTTCTCAATGGTAGCATCCACAACACACTAAATAGCTTGATTATATCATATCTTTAGATAGGACACGTCCGCTTAAGTACCCCTTACATCAGGAAAATCACTAAGGAATATAACAGAAATTCATCCTCTAACATAAATACCATCTCAATTGAAAAAACAAAGAAAAAGTTGTTTTCAGAGTTGTCCCCCCATCTTCTTGCATAAAGCAATCTTATACTAAAATCTTAAAATATGGAGGGCCAGTCTCTGAGGGTGTAAGGGGCTAACCCATCAGGATATTGAATAGGTCTGCTGGCAGTAGGTACCGGCATGTGGTATGACTAGGTAAACCTGTCGGAGTACTGAACATGCTTGTTGGCAGCGAGGCATTCTACCTAGCGAGGATGGTAATCTGACAAAAAATAAATAATAAATTTAAACTTGTCCTAATGTACGACATTACTTGCAGACAAAGCTGACATGAAGTATGTGTGGTTAAGCTAAGGTTAACGAACTCCATAGACTTTCCATTGGGAAATAACTCTAAGACTATCTTGAAACTCTCTTTCTTATCTATATATAGGATCTCTTATCCTATAGGTGGGGCCATCTTCTAACTGTCTTGTCAAACCAATCTGTGAAATTTATCTTACACTTGACATACTATATATATTCGGCTATTGGGGGAACTGACTGGTTTCCTATATTTTTTATTGTGAGGTGTCACAATACTTAGGTGTGGGGTAGGGGTTCATGAGCTGACAAGTGACCATTGCCTGGAGAAATAAATCTTTGCAAGAATTTTTGTATTATTTTCATGATATAGGTTATTACATCAACAGTCATTTTATTTTCGAAATGCTAATTCCATGTGTGTTATAAACTGTTGTACATCTCTTTAACAGACCACTTAACTGGTTTATTGTCGTTATAGACTATTCATTACATAGTTATGATTACATACCTTATAAAATGCGAGATAGAGGAATGGATTGTGTGAGCACGATGGAAAAACAAATAATAATGGAACACTCTTATCTTGCCTCTGCACCTATTCACTGTATTCGTGGTCTCTGAGGAATCAATTTCCTTAGCCACAAATCTCCCAAGAGTTGGAGACCGCTAGTTTAAACACCACCAGTTTCCAAGAGCAAGCTATAACAGGGTTTTCAAACCCGAATTTCAGAACATCTCTGGAGCTAAGGGATAATCCAAAGAGTGGATAAAAGAGGAGCTAATATAACCCCCCTCTCAAAACAATAAAGACCTATTTCTAATTCATGGCACGAGGACGTGCCATATCTTCGGTCTGGGGGGGAGTTTCCTGAGCTAAAAAAATGCTAAGCACTGCCTATTTGTATAGCAAAACCCATGAGAAGAGGAAGTAGGATTTCTGTCAAAATTCTATCATACTGTCTTTTTACAATGCCTTGGGATATTATATCAGCAGTTGTTTGTATTGGTATGCTAAATTTTATATTGCTGACATCATTGTGTGTGTTATGAGCTTACTGTGCATTTTTATCTTTATGCTATATAAGACGTTTTATCCTTAACTGGTTCTTTGTGACAATTACAAATCAATAACACATTGTTAAACTCACTACATATCCGTGTTACACACCTATGAACAGAGGAACAAGGTTAAGTGGCTTTGTATTAGGCTAGGTATTTAGTTCAGTATGGTTTTGATTTAGAGTTTTCTGGATGAGAATCTAGGTCTAGGGAGCTAGGCCAAGGTTTCCAAAAGATGAGTTGCAAAGATAGAATGGGGCAAGGTAGGTATACTCAGTAGCATTTAGGATTTGTCATTGCGTATAGGGTAGATGCGGAAAGTTCCACATGGGAATGAGATCATGAATTCATTCATAAGAATAAGGTGTAACATAACATGACAGTTTCATCCAAAACAATGCAAATAACTTTGAAACAATCATAGGAAAGCATGGAGGTGGCAACAAATTGTAGCAGAAGAGAAACAAGTTTTGAAGGCCTTACTTGATGAGTTATTTAATGAAAAAGTTATGAATGGAAATATGAATATGTCCTCTACACTCTGGAGTCACTAATCCAATAAAAAATCTACATATAACCCCTTCACAATTGATTTGAAAACAAACTATCCAAAAGTGCAACAACTGTGACAAAAGCGCAACAGAAAAATAGGGGTCAAATATGGGGCTATAAAATTTTAACTATAAAACATTTTACAAAACTATGAGAGGTTTTTGTAGATAAGGTTGTTATTAAGATAAACCTCTCTCAGTTTTTTGAAATTAATTCCCATGTTCTTGTAATATGTGCCACAACATAATGACTAAAACAGGAAATTAAATTGGAGAATTTGATTTTCTGAGATGGGCCTCCAAAAAAGTTGAATATCTCCCACTATATGCTACCTGTGTAAATAAGGAATCAGGTTATTATTATTTGGTATGTCATTAGAAAAAACATCCTTTTTTTCTTCTTCCAAAATTCATCTTTATTTGGTCAAAAACTTGTTTTGAAAATAATGACTAAGACAGGAAATTAAATTGGAAAATTTTATTTTTTGAAATAGGTCTCCAAGAAAGTTGAATATCTCCCAATATATGATACCTGTGTAAAAAATGAAAGAGTTTATTGTGATTTGGTATTTCATTAGAAACAAACTCCTCTTGTTTTCCAAAATTCATCTTTATGTGGTCAAAAACATCTTTTTAAAATGATGACCAAAAATAGAGTCAAAAGCGCAGCATGGTATTGTAGAACACTTTTTGTGACTTTTCCTGATCCATTTTCTGATGTAGTAGTTCCTGGCCATGTGTCTCTGAAGATTAATGTCCATGTTGGCCTTTTTCAGGAGCATCTCCAGGTGTTCATTGACTCTTCCAAGACAATACTCTCTGTCATTTTCAAATCTTGTTGCAATGGTGCCTTCAATGTCTTGTTGACATAGTGAAGGTAGATACTCTGTTTTCTTTAAGCTTTCCATTTTCGATTGTTAGCCCACTTTCAGTTCAATAAACAATTGAATTTTCCCTTCTAATTTTTAAAGAGCTTGGATAAGATGTGCTCTCAAGTGAGGAAGAATGTAACCAACCCCCACAACAACCTCTTTCACCATGGCCTTATCAAATTCCTTGTTTTAGCCGAATTGGAAAAAACAGGGGCAAACTTGGGATGCATTCATTTATCAATTTGTAAACCCTCACTTGACAATCAAGACTGGCAAAAAGACATCAAAAAATAAGGACTATTTCTCCATCCAAATCCCACTCTCCAAGGACTCCAAACCCTCTTGCACAAGCCATTTCTTTACCGGAACAAAAATCCAAGAAGCTTGTTGAAATCCAACCATAGCCTCAGAGCACAACTTAAGCAACACAAGAGGCATAAGGCAAAGTCTTCACAGCAAGAAGGAGAAGCTTCCAAAGCTGATCCTCCTCAGCAAGCTTAGTCATGAGGGGTAATTTCTTTTTGTTTGCAGTGGGACCTGCAAAATCTTAAGTGCGGGGGTAATGTTGGGCTCGAGATATGATAAGTTTTATGACAGTAATTAGATACTTTTGTCAAATGTACATATGTCTTTTTCATGTTTTGGAAAATCTTTTTGAAGAATTTTGTGCCAAAACGCTATGGTCTACACCAGGTATGCATAATTCGTGTTTTATGTTGATCTTGAGTATAATTCATTATGTTTTTATGTTTCCAAGGATCTAATTCACGGGTTTTGGTGTTACAGGGAAAAATCACATCACATTTCTGCTTCCGGCACTCAGTCTGACACTCCATCTAGTACTCGATCTAGTACCTGGTCCGACACTCCGTCCAACACCTCGTCTTACACAAAAACGGTGGGTGATTTGGCGGTTATGGTATTGGGGTCCAGTGGTGGGAGAATCAGGAACATGGGTTTTGCTCGTGCTTATCCCCTCCAGCTACTGAACTCTTGATAACTCGGTTTGGGTTGTTGAGTTGGGCGATTATTGGCTTGCTCCATTTCGGCAGTTAGGGCACCATTAATGTAATTTTTTTGTTTATAGAAGAGGTTTGACCCTCCAATGGTCGACCTCTTAGTCTATAAAACCTATAAATACCACCGTGGTGGTCATACAATAGCTAAGAAGTAGTAGAATAAGTAGAGGATAGAGATAAAAACGTTTTCCTCTGTTTTTGCATTTTTCAATTGCCAGAATTGTATAAGACTGTGTTTTTCAAGTTTTAATAGTGAAATCATTTTGTTGAGCTTGTGGTGTGCATTTGAGAAGTGACCACGACTTACAGGGGGCCCACCAGCCGTCTGGTAATTGTTCTTTAAGTTATTTATGCATTTCATAGCTTAGATGTCTCTTTTTATTTCCTGTACATGAACTGTTCTTTTATTTCTTTTCTTTTTAATTTGTTGTTGTAGTTTAATTATTTTAACTCTCTTTTGCAGGTTAGTATGAAGGCTTGTGTTAATATGCGTTGATTATGTAGTTAGGAATGAATTTGCAAATTCATAGACTAACCCCGTGTGCAGTTAGATATTAGATTGTGTTTTATTTATGCTTTTAGAATCAAGTTTAAAACAGAGTTTGAAATAGAGTAGAACAAAGTTTTAATTTATGTTTTCTTTAACGAGGTCTCGGTGGATGGATAGGGTTAGTTTCAGTTTTTAGTTATAGATTGTTTATTCTATTTGTCATGTTGATCTTGCTTAACTAGTTGTTAGTTAATCTATTCATTAGTTTACTTTTTATATGTGATGCTTTAATTTATGTTTTTAAGCATTTTATTTCTTGCATTTTGAATTATTAAAATAGATATAGCATAGTTTCATTTTATGAACTTTCTTTCCTAGAATTAGATTGCAATTCCAGTTTTTAGTTAATGCTTGAATTTAATTATGAATTTTGCTTACATAACATAGAAGTACAATTAAAATCTCGTTATATTGTTGATGGTTAATACATGGTTAATAATTCCATGAATATGTAGGGTAATTGACGTTTGTTTCCGTAATGGCTAAGTTCTCATTAGATTGTTTAATCCACACCTTTCACTTTGTTGTTGAGATTAGTATTGAGCTTATACCGATTGAGTTATCTTTTGTTGTCAAGTGCCATCGAGATATTATAAGACACTAGAGACATTCACACAACCACCAACACTATATTTGAGTTTTCATAGGTTAAAAGATAGTTTCTTGCTTTCGTAAATCAAAAGATATAGTTTCTTGCTTTCATAGATCAGAAGATAGTTTTATTGTTGTTGTAGGGTAGATAGTCTTTTTCTTTGATAGGTTAAAGAGCAGTTTGCTTATCCTGGATTAAAGGTTAGTTGTTAGTCCTTCTTGCTTTCAATTAAATAGATTTCCTTTTAGGAATTAGAAATAGTTTTGAAGTTTGAATTAAGAATATAGTTCACTTGTCTCTTAGGTTAGATAGTTGTTCAATGAGAAGTCTTAATTAATTTACTTGCGGTAGAAGTTATCTTAGGGTAGTTAGTTGTTCACTTGCTTTAGTAGGTTACTTGCTTACTTGTCTATTCTTTCTTTGATAGTATAATTGCTTGTTTATTTACTTGCTTTCATAGGATAGTTTCTCATTGAATTTAGGTAGGCAAGTTAAAGTAGTTTTCTTTTGTTATTTTTTTATCGTTATGCTTAATAGTTGCTTTTGCTTATTGTTATGAACTAGTTTGCTTCAAGTAGGGTTTTTACTTGTTTTATTAGAACTATCCATCTATTCTTGATCCAAAAGTACTTAGGTTACATAGTTTTAAATTTCTTAGTAGGGTTTGCTCATTATATAGATTTGCTTGAATAGATTAACCCTTAGATAGTCACTTCCTTAGTTAGACTATACTACTACCAACCCTTCTATCTTGACATATATTTTGCTACAACTCTAAGTTTACTTACCCTGGGTTGACAATTTAATTGTGGGTTTTTAGTGCATATAGAACACCCATCATGTACTTGAAGGAGAAAATATTCACAACCCTTAAGATACAATCTCCTTCATTAGTTAGATTTGAATACTTTAGTTATGGAAGATTTATTATAGAAGTGAATCTTATTTATATTTTCTTCTTATCAGACTAAATAATTCAACATATCAACCAATCTATTCCAATAAATCAACACAAAAACAACCAAGAATCTACTCATAAACAATGAGAACACAAGTTCGATTTTCGGATTTGCAACATATAAATTTGGACAACAATGGTACACTTTATATTATAACATAAGTAAAGGTATGATACAATGATTTAGTTCATCCCAAGTTAGTACAAGATGTCCTTTCAACTCCTCCAAGAAAGAACACTCCAATTACTATCAAACCATATCCAAGGCATTCACTATCAATAAGAAACCCTAACTAGCAATATCAAGACCTAGCAAGGCATCTCTTCAAGCTCTCCTAGTCACACCAAAAACTCCACAACAAGCTAGCATCACACCAAGAACTCCACCCTTAGATCTCTCATTTGCATCACACCAACAATTCCATCCTGGGATGTCCCACTTGCATCACATAAGTCTTCAAGGAGATTCTCAAGGTTGCATTGCACAAGCTCCACTAGCTTCAAGCATTCCAAGTCTTCTCTAATATTTCATACCACACACCCTAGGGACAATTACTAACTCGATGAGAACTTTAGCCTTAAAAACCCATATTTTTAGGTCAAAAACACAAAAATCAACCCCCAAAACAAAAAGTGGTGTCCCTAGAATAATCCCTTTTTTGTAGGGGTTAAATTACAACATTTTGCAACCATGACCTTAAAAACTCACAATGTTGCTAAGAGAAATTTTAAAATCAACCCCTGAATAAGAAATGGTGTTATTATTAACAATTTTTTAATTTAATTAATTCATTTATTTTGGTGAGAGAGGGTGGGGGTGTGTTAAAATTACAAATTGATTGAAACCATTCCCGAAAAAACTAATATCGTTGCAAACAAAGTCTTGAAATTGACCACCAAATCGAAAAGTGGCACTACCAACTTTGCCCTTTTTCTTTTCGGGTTTAAAATTACAACTTTTTTAAAAATACAACTTGAACAATCGATGTCTTTGCAATCAAAATCTTAAAAACAAACCCCAAATCGAAAAGTGGTGTTACCAGTAGTACCCCTTCCCCTTTATTGGGGGGTTAAAAATACAATTTTTTTAAAATTATGGCTTTGACAACTAATACATTTGCAACTAAAATCTTAAAATCAAAACCAAATAAAAAAAAAGTGTTACCAATAACAATCTTAAAAAAATTAAAAAATTAAAAATAAAGTAAGAAACAACCAAAAAAAAATTTTAAATTTAAATTCAAAAAAAAATCCCTACACTCCCCTCACCCACTTTTTAAAAATATTAAAAGAAAAAAAAATCAAAATGAACAAACCACCCATTTAAAACCAATTAAAAAAAACCCTGCGAACAATAAATTTATTTTTTAAAAAAACTTGGAAAAAAAACATTTGTTTAGTAACAAATTAAAAAGGAATTAAAAAAATGTAAACTACAAACCAATTATTAAAAAAAAACCATGGAAAAATACCATGTTTCCATTTCTTTTTAAAGTTGTGAGTTATATATATATATAATTTTATTTTTAATAATTTTAAATTTTTTTTTTTAATTTTTTTTTAATCATTATTATTATTTAATTGGTTTTAAATGGGTGTTTTATTTTAAAATATTTTTTATTTTTAAAAAAGGTAAGGGGAGTGTAAGGATTTTTTTTAATCTTTTTAAAAAGACATATTTTCTGGTTTTATTTTCATTTTTTTTAATCTGTTTATTTTTATTTTCTTCAATTTTTTTTTTTAATGATTTTGTTTGCAACAATGCATGTTTTTAGGTTATGATTCAAAAAATGTTGCAATTTTAAGCTTGAAAAAAAAGGTATCACTGGTAGCACCTCTTTTTGATTCAGGGGTTGATTTTAAGATTTTGGTTACCACTGCACCAATTATCAAAGTCATGGTTTCAAACAAGTTGTAATCCTAACCCTTAAAGAAAAGGGGGTGCTACTAGTAGCACAAAGTTTTTATTCGGTGGTTGTTTTTAAGATTTTGGTTGCAATGGTATTAATGATTAAGGCTATGCTTTCAAACAACTTGTAATTTTAACCCCCAAGAAAAGGGTGACCTTGATAACGCTACTTTTTGATTCAATGGTCAATTTTAAGAATTTGGTTGCAACAGTAGCGTTTGTTGAGGCCATGGTTTCAATCAATTTGTAATTTTAACACCCCCCCACCCACAAAATAAAAGGTTGCTACTAGTAGTGCGACTTTTCAATTAAAGGGTTGATTTTAAGTTTTTTTCTTAGTGACATTATGCATTTTTAGAGCCATGGTTGCAAACGTTTGTAAGTTTAATCTTGAAAATAAGGTGATTCTGGGGGCACCACTTTTCATTTCAAGGTAAAAGAAACCACTAAATGAAACCTCTAGAAAAACGAGAATTTTGGAGGGTTCTCGTATAGTAGGTTACTAGGTTTAGATCTTGCTCACACTAAGAATTCAACCCTAGCACTCCAAGTCCCCTATAGAGTTTATCTTACACAAATCCTAATGTACCAAGTCTTCGCCTAATCCTTTCAACTCTTGTGTCACACAAGTACAAGGACTACAAGACAAGTAAATCAAGAAGATATGAATTATAGTCACTAAGTTGTTAATACAAATACACTCTCCTCCTATTATATAATATATGTGAGGGAAGGAAACAACAAAAAGTGGACTAATTCCACAAGAAACCTAATCTAAGACACTAGAGTTTGTCCACAAGGAGTGATCCTCTCCAATGTGTACAAACATTGCAAGGTAGTTGGAATCCACTTCCCAAGTGGTGTGCTCTCCAAGCTAAGACTTTACATGTCAATCTCTCCTCATCTCAAGATTGCATGTTCTCCAAGTTTTCCTCCTCCACATGTGTGTATTGGGTCAACAACAAATTACAAGTGGTGCACCCTCCAAGAAATATTCCCTCATTCAAAGAACTCAACCTCCTAGAGTGTGCCACATGGTCCCAATGCTCTTAGTGCTTAGCACCCTTCCTTCCAGTGCCTAGTTCTCCTCCATAAGATAGTTTCACATCCTATGCCAAGACCCCATATTCCTCAACATGCATGCCATGTAGAAGATGTCAATACTAAATAATATAACTAGATCCATAAGAAGTAGGACTCCTCTAGCATATATCTTAAGGACAAGCATCCATTTATATTAATCTTTCCAAATATAAATAAACCAAAACAGTCTAAGATACAAGAAGGGGATAAGGTTTGACCATGCACCCCACATCATAGAAAGCACACCCATAGCATGGTGTAAGAACTTTCAAGGCAACCCAAAAGCTAACACTCCCTCTTTTGAGGAAAGTGTTTTCACCAATTCTTTCTCTCAATCTCAATTGAACTTTCCTTTTGCAAATCTAATATGTTGTAGTCTTAGAATCAATCATTGATCTCCCTAAAATAACTATCTCACAAACATCTCTCACCTTCATCACATCATCACAATGCACCTCCTTTGACTATCTAGAATTCCCATCAATGGATGAAGTCAATGCAACATGGTTATCATATCTCCTAGGAGGTATACTCAACCTCACTAAAGATCTAGGAGCTTCTACATGATTTTGTGCATTTTGAAATGTATGGGTAATCCATATTGACTTCTTTTAGGTTGAAGTACATGGTAAGGGTGTCTCCTTCTCTTGTCTCTCGTCCCTTGAATCTATATTTGACCCTTATTTTACCTCTAGATAAGATTTCCAAAAAACAACCTTCTCGCTCCATTCAATCACTAAAGGAGATACTTGTGATCTTGAGGGCCACACATATTCATCAAACTTCACATCTCAACTCATTGCAATCTTTCATTTTGATGAAATATATATCATGTAATATTTTGAAGTCTCATTGTATCTAATAAAAATACCGTTGGTACTTGAGGGTTCCATGGACTAGAGAACTAAATAAACATAAAAGTGATACCTTTTGTTTCACACTAGTGAATTCTTTCTCTAGTGTCTTGTCCTTCAAGATCTAGTGAGGACACGTGTTCAAAATATACATTGTTGTATTACAAGTCTCCACCCAAAGACACATGGGAAAATCCATGTCATGGATCATAAACATAATAGTCTCAAAAAAACTATTTTTCTTTTTTGTGACCACATTCAACCATGGAATGTAAGGCATTGTGAAATACCTCTTAATCTCTTCTTACCTATGAAAATAATTAAACTACACAAAGGTATACTCACCTACATGATCTAAGTGAAGCACTTTGAACTTCTTCCCTATTTGATTTTCAACAAAGCACTTAAACTATGCAAACTTATTGAACATTTCATCCTTACCCTTCATAAAATAAATTTAGGTATTGCATGAGGAGTCATCAATGAAAGTAACATACTACATATTTCCTTTCAAATAATGACAAGATATAGGTCCACAAATATACAAATGGATCAACTTGAGAATCTCACTTGATCTCTACTCACTACTTGAAAAACAACCTTGTCATGCTTTCTAAGTGCATGTCCCTTGCATACTCATCCCTTTTCTATCATGAAGTACAATAACCCCTACACCAAGTTATTCAAGAGGGGAAGCACTCCATAGTGTAAGTGACCAAAACACCTATGCCAAAGCTCACACAACTTGTCACTATTATGCACTAGAGAACGATGCTTTACTAGATCTACATATAGTCTATCAAGGCCTCCAACTCAAACCCCTTTGGCCACAACATGAGCTCGATTTCTAATGATGACTTTTTAAGCATCAAACTTGACCACACAATGTAGGTCTGTTATACAAGACACTGAAAGAATATTCTTTTTCAAATCAGGAAAAACTAAAACATTATTTAACTCAAGAATATCACTTGATGGCATTTGGAAGGGAATGGGTCCCAATATTTTCACATGATAAGTGGTATAATCACCCAACTCCACACACAATCCTTCATTTTGCTCTTGAAACCTATTAGAAAGTTTCTTGTCATAAATCATTATGTCTTGATGTCCCACTATCGACATACCACCCAAAAATCGACACAGTGTTGGTAGATAAACAACAGACCATAAAGAAGGTGGTCTCAAGCTTGGATGCTAACTCATGGACTCCAACTACAATCTCTACACTCCTTGTGGATTGTCTATGTTGTTTGTTCTTCCCTTTCTTCTTCTTTGGATATTTATTGGTATAATGTCCCTAATGGTGACACTTGAAACACTTCAAATGACTCAAATCATTATTACCTTTACTTGATTCTTCCTTTTTACCCTTCCTAGCTCATTTCTTGATTCGTTTCCTCATCCTCCAGATGAGGGGCATGTTTTCTACATAATTTTTTCTTGCTGAACAAGATTATAACCTTGTCTCTTCTTACATAAAGTCATCCAAAAAATTCTCAAGTTATGGTAGCTTCTCACAAGAACAAATTCCTTGGAAAAAGGTTTTCTGGGATGAAAGATGCCCATCCAAATGAATGGGACCCAAATCCTCATCTTTCATTTTTTAAATTATTGCAACAAATTGACCTCACAACCCTGTAATCCTTCCTAAGTAGCTAATCACTGAATTTATGTCACTCAAGCAAATGGCCGAGAGTTGTTTTTTGAAATATGGTCACACTATGGTACAATGCAATCAAAGCAACATACATCTCCTTGTTAATCTTCTTCTCTATGACGTGAGTGATCAAATGATACATGCCCAAATCAACAATGACTCTCTTTTACTTGGTCTCATTTTTATTATGCTCAACCAATTGTTTTGTATTGGTAGGTGAAATTATATGTGTCTTGTCATACTCCCAAAGTGCAATCTCTATTTGTAGGTGCAATGATATATTTCTTGGCATAATCCCAAAGCTCAATCTCTATTGGTAGGTGAAATGATATGTTTCTTGGCATACTCCCAAAGCTCAATCTCTTGTAATAGCTTTGTAGCATGTCCTTCCAACATGTAAAATTAGAAGCACCATCCAACCTAACACATTCTTTAAGGTGAAGAGAAACCATTGTTGGATTACTAAGAGGGGGGGTGAATAAGTAATAGAGCTTTTTAATCCTTTTTAACCACGTTATATAAATGTTGTTAACGTTATTATCAATTTACCATTATCATTCAACAAGTGCAGAATAAATGAACCATGAACAATGATAAATCACACACATACATAGTGCACCAGTATTTTTACATGGAAACCCAATGTGGGAGAAAACCACATAATGTTTTTTATTATATGTCTTTAAGAATTACAATTCATTGGAAGCACCAACTTCCTTTGCTTTCTAGCTGCAACTGGAAGGAGG
>JASDQU010101998.1:103353-197953 GCA_032191745.1 Picea mariana
CCTTCAGTAACTCCTTTATGGAGCATGTCTTACTCGTTGTTGAGAATGGTGGTTGTTTCCTTGGGAGTTTCTTACTCCCAAATCTGCAGTGCCTAGATCGATTTCTTCCAGACATGAAAAACAAAGCAACTCATTCCCTTTGTTTAGATCACGTTTTTTGGTCAACAACATCCACTTATAGCCCCTTCATCTTCTGTGTTGAAGAATAAAGTGAAGGAAGACCACTTAGGATCTCCTTAAGGTCAGTGCAGTGACTATTCTCTCCATGATTTCCCCTCCCTAAATCAGTTAAAAAAAATGGTTTTGGGCTCTCCTTGTCATCTTTGGATCCAAGGGGAAGGAAACAACATCTTCCTATTTTCAGAATATTACAATTAGTTCTTCTCCTTCTCAGACAGTCTCCTCGTGTCACTTAGGGAAGTAGTGAACCTCCCTCCTCTCTTACATTATACGATGTTGTAGAATATTCATCTCAGTCCAAGGAAATAAAGGAAGGTGGAAACATTCTCACACCATTTTGCAAATTATGGGAGGACTCCCAATATTTCCTTCTTCACATACCATGGTGGCTTGAACCAATTTACAAGATTCCATGGAGCTCATCTAGGTTCTACTATTCCTTTTTCCAAATAAGTTCACATTTCTATGCATTCTTCTCTATCTTATGTCACTTTGTGGCTAGAGCTTACCTGCTTCCCTTGAAGGTTTTCAGTCAATATTTAGTAAAAATAATTAAATCTCTTTCTAACAAATGCATGATATGCATATTTACATGTTTTTGTCCTTTTGAATAGAATCTTCATAAACATATTTTGAAATTCTGAGATTTTCTATAGCTAGGCTCTTTGAATTTCAATTTTTGTGCAAAATATTTTTTTGTCATTGACTTCAACTTTAAACAGACTGACTAATTTCTCTAGAATATGCTACCTGATTAGGGGGAAAATTTGTTCAATTTGTGAAGCCTGGGCACCCAAGATTTGACCTTTTACTAAGGAATTCACATCCATTCCTAGTTGGGTTAGGCTATCGAATGTACCAATTTTCTCTTTGAAAAGATGTGATTTTCCAAAGTAGTGGGGACTACTTGGGATAAAATTTAAACTTTCAGCCTCCCATTTGAAGGATTTGGTTTCCAACACCAAGTTGTGCATGGATTTGGACCATAGAAACACTACTTAGGATAAATATTTAACCTTTCAGCCTCCCCCTTTGAAGGGTTTGGTTTCTAGCACCAAGTTATGCATGGATTTGGACCATATAAATACTACTTGGGATAATATTTAACCATTCAACCTCCCCTTTCAAAGGGTTTGGTTTCTAGTTCCAAGTTATGCATGAATTTGGACCATAGCAATGGATTTCTAAAAGGTGTGACCCTTGAACTAGAATGAATACCTTGTGTTATCACACAATCTATACTTGCCCAAAGCCTAAGGCAAGTAATGAAAGATTGGTGTAACAAGGGGGTGACCTATGACTGTCACCTTAATAGGAAACCCCTTTCTGTTTAGGAGTATATCGATATTACGCCAAGGGAGATGTCCCTAGTGACCTAAATGGCTGATGAAAATAAGACAAGGATGCAAGAATACCCCCCTCTCACTGGTCACTCAAGTCAAAGGTTTGTTATGTCTTTAAGAGATGAAGAAAAAGTAAAGATGAAGTGTACCTTCCCAGAACAAGACAACAAAGCAGAAATATGGCAGTTTTCAAGTACAAAATGATGTTAGTGCTTCAATAAGACAATGAACCTTTTGAAATATAAGTTGGCTGATATAAAATTGCAACAATATGAAAGTTTACAACAACAATAAGTATTTTATAACAACTGCAAGAAATATGCCTTAGAATTGCTTGAAAAGACAATAAAAAGTTATATTTTAATAGAGAAAATGATAATCAATTGTCACATGCAATTTCTAAAGTGTCTAACTAGCATTAAAGGTTAGTTTTTCATAAAATTTGTTGCAGTTAGATGGTTGTAGCAATATTTTGTAACAACATCAAATACATTAGTGATCTAGGCTAAACTAGGGTTAGAAACAATTAGTAAAAGCTTAGGAGAAGAGTGTTTGAGTGTTTAATCAATCCTTCAACAAGAGAGAGGATAGAACTAGTGCCTTCAAGGGCTTATGGATTCAAGTGTATGGCTTCTTCTAAGGATGCAAAACAATTTTGATAGTGCAAAAAAGTCTAAGAGGGAGAAAGCATATGAGAAGTAGTAACTTAAGTCCCCCTATGCATTTTCCTCAAGAAACAAGATACTAGGGTGTAGGCAATTCTAGGCCTTAGTACTTTTCTCTCCTTAGGCTTCTTATGGGATAAAATCTTAGGCAAAGAAAACTAGGTCAAAACCTTAGAGTTATAACAAACTAGGGCTCTAGGGTTTCACTAGTCACTAGATCAATTCAATCATGAAAGATTGGCAAATAGAAAGGAAGAAAGTAGAAATTTAAGTTCCTTACTTCAAGCATTAAGTATACAATGCAATTTCATACTCTTGTATGAGTAAAGAAAATCATACATAAACCATTCAATATATGACAAAAATGCATATTTTACCTACTTGCACCAAGAATAATCATGAAAATACCATGCAAGATCACCATAAAAGCTTCCAAGATTGATCCAACTTGGAAAAATCAGCCTTATACAAGAGTGTGCCTCCCAATTTCAAACAATATCCCTTACTAGGGTGAAAATTTAAGAAATCTCCTCTTGTGTGAGTTGTGATGTAAAAATGAATGTACTTTATGTTTATTTATACAAAATTGGTGACCTTCAATTAATTTAGATCAAATAAAGGCCAACCTGGCCAATTTACAAATAAATTCAATTTAGACATAAATAAAATTAATTAGCATCTAAAGACACTTCCAAGGGTGACGTCATTCCCTTATAGGGTGACATTGAGGCCCTTAGGTGGAATGTTGGTCCTAAAAGGTAGGGTGCTTGGTTTCCAGAGGCTCTAGATGAAGCCCACACGTGCCACTAGGCTCATAAATGCCTCCAAAATAGAAAACCTAGCTCTAGATAACGTTCGGGGTCATGATGATGATGTCATGGGCCTTCTAGGTCCAACGTCTATGTGGAAGAGAAAGATTCCCTTGGGTTTAGGTCTGCCAGGGTGCCCCAAAGGAAACATCCTTCTTTTTTCTGGTGAAAATATTCAGTTTCTTCTTACCTCAGGTTGCAACATCCATCTGTGGGATTTAAGCCCTCATGGAGGTTCGAGCTAATCATACCCTCACGTGTACCTCTCCACCGAGCAAGGTCCTGCAACAACAACAAGTACATCCTCCAAGGGTTCATAAGTCACAGGGATCATAACATGTAAATCACATCAAATAATTAAATTACCCGAACATGTGCATCAAACCCCCCTTAAACCAGACAAATGCTTAAAGACGTAATGCAATTTGACAAGTTAGGTTTGGAGAAGGTGTCAGGGTGTCCTATTGGGCTAACCTTCCTTAAGTTTGGGATGTTTCCCAAGTGAGAGCCAATCCAGGTCATGTAAGTGTATGAGGTTGTATGGGGTAAGTGTTTGGGCATGGGGTGCAGTAATAATAGGGAAATGTAAGTCTTACCTGTGGGTGCCTTTGTAGAGGGCGAGCTGCACCTTGTCATAAATGTTATTTTTTCCTAGCCCATTCATGCATTTTATTCTTAGCTTTAGTTCTTTTGATCTTTTGTTTTTTTTTTCTTCAAGGGAAAAGTTGAGGGCAACTATCTTGGCTTGATGACCAGAGGTGACAATGTTATCCACAAACATTTCATGGAGATGAGAAGTTTGGCTCGTGATGAGACCCCTTTCTCTTGGCTATGCCACCAAGAGCCACTACCCTGGTTTGGTGTCCATATAAGTGGTAGTTTCATACCATTGCATTCCCATGGTCATAATAGTTCGGCTCGTGATGAGACCTCCAATCCACCAACTAGTACCTTGAGTGTTTATTTATCTTATGGGTTCCCTTTTCCTACTGAGAATCTTTTTACTACTTTCTCGGTAATCCTTGGGTGAAGAATCACAAAGGTTTCAATAGGATTTTAACTCTTTCCAACTACTTTTACCCTCTATTCCTTTAGCCCCTTCTTCCCATAAGGAAAGGTACAACCCTTCCTAGTGTGGCCAATCCCAATTCCCAAAAAAAGGTAGGGGGTGATTAGAGGAATAAAGATGGAAAGTGGTAAGTATGGAGGGAATAGACGATGACCTTTCACAGTCCCACCCAGTGGCAACCCATATTAAAGGGAGATCAACTTACTAGGGAACCATGTCACCCTTCCAGGTGTGAACAATTCAAAGAGAATAATTTCCAAGAAACCGTTATGAAATGAAGGAGAATTTAATGCAACATATTCAAGTGCTTCAAGAATCAGAGTGACACATAACATGATACCTGGACTCATTAACTCATGGATCAAGACTTACTACTACTTCAGGACCAGGCTGGTGGGATGGATACTATTGTTGTTGATAAATAGGATGCACTGAAGAAAAGAGGGGCCCTCTGGGGTCATTATCAAGTCATTCATCTTTCAATACTCCATGTCTAGGACTTGTGGGCCTCGAGACATGATCTCCTTAGTTATCCCTAGGGTAGGGGATAACATATGGCTCCAACTCGGGGACATGTGCTCACCATAGAGCACATGAGAAACTCAACATCTCTGGTATGACCCATGCCTGCTAAATCTCAACTAAAATGTATTAGTAATCCTTAGGGTGGTGATATCACCCCTTGTTCATATATGATATAATAGTAAAAAGAGAATCTCTAATCTAGCATATAATCATGAGCATACATATATACAAGTGAGACAAAATAATATGTAAAATGTAACTACAAATATGCTAACATGATATGCAGATGGTATATACAATGGATGTAAATGCCTACCTACCTCTACTTACCTATTGGTTGAATGTTAGGTGTAGTCAAATAACCAATGAAAACATCCTAGCAATATCTCATAATACCTACCTTTGTACTTTATCATAAACCAAAATAATGACAAGTCAAGCACACAAATAACATGAGTTAGAACATGTCCTCGAGGTCTAGGATAGTCGGTGATAGAGTGTGTTGTTAAGGCACTCCATGATGTTAAAGTCACCGGTTCAAAACCTGCGGGGACAAAAAATCCAGCCATGTTAAGGGTTGGTGTGGCTCAGGCTGGGTGTGATCCTCGGGTGATTTTGACAGCTTATATGCTCCTGAGTCATGGTTTCTTAGCCACAAGTTAGTCCCACATGTCATAGAAAAACTAAAAAAAAAAAAAACATGAGTTAGAACATGCATCACATCATCGAAAATTGCAAATTATAGCTCATGGAGGTGGGAGGGAGGGACAAAATTATTCCAATTCACACTTTTAGGAAAGTGCTCAATCCATCTCAGAAAGAGATCGTGAAAAATCAAAGGCTCAAAATACCGACTCAAAGAGTTTGAAGGTTTTCTACCTTGGACGTCATCACATCTTGAGGTCTGGGAAAATACTAGTAATAATCTAGAGGATGATTGGCAATTTTCTAAGGGAAAGTTGAAAGAATGAGATAATAAGCTTCTTCTTAAGGTATTCAACCTACCCTTGAATTCTAAAAGAAGGCTTTTCCATGGAGAAAACTCAAGACAAGGGACATGTTTCTCAACTACACCCTTAGTGTCATAGTGAGGTAAAGTAGTCGAAGGGAGTTGGAAAACCTTGTCACAAGTACTATTCTTTGGGCAATCAATGTCCTCTCCTTTATCAAGATATGAGCACAACGGTGGTTGGTAATATTATTCATAGAATAAATCCAAATTCTCAAAGGAATACTCATCAAAATCCTCAAGGAATGATAAAAAATCATCAGGAGAACGTAGAACTAGGTCACCATTGGAGATGTCTATAACTATATCATTTCCTTGTTTCCAAATGTTAGAATTAGTAGTGACCTGATATGATAGTTGTAAAGGAAACATTTGGAAATGATCCTCAATGTCGTAAATAAGATCTCCATCATAACCAATTACATTCCATTTACGTTTCCCAACATGTATGAACTCCTCAATATTATTAATCATGTCATTTCCTTCATCATAACATGAAGGTATTAAAGAATTCAAAGGCTCCTCTAACACTTCTTTGCTTTCCAAATCACAAAATAAGGCATCATTAAAATCTTGGAAATGGAAACAACTCACTGTATTCACTTCTTCCTGTGCAGGAGCTTCAAATATTTGGATAACTTCATCAAATGGAGGATCAAGCATTAGTGCCTCATCCTCATGACTTACCCTTACATCTTCAACTTCATAATATGGAGGGTCTAGCTCATCCAAGGGTTCCCTTTCTTCTTCACCTTCTGAATCATAGAATAAGGTATCATCTAAAATTTGAAAAGGAAAGAAACTAACCTCATCCTCTTCTTCTTTTGAAGGAGGAAAAGGATTTGAGATGGCTTCATCAAAGGGAGGAGCACACATTAATACTTCATCATCATGTTTAATATCTTCAGGCTCTTTCTCTTCAACAAGGTCCTCATTATCTTTTCTAGAAGCATGAGTAAATTCTTGTTCTTCTCCATGGGATTGGTAATATTCATCAATATCCTTCTCCTCAACCTCTTGTTTATCAATGTATTGTTCCCTTCTTTCCTGGAATTTACTAACAAAGGTCTCAAGGGAAAATAATCTCTCCAGACTAAGAGTATCTGGGGTATCTTTGAGGTCATCAACTTCGATTCCTGGAGTAAAGAGGTGTTATCCCTTGAATAAGGAGATATTTTCCTCGATTTGTATAGCCATGTGATAAGATTCTTGGATATTTCTTGGCCCTTTTTTACTGAGGAGAAACCCTAAATGCACTAAGAGTGCATTAGTGTAGAGGTAAGCGAGGTATCTGTCTTGAGGACAATGGCTTCTAGGAATTTGTTGTAGCAAATTCTCGAACCTAGTATGGAATTACGTGACAGTCTCATTCTTAGTTTGTTTCATGTACTCGAGTCTTTTTATTAGCATGTGTATATCTTCTAATTTAATACCCCATTTCTCGAGAAAGGCTTTTCCTAATTGGTCCATAGATGTGATGCTAGCATTAGGGAGATCATCATACCATTTCCTAGAATTTCCATGAAGAGTGGAAGAGAAAAGATTCATTGCCAAATCTTCAGCATCATCACTGATAGGGTGGAGTTGAAAGAAATCCCAAAAATTATCCATGTGATCTTGGCCCTAACCCCATCATTACCAGTGAATCTAGGGATCCAATTTTCATACCTTGGAGGCATTTGTCGAGGGTAACCCAAAATTTCACTCATATCTAAGGGTTTAAAATTACCTAGGTCCCATTGAAAAGCCATGGTTGGCTTTGTGATTATTGGAGTCGCCAAAGAATCCTTCTAGGGATCATCAAAGGGAAAAGAGGGAATCACCCTCAGTGGAGTCACCAAAGAATCCTTCTAGGGATCATCAAAGGGAAAAGAGGGAATCACCCTCAGTGGAGTCGCCAGGTAAGCTTTGTGAATTAAAGGCTTTGGATAAAGGCTTACCGAAAAAGTGTCATTCAAGGAAAATTGACTTGATGTCCCCAACGACAACGCCAAAAAGGTTATTGCACAATCTCTACTTGCCCAAATCCTAAGTCAAGTGAGGAAATATCGGCGTAACAAGGGGGTGACCTATCACTGTCACCTTAATAGGAAACCCCTTTCTGTTTAGGGGTATATCGAGATTACCCCAAGGGTGACGTACATAGTGACCTAAAGGGATGATGAAACCAAGACAAGGATGCAAGGATACCCCCCTCTCACTGGTCACTCAAGTTAAAGGTTTGTTATCTCTGTAAGAGATGAATAAAAAGTAAAGATGAATTGTACCTTCCAAGAACAAGACAACAAAGCAGAAATATGGAAATTTGCAAGTACAAAATGATGTTAGTGCTTCAATAAGACAACGAACCTTTTGAAATATAAGGAAATTTTCACGTGTACCTATCCATCGGGCAAGGTCTTGCAGAAAAAACAAGTACGCCCTCTAGGGGTTCATAAGTCACAAGGATCATAGCATGTAAATCACATCCAATAATTAAATTACCCGAACATGTGCCTGAAACCCCCCTTAAACTAGACAAATTCTCAAATATGTTATGCAATTTGACAAGTTAGGTTTGAAGAAGGTGTTAGTGTGTCCTATTGGGCTAACCTTCCTTAAGTTTGGGGTGTTTCCCAAGTGGGAGGAAATCCAGGTCATGTAAGTGTATAAGGTGGTATGGGGTAAGTGTTTGGGCATGGGGTGTAGTAATAACAGGGAAATGTAAGTCTTACATGTGGGTGCCTTTGTAGAGGGCGAGCTGCACCTTGTCATAAATTCTATTGTTTCCTATCCCATTCATGCCTTTTATTCTTATCTTTAGTTCTTTTAATATTTTGTTTTTTTGTGCTTCAAGGGAAAAGTTTAGGGACACTGTCTTGGCTTGATGACCGGTGACAGTGTTATCCACAAACATTTCATGAAGATGAGAAGGTTGGTTCGTGATGAGACCTCCTTTCTCTTGGCTATGCCACCAAGATCCACTACCTTGGTTTGGTGACAAGATAGGTGGTAGTTTCATACTGCTACATGCCCATGGTCATAATAGGTCGGCTCGTGATGAGACCTCCTATCTACCAACTAGTACCTTGAGTGTTTATTTATCTTATGGGTTCCCTTTTCTTACTGAGATGCTTTTTACTGCTTTCTCGAGAATCCTTAGGTGAATCATCTCAAAGGTTTCAATAGGATTTTAAATCTTGGAAGCTACTTTTACCCTCTGGGCCTTTAGCCCCTTCTTCCCACAATGCAAGGTACAACCCTTCCGAGTGTGGCCAATCCCAATGCCTGAAAAAAGGTAGGGGGAGATGAGAGGAATAAATATTGAAAGTGGTAAGTATGGAGGGAACAGACGATGAATTTTCACAGTACCACCCAGTGGCAACCCATCCTAAGGGGAGATAAAATTACTAGGGTTCTATGTCACCCTTCCAGGTATGAACAAGTCAAAGAGAATAATTTCCAAGAAAACGTTATGAAATGAAGGAGAATTCAATGCAACATATTCAAGTTCTTCGAGAATCAGAGTGACACATACCATGATACCCAGACTAATTACCTCATGGAGCAAGACTTACTTATACTTCAGGATCAGGCTCGTGGGATGGATATTGTTGCTACTGATAAATAGGTTTCCTTGAAGAAAAGAGGGGCCCTCTAGGGCCATGCTCGAGTCATCCAGCTCTTGGTACTCCATGTCCAGGACATGTGGGCTTTGATACATGGTCTCCTTAGTTATCCCTAGGGTAAAGGATAACACCTTGGAAGCAAGCTCTTGAATATGAGAATATTTGTTTCTAGTGTAGACACTTATCCTTTTGGGAACTTATCAAATACCAACTAGCTTCGAATACCAATAATGCCCTACTATTGCATGAGTTAAGGGTTTCCCATGATACTTTCCTCCTATATTATGATAGATTTCCAATTTATAGGGATCCAAGGCAAGTGATTTCAAATGAGGGCCATCAATGATCTAGGAGGATTCCCACAAACAATCCAAAATTTATGGTCTCAAAATCTAATGAAAAGGTCTTCATGTTGAAGATCTCGTCAATACATTTCCAATATAATTTGACGGGCTCAAACAGAAACCGTATGCAAAATTTATTGCCTTCAAAAGTTGAAGGAAAAACATGGGTAGAGATTAACACGTGGCACACCTAGAGGTTGACTCGTGGCATAGTGACAGTTTGAAACATGTCTCAATGACAAGTTGACATGTGGCACTAAGAGGTTGAATGTAATGTAGCCATGTGGCACCACATGGACCAACCGAAGGCTTCCACATGGACCTTCTAGAAATCCTACGTAGTATAATTATCTCCTATGTGGCAGTGGAATTTGGCATGGTAAAGTGGGTACCACAAAATCATGTAAACCATATCCCAAAAGATTGGCAAGAGTTTAAATCACACCGATATCCCCAAAATATGGTAATGGTGAGAGTTGAAATTGTGACCTTACCTACATAAACCATACACCTTACCACTACACCACGACTTAGACTTGTGTCATGTTATTCCAAGAATTGCTTATAAGGTGTATTTTAAAGCATTTTTTGGAGAAAAAAGGGCCATATAGCCTTTTTAATTGTGGGAAGAAGCCAAGGAAAGTTTCCAGCAGTGATCCTATCTTCCTAAAAGAATGTTGAAGACAAAGATTTGCAGGTTGAATATCCTTTTTGATGTAAGAAGGCCATTATGATGTAATATTCTTCATTCTAATGGATCAATTTCTCACTTTAAGTAGACTCGGAGACGTATACCACAATGGGTGAACTCTGTTAACAACTTGTTTTTATTGTCTTCTTTATTATTGTTTATTCTCAATTTTTCGTCAATTTACTTGCTTATTAAACTTTATTAAAAAGTTCAATTAATTAATAAAATTGCGGGTAAATGTAGTTATCATAACAAAGTCAATTTAAGCTCCAATTTTGGATCAAGTTGGTATCATAGCAGGTGTGATCAAGGATTTGCAAGTGTTGTTGTTGAGTGCTAATCAGTTCCAAGCTCAAGTGCAGAGAATGATCACTTGAAGAGTTTAATACTGAGATCGGTATGAGACGCACATTCCAACAACAAGTTATGGTACTTGAAGGGGAAGAAAACCTCATTGATTCTGAAAGATTGTTTTGACAAGATTTTATGGACATGAAATCCATGGTGAAATATTTATACATAGAATGAAGAAATAATGGACAAGGCCCAAGTCAAGAGAAAGATGAAGAAGGCATTGGTGATCCTCTTCAAATGCCTCCTTCTCCTTTCACTTCTTCTTCTCCACCTCCATCTCCATCTCAAAAAGGGAAACCATAAAAGACTAATTCCAAATTACCTTTGTTAAAATTGGATGTAAATTTTGATTTGATAATGTATAATGGATAACTTAATGCAGAAAAGATAAATAATTGGATCAAGCAAATTGAAGTCTATTGTAGGATTCAAAGAATTCTGGATGAAGGAGCCAGGATTCAGCTAGCTACTCTTCAACTAGGAGGCACAACACTAATATGGTGGGATAGTAAAGTTCAAGAATATTTTTTGTATGAAATGTAAAACGACATCTTCTTGGTATGAGTTTACAACTGCATTAAAGAAGCAATTCTATTCGTTAGGATATATGAAACACGTAATAATGAATTGGTAGAATCTAAGACAAGGTAGAGAACACAATTTACAAGATATACTCAAGATTTCATAAAAATGGCTTTAACATTGAGCATTCCTCTTTATACACAAGAAACTCTTTGAAATATATTGGTGGGTTGCATAGTTATTTGAGACATATTATTCTTATGCTTAACCCAACTAATATTGATGAAGTTTGTGTCCAAGCTACTCACATTGAGTCAAAGGGAAAGAATGATTATAAGAAATTTCTAAAGAAACTAGTTCAACCACTTGTAGGAAAGAGCAAAGGAAAGGAAAAGGAAAAAATAACAACTACAATGAAGAAATAAGTTGAGAATCCTACATGTTCACATTGCAAAAATGAAGGACATGATGAGGCCAGATGTTGGAAGCTTCATCCAGACCTGAGACAAAGAGGTTCAGGAACAATAAGAGTGATAAGAAGACCACTGCTAAAGTCCAACAAGATCTTGGATCAAATTAAGGTGATACAAGGTATATCTTATATTGCTAGTTCTAGTTCTAGTACTCATTCTTTAAAATATGAAACTATACATGAAGAAAGGAAACAAAGTGAGCTATTTCATATTAGATTCATCTCAAAACATACAAATATTGATACTCTTTGATAGTGGTTCGCAAGTTAATCTTATTTCTGGAGAAATTGTTAAGACATTAGGACTTGAAACTAAGCCTCATCCAAAACCGTATCCTTTAGTATGTGTATGTGAAAATGCTAATTTACAGGTGTCTAAACAATGTAAGCTTATATTCACAATTACCTCTAATTTCATAAATGATATAGAGTTAGATGTTGTACCACTTGATATTTGTGGGATTGTTTTGGGAAGTCCCTATTTGTATGTTGGGAAATATATCTACTACATAGAGTATAATAAGTATCATCTTCTAATAGATGGAATTGAGTATATTGTGAGAGCCCGCCAAATGAAGACCGAGTTGTCTCTTGTTTCCATAGGATAGATGAAAAGGCTTGTAAATTCTAGAAAAAGTTTTGTACTCATGGTTTTAAAAGCTAAGGATGATGATAAATCCAATTATTTCAAAAGATATGACGCTAAACATAATGATGAATTAGTTAATTTTGTTTCTAACTATGATGAAATGTTTCAGGAGCCTAAAGGATTACCTCCCAAGAGATAAATACAACATGAGATTCAATTTCAACAAGATGACCCTCTTCCTAACTTTGGAATGTGCAGGTTATCAGTGAATGAGAATGAAGAAATCAAGAAGCAAGTCCAAGAGTTGCTTGAGAAAGGAGTCATCCGACCAAGTACTTCTCCATGCAGATCACCCATTGTGTTGGTGCCAAAGAAAGATGGTATGTGTAGAATGTGTGTGTATTTCTGGGCATTGAACGAGATCATGGTGAAAAACCGTTATCCTCTTCCTTGTATTTATGGTTTGTTATATCATTTGGAGAATGCAATATATTTCACTAAGTTAGACTTAAGAAGTGGTTATCATCAAATCATAATTTTTGAACGTGATATTTGGAAAACTGCTTTTACAAAAAAAAATGGTCTATTTGAATGGTTAGTCATGCCCTTTGGGCTTTGCAATTATCTTGCTACTTTAATGTGGGTTATGAATGATGTATTTAGGCCATTCATAGATGATTTTGTAATAGTCTACTTAGATGATATATTGATTTTCAGTGAAAAATGGGAAGATCATGTAATGCATGTTAGGAAAGTCTTAGATGTTTTGAAAAAGGAGAAATTGTTTCTAAAGATGTCAAAATGTGAGTTTGGGAAAATATCTTTAGTTTATTTTGGATATATTGTAGGGGGTGGTGAATTAAAAACTTATCCCTCTAAAGTTGAGGCCATCAAAAAATGGAATAATCCTAATAATGTAATAGAAGTTAGAAGCTTCCCCGGATCATTCCAGTAATGGAGGAAGTTCATTGCTAACTTTTCATTTATTGCATCTCATTTACATGATTTAACAAGTACTAAGTAGGTCTTTTAGTGGAGAAGCAAACAACAAAAATCCTTTGAAACTTTGAAATAGAAGATTAGTATAACCCCAGTTCTAGCATTGTCAAATTTACAAAAACCATTTGAGATTGAAACTGATGCAAGTGACTATTCCATGGGAGCAATGTTAATACAAAGGAGGAAACTGATTTGTTACCATTCTGAGACCTTCACTAGTGTTGTAAAAAACTATCCTTCCTATGAAAAAGAATTATATGTGTTGGTTGAAAGTGTGAGGAAGTGGAAACACTATTTGATGGGAAAATAAACAATAGTCCATACGGATCATCAACCTTTGCAGTATCTTCAATCACAGTCCAAGATACAACAATCACGACATTTCCAGTGGATGGGATTCTTGCAAAAATTCCATTTGGTCATCATGTATAAGAAATGTATACAAAACAATTGTTGATATGTTGTCAATACCTTATGTTAGTGCATCCATTATTTTACAACATAGTTCTTTATCTCATGAAAGTTACATTGAACAATATGCTAGAGATGCCGATTTTAAGGATGTATATGAAACATTAACTCATGGTTCTACAATGGAATAATTTGATTATCATTTACATGACAATTTGTTGTATCATCTTGGTAAATTATGCATTCCATGAGATGAAATAATGAATTTAATCATACAAGCACATACTTCTCTTTTTTCTCATCATTTTGTTGTAGAAAAAATAGTAGCACAATTCCAACGCTATTGTTATTGGCCTTAGATGTATGAAAACCAAGAAACATGAAATTGGGTTTGTACATGCCACTTACTATACCTTCTCATCCATGGGAAAGTGTGTCTAAGGATTTTGTAGGGGGTCTACCTATGTCTAGAAAAGGTCACGATTAATTTCATGTCGTAGTGGATAGATTTAGCAAAATATGTGTCTCGATGCCTTGTAAGAAGCAGGTGACATGAGTTAATACTACACAAATTTTCTTCCAGAATGTTTGGTTTCATTTTGGTTTTCCCACATCCATTGTATCTAATCGATACTCTCGCTTCCTTGGGGAATTTTTGTCAACTTTGTGGGGGTTAAAGGACACCAAGCTTCAAAAGAGAACAACTTTTCATCTACAGACTGATGGACAGACATAAGTGGTCAACGAGACAATAATACATCTACTCCAGGGATATTGTAGCAAGCATCCTAAGCTTTGAGATGAGCAGTTTCATTATGTACAACATGCCTATAATTGTGCCATACATTCTTCTACATAGAGGTCTCCTTTTTAGACATGTTTTTGGATATTTTCCTAAATATCCTTTGAACTTCATTTTTGGGAAAGATTCAATGGTGTACGTACATAGAAATGTAGACAAAGCCATGAATTTCATTCAGAAAATCCAATTGGTTCATCAAGATGTGAAGGAATAATTGGAAAAGAGCCAAGAAAAGGATAAGGCTAGGCATGACAAGCATTGGGTAGATCATCACTTCCAAGTCGGTGATCAACTTTGGTTATAAATCAACAAAGAACGTCTTAAAGGTGAAGGTAAAAATCTCAAGCCAGTAAGGTATTGTCCATTTACAATTTTGGAAAAGATTAGTGACAATGATTTACGGTTAGATTTACCTCCATATATGAAAATGTATTTAGTGGTGAATGTTGAAAACTTGAAACTATATGAGCCTTCTATGATTATGGATCAAGGTGAGAATGTTTTAGTTCCTTTAGTTGATGATTTTTCTCCTGAACATCTTGATGAGTTGCAAGAAGATATTATTATTGATAGAAGGATTAGGACTCCACGAAGAGGTGATGCAAAATATATTCATGTGGGTCTAAAAGGACTGCATCTGTAATGTCCCCATTTTGGGACATTATAACATTACAACATTTCAGAGTGTTATGCCTACCCGAGTAGCCAAATAGGGGTGAAAGAAAGTTTGGGAGATACTGAGGGGTTTATTTGGGCCTGACTTGCATTGTTCATCATCAGGATCCATTCCACACAACTTGGATTTGTTTTGTTGCATTCCGACGATTTCCATAATTTTGAGTTATTATGGGTCATAGCTTAATTAAATTCACTAAGAAGGTCATAATGGGCATATTACTTGGAGAAGCCTCTTAGTGTGATAACTCATTGGAATCAGGAAGAAGAGCACTACAGGGTAAGATGGTGAGAAGTTACTTTCCGTGGCTGGAGAAGCCATAAGGATGGATAAATCACTTTTTAGAGGTAAAATGGTTAATTAATTAATTAATTAATTAAGTGATTTAATCAAGGAATAATAAAATAAAGTAAAAGTCACTTGGAGGGAAGAAGTCAACGGTGAATTAGGGTTTCAGCAGTGATTTAGGGTTTTGGAAGTCAACAGTGAATTAGGGTTTCAACAGGGATTTAGGGTTTTGGAAAGCTATAAAGGAAGGGTCAGTGACCTAATTCATCATTATGCATATTATGACTTGTCATTGAGGAGAAGAGGTGCATCTCAGGAGAGATAGTTCCGTGTATTCCAGAAGGAAGACACTAGTTGACTAATTTCGGTGTTGAAAGACACACCCTAGTCACCGGGAAGATCATCCATGTCTTCCATCATTCTTCATTGATTCCGCAGTGCTCCCATATTCCGGGTATTATTTTTTAGTTGCTTATTTGTATCCCGGCTAAGATCCTTTTGTCTTTTGATCTAGCCAAGTGTTGTTATTTTATTCAGCCGCAGTTGCTTATTTATATTTCGGCTAAGATCCTTTGTATGTTGATCTAGTCGAGTATTGTCAGTTATTCAGCTGCATTTGGCCATTTTGTAATCCACAGAGATATCATAATACAAACTTTGCAGTCCTTTGTCACGTTTATTATTTGTATGATCATTTATATGTTGTAAACCTTTGATCCTACACACACATTAGCAGTGTTTCCTAGACTAGCCAAGTCAGAAACATTACAGTGGTATTAGAGCTGGTTTTCCTGCCAGCCTAAGGGGAAAATCAGATAAGGATGTAGATACATCATTGCCAACGAGTGGATTGAAAGGAGCACAGATGGAGCCTACACCCATTAGATGCAAGGAGCGTTGCTACAGTTGCAAAGTTCCTTGGAAGCCAAATCACCGATGCAGGGGTAAAGCGAAGGTGCACATTGTTGAGGTGCACTATGACAATGAGGATGAAGAGATGCATGTGAATGCAACCATAGATACCTATTTAGAGCAGTCTGATAAGGGTAGTGAGTCTTGCGCATCTGAGGGACAGTTGGAGGGACATAATGATATCGCATATCCTTCATGTTCCCCATCAGGTAATGTTAAGGATTCAACACTTCAACATAGTGGTGACACTTGTGAGGATTCATATGTGTTGGCACTTAAACATGATGAGCTTAGGACGTTGGATGACCTACCGGTGGGTGTAGACATGGCTTTCGGGAATTCATGTATGGAGAATTATGAGCTTCCTATGATGAGTGAACCACATTTTTCATCTTCTCAGTCACCTATGCTAGCTACGACACATGAGGATATCAGTGGCATTCCTGATATGGTAGAGGAGCCTTGTGTGGGGATTATACACAAGGAACATATGGATCTGCAGACCCAGGAGGAGACGTATGGCTTGGAGATAGTTGAACTTACACATAACTATCAGTATGAGGAGAGTGAATCACCACTCTTGGAGATTCCATTGATCGACCAGGTTGTGGAGAGTGACAACTTGTTGAGACACTCACTCCTAGGATCAATCTACAGTGGTGAGGATGCACTCCTTATTGGTCGAAATGACCATAGCACATGTCTGGACACATCTGTATGGGATCTAGGTGCAGATGATATTAGTAGGGTGAGTGCACAGGAGGATACAACTGCCCATACAGGATATGGTGCGATTCAAATAGGGGTTGCAATTGGTGATGGCGTGCAGTGGCATGCAAGAGGACTCAATAGCACATGGGACAATGGGTAGTTCAGTGCCTTATATTTTGAGGAGTGCGTTGTTGGGGATTCCATTGTTGGCACTAGCAGTGAGAGGCATGAGGTAGCACCTCAACAGGATTGTGACCAGGAGTCACGACACTTGGCAGGACAGTTGAGAGTCAGTGAGGGCATGATCATGGAAACCACTAGATGCATTGATGATACACATGCATTGGTGGCAGGTTATTGTTGGAGGGCCTCGATGGCACAAGATAGTTTAGATGGGGGACTTGTCATTGATGACTTCCATACACTCAGGGAGAGAGTGATTGTGATGAGGGTTGACTACCAGCAGTTGTTGATGGATAGGGATTACCTATTGGAGGTTGGCGAGATGTATCACAGGGCATTGAGGGAGCAGGAGGTTGAGGTGGACCGAATCACTCATGAGTTGGTGAGAACATCGAGATTCTTTAAAGGCACATAGAAAACCCTTCAGGAATCAGAGTTCAGATCAGAGGAGCTCCTTGAGGAAACTAGACAAAAATCCACTACACCTATTTCAGCAGAGAGTCAGATATATCCCTCAGCCACATTGCAAGAGGATGTTGGTGGTTTAGCAGTGGAGCACCAGTTGAGGGAGGAGCATGAGGAGTACCTAGGATCACTGATGAGTATGGAGAGATATGATCCAGAGATACATGAGAATATCCATAGGTCACAGGGACCACCCTTCACAAGGGGTGGTGAGACAGTTGGGCACACACGTACACATGGGGATTCCAGAGCTAGGGGTAGTTTTGAGGACACTTCCATTTATGTTCCAGGATTGGTTGACCTTCATGTAGAGGATGACCCCGTAGTACACCCAGGATCCATGATGTTGCAGGTGTATATAGGAGATCACATGAGTATGCAGGGGCACACAATGATGAGTGGTAGTTCATAGAGACATACAAAGGTGTACAGTGGGATTCAAGGGGACGCACTGGATGGCAGGGAGGAGATGTACTAAGTAGAGCATGGAGATTCCTCTCCCTTGCAGCAGTATACAGATCTGGGAGATCACCTTCAAAATAGAAGCAGTTGTGTGAGTGATTATGGATGGAGAATGATTGACCCACAGTTGGTAGAGATACCTACTGTTGTACCCGATGGTTGGTGTTCAGTGATGAGTACAGGTGATTATTTACCATGGGTGTTGATGGATGAGATTTTGGTTAAGACCTTTGGATTAACCAAAGCATATGCTACTTTCGAGTCCTACATTTGGTTGTAGATATTTATGATGGCCTTTCCCAATACTTTCATCATTGATAGTAGCATAGGGGGAGCTAGATAGTGGCAGGGGGCATGGAGAGTTGGTAGGCCGAGACCACCTAACAGGAGTGTCTTGATTGCATACATCAAGATAGGGGTGGATCATTAAGCGCAGACAGTTGAGGCCTTGGGCATGATGGAGAGTATACTAGGCCATGGGACAAAGGATATCTTAGAGGTTGCTACATATTCAGACTCTCATTGGGATGAGGGTGGAGTGATTTCGATAGTTATTGGTAGGGCACATCAACAGTTAGTGGGGATTGGAAGTGATGAACTTCCAAATTTGACATGGGATCCAGGAGTCCATTTGGTCAATAGTTTGTTTCATCTTATGAGGATCCAGGAGTGGAGGATCCAGAATGGATACTTTGATCAGATAGTCATGATCAGAGTAGAGCAACATCAACATGATGGTCCCTGTCAGAGACTAGCATGGGACCCTGGGATTACAGGGTTGGGCATTTCATTGACTGGTGGAGACGAGTGGAGCTTTGCAGGGGGAATTCCCCTTGATTTTCTATTGAGTTTCAGTATTGGGGAGAGCACATCATTGGTTGGTGATTCGTTGAGGTCTTGTAGTACCTCACTATGGCAACAACATGTTCAATCAGTGGGGGTTGTGTTGGGTTTGGTATGGTCTAGTAGGACAGACCCATTTTGGTTTGAGACCGTGTGTTATTTGCAGGAGACTCATGGTAGTGATATGTTACAGGATTATATCTCACGAGGCATTGCAGTTCATATTTTGATATGGGATCTGGGGATTGGAATGATTGGTAGTTCAGCGTTTGATGGAGTTGAGTTTAGATTAGAGTGGTTGCTTGGGGAGTTGACTGAGATTCTTTGGCCATTGATCATTCTACTCATTAGGAGCATGTGGGTGTCATGCGTGGTGAGCACTTGGAGAGACCACATCTTGAGGGGAGTCTACCTTGTGTCACACGGGTGGATATGGGACCCTGGTATCATATGTAGTTGGATTCAGTTATTGCTTGAGGACAAGTAATCTTTCGGCAGGGAGGACTGTAATGTCCCCATTTTGGGACATTATAACATTACAACATTTCAGAGTGTTATGCCTACTCGAGTAGCCAGATAGGGGTGACAGAGAGTTCGGGAGATACCGAGGGGTTTATTTGGGCCCGACTTGCATTATTCATCATCAGGATCCATTCTGCACAGCTTGGCTTTGGTTTCATTGCATTCCGACGATTTCTGTAATTTTGAGTTATTATGGGTCATATCTTAATTAAATTCACTAAGAAGGCCATAATGGGCATATTACTTGGAGAAACCTCTTAGTGTGATAGCTCATCGGAATTGGGAAGAAGAGCACTACAGGATAAGATGGTGAGAAGTGACTTTCTGTGGCTGGAGAAGCCATAAGGATGGATAAATCACTTTTTAGAGGTAAAATGGTTAATTAATTAATTAATTAAGCGATTTAATCAAGGAATAATAAAATAAAGTAAAAGTCACTTGGAGGGAAGAAGTCAACAGTGAATTAGGGTTTCAACAGTGATTTAGGGTTTTGGAAGTCAACAGTGAATTAGGGTTTCAGTAGGGATTTAGGGTTTTGGAAAGCTATAAAGGAAGGGTCAGCGACCTAATTCATCATTATGCAGATTATGACTTGTCATTGAGGAGAAGAGGTGCATCTCAGGAGAGATAGTTCAGTGTATTCCAGAAGGAAGACACCAGTTGGTTGATTTCGGTGTTGAAAGACACACCCTAGTCACTGAGAAGATCATCCAGGTCTTCCATCATTCTTCATTGATTCCGCAGTGCTCCCATATTTCGGGTATTATCTTTTAGTTGCTTATTTGTATTCCGGATAAGATCCTTTTGTCTTTTGATCTAGCCAAGCGTTGTTATTTTATTCAGTCGCAGTTGCTTATTTATATTCTGGCTAAGATCCTTTGTATGTTGATCTAGTCGAGTATTGTCAGTTATTCAGCCACATTCAGCCATTTTGTAATCCACAGAGATATCATAATACAAACTTTGCAGTCCTTTGTCACGTTTATTATTTGTATGATCATTTATATGTTGTAAACCTTTGATCCTACACACACATTAATAGCGTTTCCTAGACTAGCCAAGTCAGGAACATTACAGCATCTAAGTAAATCATGATGGGTGGAAACCAAAAAAGTGAGGGAGTTGTACACTCACTTTCTTGCTAAATGAAATCAAACTTTTGGTGCTCTAAAAGCTTCTTAGTGGGGAGAATTGATTCAGGAGGATTCCCACAACTAATCCAAAATTGATGGTCTCAAAATTTGATGAAAATGTCTTCATGTCAAATATATCTTCAAGATATTTCCAATGCAATTTAAATGGGCTCAACTAAACACCATATGAAAAATTTATGGCCTTTGGAATTTGAAGGCAAAATAGGGGCAGAGATTGACACGTGGCACACCCAAAGGCTGACACATGGCATACTCACATTTTGACACATGGCATAGTGACATGATGACACATGGCTCGATGAAAATTTGACATGTGGTACCGAGAGGTCGAATATAATGTAGCCATGTGACGCCACATGGACCAATCGAAGGTTGTCGTGACCTTCTAGAAATCCTACATAGCATCTAGAATTATCTCTTCTGTGGTGGTGGAATTCGTCATGGAAGAGTGGGTAGTACATAGTAAGGTATGCACATATACCACAAAATCATGTAAATTGTATCCCAACAGATTGGCGGGAGTTGAAATCATGTCTATATCCCGAAAATATGGTAACAGTGAGAGTTGAAATCGTGACCTTTCCTACATAAACCATACACCTTACCACTACGCCAAGACTTAGACTTGTATCATGTTATTCCTATAATTTCTTATAAGGTGTACTTAAAAGAATTTTTGGAGAATATAGGCCATGTATCCTTTTTAATTGTGGGAAGAAACCAAGGGAAGTTTCTAGCAGTGCTCCTATGTTCCTAGAAGAATGTTGAAGAATAATTTTTGTAGGTTGAATATCCTTTTTTATGTAAGAAGGCCATTCTGATGTAATATTATTCATTCTAATGGATCGGTTTCTCACTTGAAGGAGACCCAAATACGTAGTCGACGAGGGGTTGTCATTGATGTCAACCCTTGAAGAAAGCCTGATAGCGCCAAGGTTTGGGTAATGGACCCAATGTTTTTTGATTTAAAGATGACTCATTATTGTCTTGTCATGGTTGATAATAAGTACAAATGGATGAACTCCAAAGTGGTCCCCTTATGGTGAAATCCCTCACAGGAAGACGCTTTGTGGGTTGAGTTATCCTAGAAGTATGGTTAGAGAACCCATGCTTATTTGTGGGATAATGAAATGAAGGTTAGTGAATTTTTTAGTGAAAATGTCCTAGATGTATAGTTCTCATCATGCCATTTCTGGTGGTATGTGGAACGTCACATAACTCCTCACAGTTAGAGAATTATGGCCATGAGAAGTTGGAGAACCCAGGTTTGGGTAATGGACCCAAGTTTGTTTGATGGATAATGGTATGAGGTTTGATATATTTGAAGATAATAATATTCTATATGTATAGTACATGTCATTCCATTTCTGGTGGTATGTGTAACGTCACATAACTCCTCACGGTTTGAGAGTTATGGCCTTATGAAGTTGGAGGACCTTCATATGTCATCTAGAAGCCCCAAAAGATCAAAGTAGTCAAAGTGGTTTAAGAGATTTTAGAAGGTTAATAATAAAGTGAAGTTATGAGTGTACTATAATTCAAAGTGAATACAAAATAAATTATTTAAATAATAAATTTAATGGAGAAATTAGAAGTGGGTTAACCCTAAAATAAGGAAAGTGGGCAAAGTGACCTAGAAGATGTTTTTAAGGAAGCTACTTGGAGAGTACAAATAAGAGGCAAGGCTCTCTCATTTCACATCACACTTGAGAATATTGAATATCTATAGGTGAATGAAGTAACCAAAGGATATCTAAGCTGAATTTCAGAGGGAAGGTGACGAAAATAAGGTTGGAATTCAAGGGAGGATAAATTATTTTGATGATGCTTTCTAAGGTATGTTATTTACAGGTCATCTCACCATTTTCGCAATAACTTTTTTTCTAGAATTATTCAGAACGTGAAATTGATATGACATTGAGGAAACATATCCAAGTATCTGTGGTAAAAAAATTAGCTTATGGGTTGTTTTATTTTTCTAGTTACACTCCGTGGAAAATAGAGTTTGTGGCTAGTCCTGAAACTAGTCTAAAACAAGTGTTTTGGGTAAAAACGTCATAAAGTTTTCATAACAGATCCAAATTCAGCAAGATCAAATGTGTTTTTTAGAGTACAGTCTTTAGAATTCTTTGTAAAATTTTCATATCCATTCAACAAATATTCTGTTCGGAGCACGCTCTACAAGGTCGCTCTCTAGAATAAGTCAGAATTCAACAAGGTATGTCATTTTTTATATAACTCCTTTTCTGAGAGGTTCCAAGTAATGACACTTGGAGGAATTGAAAAAACAAACTGAAGAACATTTCGTACTATTTTCACATCTTTATTCATTACAGGTACATAGTTATGATTATTTCAAGTTAGGGTTGTTGACTAATCCCAAACTAGTCATGTGAGACCAAAGAAAATGTTGATGAAAATGCTAGTCTCTTGTTGTGAAATTTAAGGAAGGTTTGAAGGTGTGTGATCATATACACTAGGTCTATTAAAGAGTTACAAATCATATTTTTATGATGAAATTGATGAGGAATTTTGGTTAAGGTACATGTTGGGTACATGGTTGAGACAAGTAGTTGATGAGTTGGAACATACATGAGGTGTATAGTTGATGATGTTGGTACATATTTATGAGTCATAGTTGATGAGTAGTTGATACATGATTGGCACATACTTGGTACATGGTTGGAGGCACTTGTTAGTAGTATTGTTGACACATGGTTTATGGATTATGTAGCATACTTGTATTGGTATATTATTAGAAGAACATATTGATCTTAGTGATGATTATGAGTTGTTGTGTTATGCTTGGTTGATGCACATCTTTTAGAGTTGTCTTGGTGATTGATCTTGGTGAGTAGATCTGATTTGGTTGATAAGATTGATGAGGCAGGTTGTTGTGATAAGTTGTTTGGACAGGTTGTTGTGATATGTTATTTGTACAGGTTTGGTGCATGGTTGATGCATGTATTCATGGTACATGTTTTGTACAGGTTTGGTGCATGGTTGATGCACTTTTTCATGGTACAGGTTTGGTGCATGGTTGATGCACTTGTTCATGGTATAGGTTTTGTATAGGTTGGTGCATGGTTGATGCAATTGTTTATGGTACAGGTTAATTGGTACAAGCTCACAACAGAATATCTCATAGTGATAGTGTGATAGTGGTCCCATCATTCCATTTATATGTCAGGGAATTTGGACGAGGCAAGGAAAAGTGATTGTAGCCACCTTATAGTTGTAGTCAGAGAACATAGGGGGTTGTAGCCTCCTTTTGGTTGTAGACAGAGAATTAGGGAGTTGGAGCTTCCCTCAATTTGTAGCCTGAGAAACTAGGGGGTTGGAGCCTCCTTCTAGTTGCAGCTGGAAAACAAAGGAAGTTGGTGCTTCCAATGAATGTAATTCTTCAAGAAATATAATAAAAATCATTCCTTGGTTTTCTCCCACTTTGGGTTTCCACGTAAAACACTGGTGTACTGTGTATGTGTATGATTGTTCATTTCTTATTTACTCTGCAGTTATTGGATGATAATGCTACATTGATATAATACTTGGATTATATGGTTAAAAATGATTAAATTTCTCTATTACTGATTCACCCCCCCCCTCACAGTAATCCAACAATTGGTATCAGAGCCAGTTCCTTTAGAAATCAGTTTAACCACTAAAAGGTCGATCATGGAGAGCAACAACTTGTATAAAAATGGAATACCACAGTTTGATGGAAAAAAGTATGTTTTTTGGAGCATAAGGATGAAAACATATATACAGGCACAGGGATTTGAAATTTGGCAATCAATTATAGATGGATACACAACATCAACAGTTCCACCAACAAATGACAAAGCAGTGAAACTCAGTCAGAATAATTCCAAAGCCACAAATGAACTTCTAAATGGTCTCAGTGAAATGATATTCACCAAAGTTGCACCTTGTAAATCCGCTAAAGAGATTTGGGAAAAGCTTCGAAATATTTATGAAGGAGATTCAAAAGTAAAAGCAACAAAGCTTCAAACTTAGAGAGGTTAGTTCGAACAACTAAAGATGAAGTAAGATGAGAATATTGCATCCTACTTCTTACGAGTCGATGAAACAGTGAATGCAATCATAGGATTGGGAGAACAAATCGAAGAATATGTAATTGTTCAAAAGGTACTAAGATATATTCCTATGAGATTTGACCCTAAGATATCATCATTAGAAGAAAGAACAGATCTAAACTCAATAAGCATGGATGAACTGCATGGAATCTTCACATCATATTAAATGAGAACTGAACAAGAAAATCCAAATGTAAAAGAAGCAACCTTCAAAGCATCCAAAAGATCAAAGCAAAAGGAAAAACAAAAAGAAGAACATAACAACAACAGTGACGTCTCGAAAGATGATGAAGAAGTGGCTAACTTCGTCAAAAGACTGAACAAGGGAACTGACGGTAGGTATAGATGTAAGCTTCCTTTAATTTGTTTTAATTGTGATGGTATTGGTCATTTTGCTAACAAATGTCCTCATAAGAAAAAGAGAAATGATGAAGGTTACTCAAAAGACAAACAAACATACGAAGGCAAAAGAACTACAAAGAAAATTTTCAATAAAATCTTATGCACCAAAGAAGACATCTCATCATCAGATGAAGATGAAGTCAGTGACAGTGAGACAAGAAGAGTTCTATTCATGGCAGTAGAAGACTCTGATAAAGAAGACTCCGAAGAAGAATATGAATAAGCCGAAGAAGAATATGAAGAATTCGAAGAAGAAATTGAAGAGGCAGAAGTTGAATATCGAGAAGAATTGATGTGTGCCATAGAAGTTATCATAAGAGAAAAGAAGAAAAACAAGAAACTACAAGCGAAACTAGACAAGAAAGAAGACACTCAAGAACTAGAACAAATGATCACAAATTTGAAGGTTCAAATAGAAGAAGATAAAAGAATTGAAGAAGCACTCAAAAAACAGCTAGAAGAAAATGACATGATCATGGGAAATTTGGAAGCAAAGATTGTCACATTAAGAAATGATATTCAAAAGAAAAATATGCAGAATAGCTCAAAAGTTTTGGATGACATTATCAGCAGTCAAAAATCTCATCTTGACAAGTCCAGACTTGGATACAATTAGACAGAAATGGATCAAGCTCCAAAAAAAAAGAGCAAGAAACATATCCAAAAAGATATGCAGAAACAACCAAAGGGGATAGGAAGATATACAAGGAAGATTACAGGGACACTCCCCCATCAAGAAGATTCAGATTTCATAATAAAAAACAGCCAGATAGGCCTCAAGAAGAACAATGATTCATAAGAGCACCTCCTTTCAGAAGATATTCAACTCCCAGGTATCAAACTATTTTTTTTGGTTTATGTTATGCATGTAATAATTTTGGACATAAAGATGTAAACTGCAGAGCTAACAACATGAACATAAACAACTTTGAAAGTCATACACAAAAGGGTTATCCAAGAAGGCCTAGTCAAACACAAAGAAGAAGTTACAACAGGTTTGAATCTTTGAGCACTGAAGTAGAATTTTACAAATGTAACAACTTTGGACACATGGCCAAAGATTGCATAATGACAATCCCTCCTAGAGAACCACAACAAAATAACAACAGTCATAGACAGGAACCTCAGAAAAGGACATGGATAAGAAAGTATAATCAATATAGCAATGAAGAATGCACACTCGCTCTACAAGCTAAGTAGAAGAAACGTGGTTGGTATGTTGACGGTGGTTGTTCAAAACACATGAAAGGTGATAGAGATAGGTTTCTTACATTAAGAAAGGAAATAAATGGATCAGTCTCCTTCGGAAATGATGATTCAGCTAAAATCATTGGAAAAGGCACAGTCATAATTGGGAACAAGAATACAAAGGCAGAAAATGTTCTACTAGTAGAAGATATGAAACATAATCTTCTAAGTGTGAGTCAAATGCGTGACCAAGGTCATAAAGTTACTTTCGATTCACAAAAGTGCGAGATAAGAAAAGAAGGTTCAGGAAAATTGATTGCTACAACTGCAAGAATTTCAAGCAACATATATGTGTTAAGTGAAATTGGAAATGAAAAGTGTTGTCTAGGAAAGGAAGATGAAATTTGGCTATGGCACAAAAGAATGGGTCACATAAATTTTGATAACCTTGTCAAAGTCAGCAAAAGAGAAGCAGTAAGAGAAATGCTCCATATCACGAAACCAACCAACACTTTATGCAAGCATTGTCAACAAGGAAAACAAACAAAGACCAGGTTCAAATCAAAGGAATATTCAATGACAAGGCCACTGGAAATTGTGCACACTGATCTAGTTGGACCAACTACAACAAAGGGTTTAAAAGGTGAGAAATAATTTATGTTATTAGTTGATGATTATACAAGAATGACTGCAGTTTTCATTATCAAGAATAAGTCATAAAATTTTGAAAACTTTAAGATCTACAAGGAAATTGTTGAAAATGAAATGGATTCAAAAATAAAATGCTTGAGATATGATAATGGAGGAGAGTTCACTTCAAAGGAATTTATGGACTACCACAACAGTAATATAATAAAAAGGCAATTCTTCGTTGCTAGGAAACCTCAACAGAATGGAGTTGTTGAAAGAAAGAACATGGCAATACAGGAAATGGCTCGAACAATGCTAATGGATTCCAAATTGACAGATATATTTTGGACACAGGCAGTGCATACAACAATTCGCATTCAAAACAGATTAATGCTCAGAAACAACACTGGAAAAACTCCCTACAAGCTATGGAAAGGAAGACCAACAAATGTCAAGAACTTCAGAGTTTTTGGAAGCAAATGCTACATCAAAAGAGAAGATGGAAGAATGGGAAAGTTTGACTCTAGTGTGGACAAAGGAGTACTTGTTGGTTACTCAAGTACAAGGAAAGCATACAAGTGTTGCAATCTGATATTGAACAAAGTTGTGGAAAGCATCAACGTAACAATTGATGAAACAGACAGACCATAATCAAAGGAAGAAAAAAATGAATCAATGGAACAACCTTTCGAAGAAGAAGCAGAAGATGAAAAATAAGTAGAAAAGGAATATGAAGAGAATCTGACAGAAGTAGAAGAGCAAGTTCAACAAGTGTCTCCAAAGACACCTAGAAGACGAGTACAGAAGAATCATCCTTCATATTAGATTATCGGAAATAAAAATGCAGGAGTTGAGACTAGAAGAAGAATATGTTCACCATAAAAAACACACCTAGCACTCTTATCTACAATTGAACCAAACTGTTTTGAAGAAGCCAACAAGGATGAATTTTGGAATAAGGCCATGGAAGAAGAATTGGATCAAATAGAGAAAAATGACACTTGGGAATTGGTTCCAAGACCAAAGAATAAGAATGTGATCGGCACAAAATGGATTTTCAGGAATAAATTGAATGAAGATAGACAGGTTACAAGGAACAAAGCTAGATTGGTATGTAAATGATATGCACAGATTGAAGGAATCGACTTTGAAGAGACATTTGCCTCAGTTGCCAGAATGGACACAATCCATTTTCTTTTAGCTTATGCATGCTCCAAAAATATTAAAGTGTATCAGATGGACGTAAAATCAATTTTTTTGAATGGGGAACTTGAAGAAGAAGTCTACATTGAACAACCAGAAGGATTTCAGTTGTCAGAGAATATTGATTATGTGTGTAAATTAAAGAAGGCCTTGTATGGTCTAAAATAGGCTCCTAGAGCATGGTACTCTAGACTGGATAAGTATCTACAACAGATAGGGTTTAGAAAAGGAAGTGTAGACAACAACCTCTACATTAAGGTAAGTCAAGGTAATATTTTATTAATTGAAGTTTATGTTGATGATATTATTTTTGGTAGTGATGATGACAGGTTAAGCCAAAAATTTGCAAAGGATATGCAGAATGAATTTGAAATGTCATTACTTGGAGAACTATCATTCTTTCTAGGACTTCAGATACGTTAAAGAAACCAAGGAATTTTTTTTTCTCAAACCAAGTATATCATAAAAATGCTAAAGAGGTTCGGAATGGAAGATTGCAAACCAGTTATCACTCCCATGCAAACCATTTGCAAGTTGAGAATAGATGATGATTCAAATTCTACAGATCAGAGGCAATACAGGTCAATGATTGGAAGCCTACTATATATGACAACATCCAGACCAGATGTAATGTAGACAATTGGACAGGTGGCATGATTTCAACCAGCACCAAAGGAATCACATTTATTAGCAGTGAAAAGGATATTCAAATATCTTAAAGGAACATAAGAGTTTGGATTATGGTATCCAAAAGGAAAAGATCTATCACTTATTGCCTACATAGATGTAGATTGGGCAGGTTGTATTGATGACTGACGAAGCACCAGTGGAGTAGCGTTCTACTTGGGTGAGTGTTTAGTATCATGTATAAGAAAGAAACAATCATCAGTATCTTTATCTATAGTTGAGGCAAAGTATATTGCAACAACATCATGTTGTACACAGGTTCTTTGGATGAAACAAACTCTGACAGATATACAGGTTGAGTATGATGAGGCCATTCCAATATATTGTGATAATACAAGCGCCATCAGTATCTCAAAGAACCCGGTGATGCAATCCAAGATGAAGCACATTCCAATCAAGTATCACTTTCTACGGGAGAAGGTTTCAGAAAAGAACATCAAAGTTGAGTATGTGGGCACAAACGAATAAGTGGAAGATATATTTACAAAACCACTTCCACGGGAATCCTTATAGTATATTCGCCAGAGAATCCGAGTTATTTCTCCTCCAAAATGAATGCTTTTGAATGCTTATCTTATATGTATTAGATGTACACGAGGAAGCATCATAAAGAGGACAGTTCAGTCAGGGGGAGAAACCCCAGATGGAAAGATACCTTTGCCATTGATGACAAAGGGGGAGAGATTCATCGAATGTAGAGGACAAAGGCATGGTTCCAGGGGGAGAAATGGTCACAGAGATGCATAGGACAAAGGCATGTTTCCAGGGGGAGCATGAGTGATATGACTTTAGTATTGCATGGAATAATTTCAGTTTTGCATTAGAGTGTTTCCATTAATGCCAAAGGGGGAGATTGTTGATTAAGGTTGGTTGTCATTGATGTCAACCCTTGAAGAAAGCCCGGTAACACAAAGGTTTGGGTAATGGACCCAATTTTGTTTGATTTAAAGATGACTCATTATTGTCTTGTCATGGTTGATAATAAGTACAAATGGATGAACTCCAAAGTGGTCCCCTTATGGTGAAATCCCTCACGAGAAGACGCTTTGCAGATTGAGTTATCCTAGAAGTATGGTTAGAGAACCCATGATTATTTGTGGAATAATGAGATGAAGGTAAATTAATTTGTCAGTGAAACTATCCTATATGGATATTTCTTGTCATTCCATTTCCGGTGGTATGTGGAACGTCACATAACTCCTCACGATTAGAGAGTTATGGCCATGAGAAGTTGGAGAACCCAGGTTTTGGTAATGGACCCAAGTTTGTTTGATGGATAATGGTTTGAGTTTTGATATATTTGCAGATAATAATATTCTATATGGATAGTACATGCCATTCCATTTCTGGTGGTATGTGGAACGTCACATAAATCCTCATGGTTTGAGAGTTATGGTCTTATGAAGTTGAAGGACCCTCATATGTCATCTAGAAGCCCCAAAAGGTCAAAGTAGTCAAAGTGGTTTAAGAGATTTTAGAAGGTAAATAATAAAGTGAAGTGATGAGTGTACTATAATTAAAAGTGAATACAAAATAAATTATTTAAATAATAAATTTAATGGAGAAATTAGAAGTGGGTTAACCCTAAAATAAGGAAAGTGGGCAAAGTGACCTAGAAGATGTTTTTAAGGAAGCTACTTGGAGAGTATAAATAAGAGGCAAGGCTCTCTCATTTCAGATCACACTTGAGCATATTGAATATATATAGGTGACCGAGGTAACCAAAGGATATCTAAGCCGAATTTCAGAGGGAAGGTGACGAAAATAAGGCCGGAATTCAAGGGAGGATAAATTCTTTTGATGATGCTTTCTAAGGTATGTTATTTACAGGTCATCTCACCATTTTCGCAATAATTTTTTTTATAGAATGATTCAGACCATGAAATTGATAGGCCATTGATGAAACATATCCAAGTATCTGTGGTAAGCAATTCATCTTGTGGGTCTTTGTATTTTTCTAGTTACACTCCGTGGAAAATAGGGTTTGTGGCTAGTCCTAAAACTAGTCTAAAACAAGTGTTTCGAGTAAAAACCTCATAACGTCTTCATAAAAGATCCAAATTTAGTAAGACCAAATGTTTTGGTTAGAGTACATTCTATATTATTCTGTGTAAAATTTTCATATCCATTCAACAAATATTCCGTTTGGACCATGCTCTACAATGTCGCTCTCTAGAATAAGCCAGAATTCAGCAAGGTATGCCATTTTTGCTATAACTCCTTTTCTGGGAGGTTCCAAGTAGTGACACTTGGAGGAATTGCATAAAACAAACTAAAGAACATTGTGTACTATTTTCGTATCTTTATTCATTACAGGTACATAGTTATGATTATTTCAAGTTAGGGTTGTTGACTATTCCCAAACTAGTCATGTGAGACTAAAGAAAAGGTTGATGAAAATGCTATTCTCTTGTTGTGAAAGTTAAGGAAGGTTTGGAGGTATGTGATCATATACACCAGGTCTATTACATAGTTACAAATCATATTTTGATGATGAAATTGACGAGGGATTTTGGTTAAGGTACATGTTGGGTACATGGTTGAGACAAGTAGTTGATGAGTTGACACATACATGAGGTGTATAGTTGATGATGTTGGTACATATTGATGAGTAGTTGATACATGATTGGTACATACTTGGTACATGGTTGGAGGCACTTGTTAGTAGTATTTTTGACACATGGTTTATAGATGATGTAGCATACTTGTATTGGTATATTATTAGAAGCACATATTGATCTTGGTGATGATTATGAGTTGTTGTGTTATGGTTGGTTGATACATATCTTTGAGAGTTGTCTTGGTGATTGATCTTGGTGAGTAGATCTGATTTGGTTGATAAGATTGATGAGACAGATTGTTGTGATAGGTTGTTTGGACAGGTTGTTGTGACATGTTATTTGTACAGGTTTGGTGCATGGTTGATGCACTTGTTCATGGTACATGTTTTGTACAAGTTTGGTGCATGGTTGATGCACTTGTTCATGGTACAAGTTTTGTACACGTTTGGTGCATGGTTGATGCACTTGTTCATGATACAGGTTTTGTACAGGTTGGTTGTTACACATTATTTTCGTCATCCCTATGACCGTTAATGATGTAAACCTATATGTTGCCTTCAGAGGGGTCAGTGGCCTGAGTTCCTGAAGAAAGAAGGGAGAAGAAATTTTCCTGAGAGAAGAAGTTGCATTCTCCGTTGGAAAAAACCTATTAAAGAGGATGTTCGCAGGGTGCGAGAATGTCTGATTCTCGCAGGTTGCACCATAGCTGGGTTGCGAGAGGTTCGCAGGTTTCTCTATAGGTAGGGTGCGAGAATGAATACACATGGGAAAAATGAGCATTTTCTCAAATCTTCTAGAAGGAGAAGCTTCCATGGTGAGGTGGCATCCAAATGGTTTGGATCTTACTCGCTTTCATGATTTAGTGGGATCATCCTAACCTCCTCACCTTATCCTCTTCAGCTTATAAAAGCAGAGGAGCTTTCATGGAGAAGGTTAGCTTTTGGGATTAGCTTGGGCTAAGTTGGATTTGGCTTGGAATTATTAGCTTGGTTGGAGTGTCTTTGAGTTTTGCCTTTGTCAAGATAGATTGTGAATAGTATCAGATCTATGCTCTCAGAATTCTTGGAGTGGAAGTGTGTGGGGAACGAAGGACAGTTGGAAGGGACCTTACGACATCAAGGCCATGGTTGTAATCTCTCTTTCACATTTAATATGATACAGTAATATGATTCTTTCCTATAAAGCTTGTTGTGTTTTATTGTATGATTTATTGATCACATACATAGGTTTATATTGAGTTTATGCTATTATTATCACTTTGGTTGGTTGCGTTCTTTTGCAAGATCATCATTGTATGAGCGTTGGAATGGAGCTAGGATGGCGATGGCAAGAGGAAGTGGCGTTTAAATGATATGTCACCTATCCCTCTTTAGTTAGTAAATTCAATATCTAAAACTTAAGGAAAGCGTCATGTTCTGATGTGTTTTGTTCTAGATCTAGGTGGATCTAGGGAGATCAATTAGTGTCCGCACCTACCGATTAGTCCGATAACATTGGTGCATGGTTGATGCAATTGTTTATGGTACATGTTGATTATAGGTTAATTGGTACAGGCTTACAACAAAATATCTCATAGTGAAAGTGTGACAGTGGTTCCATAATTCTATTTATACATCAAAGTGGTTGGACGGGGAAAGGACAGGTGGTTGTAGCCACCTTCCGGTTGTAGACGGAGAACATAGGGGGTTGTAGGTTCCCTCTGGTTGTAGCTAGAGAATTGGGGAGTTGGAGCTTCCCTAAGGTTGTAGCTTGAGAAACTAGGGGGTTGGAGCCTCCTTCTAGTTGCAGGTGGAAAACAAAGGAAGTTGGTGCTTCCAATGATCGTAATTCTTCAAGACATATAAGAAAAAACATTATGTGGTTTTGTCCCACTTTTGGTTTCCATGTAAAAAACTGGTGTACTGTGTATGTGTATGCTTGTTCATTTGTTCTTATTTAATATGCAGTTATTGGATGATAATGCTACATTGATATAACACTTGGATTATATGGTTAAAAATGATTAAATTTCTCTATTAACGATTCACCCCCCCTCTCAGTAATCCAACATGTATACCACAAAATCATGCAAATCGTATCCCAAAAGATTGGCGGGAGTTGAAATCATGTCTATATCCCAAAAATATGGTAACAGTGAGATTTGAAATCGTGACCTTTCCTACATAAACCATACACCTTACCACTACACCAAGACTTAGACTTGTATCATGTTATTCCTATAATTTCTTATAAGGTGTACTGAAAAGCATTTTTGGAGAATATAGGCCATGTATCCTTTTTAATTGTGGGAAGAAACCAAGGGAAGTTTCTAGTAGTTCTCCTATCTTCCTAGAAGAATGTTGAAGACAAAGTTTTGTACATTGAATATCCTTTTTTATGTAAGAAGGCCATTCTGATGTAATATTCTTCATTCTAATGGATCAGTTTCTCACTTGAAGCAAACCCAAATACGTAGTCGACGAGGGGTGAACTTCGTTAACAACTTGTTGTTATTGTCTTCTTTATTGTTATTTATTCTCCATTTCCATCAATTCAATTGCTCATTATGTTGGATTTAATAGCCAACAACAAATATATACAAACATGTATCGAAGCAAGGGACACCAGGAAGCATACTCGAGAAACCCCTGAAGGGGAAAATTTATATTACATCATAATTTTTCCATGTGTACATTCTATTGTACAAATGGTCTCTTTATATAACCATAGGTGACCATAACTACCAATTATTAATTAGGTAATTAGATCACATCATATACATAACCATCTCCACAATATCTTCTTAAATATCTGAATTCAATCCATGAGATCCTCATCTCTAATATCCCTCCTTATCCTCATCCCTAATATCTCTCCTTATCCTCATCTATCACTCATACGTAGAATTAAGCTTGGTGTACTTCATTACATTTGTGAAATTATATATTTTATAAATTATTCATAATTCTCAAGTATGAATTATTCCTTCATACTCCCCCCTTAATGAATACTTGTGATTTTAATATGTAATCACCATCCTCAATATGTTCAATTGGTCCTTTGAATTGGTCCATTTTTCATTTCCCTCTTCTGTGCTCTTTATATTTATCTTCTATCCAAGTAAATGGATATGTTACCTGTAATATGTAAATATCATATGTATTTAAGTCCATATAAAAAAGTTACCATCCACCGGAATACATGGGTTGCTAGTTGATGTTTCTGTCAGTTCTATAGGAAAATATTTAATGTACATGGTTCATCAACCATTATTGAATCACAAATCTTATACATGTACTTGTAACTCCCCATACATCATTATCAATCATCATCTTGGGTATGCTTTGGCTTACCCGTACATCATGTGTTTTTGTGGATTACCCTCAACCATTACAACAAGTGATTTCTGGCTTATCACAAACCCTCCTCTGTCATGACAAGTGGTTTCTGCTTACCACAAACAACACAATACATCAAGTGGTTTCTATCTAACAACAAACCTACAACATACAAATTATGGGGGTACACTTGCCTCTTCATGGATTACATCAACATTGACTTAGGTACATACAACATTCCTCTTCACAGCTTACATCATCATTTACTTGGATACAACATACAATTTCAACTTTCATTTTAGTCTAATCTATCCCTTATACAAACATAGGACCAATATCATCTTTGTTTCCATCATCAAACAACATTATCAAATAGGATATTCAAACTTGTTTATGGATCTCATTGTCTATGCATCTCAAAAACACATGGTACTACTTATTTACGTTGCTTTTCTTCCTTCTTCATTCTTTGTCTTCTTTGTTGTTGCATTCTTCCGTCCTTTTTTTTGCTTCATTATTCTTTCTACTTCAAAATTTTTTCCTTGTCCTTGTTTTGATGATCTTCAAGATTGCATTGCCTCTTGTTTATTTTGTTCATGCCCATGAGTCTTATTCTTCATTCTATGTCTTTTGTCATCTTGTTTTTTATTTCTTCATCTTCTTTGATCTTCTACATCTAATTCTTCTATGAAAATACCCGCATAAAAAATGTTTCTTGTTGGGATGGATGTCTCCACCCAACAAGACACCTATGACACTAGATTGACAAACTCAATTGACGCACTAATGTCATGATTTGACATAACTTAAACTTGGCTTGACTATAAATTTGACTTGGGTGTCGGGTACCGACAATCATGCACCCTTCCTCATCATGATATTTTGTCAAGTATTCAATGGTTTTTTTTACAAACAATTTCTAATGTCAAAATGGCCAGTTCCAACATAGACTCAAACTTTGTGACACATTGAATGACAATGACACTTTAAAAATCATGACTCTAACTTTCTTTTAACTCCAATGCACTTTAAACTTCATGTTTACTTAACTTGTATTTAATCATTTTCAATGAAATACAATCATTGACATATTTTGACTTTATGTGTCCATGACTTCACCAACTTTTCCCTACCCATGTTCCTAGGTGTTTACAATTTAAATTTGACAAAAAAGAAAAAACAAACTTCTGGCATGAGGATGATTTGCATTATTGAGAGGATTCTTCATCCCAATAAGATCCATCCTACAATAAGTTTCATCCACTAAAATGGTGTGAATCGCATAACCTATACAACGTCTTGGAAGAAATCCCACTGATTGATTGGCTGAAATTCCAACATGCAATATCTTTATCACTTAACAATCAATTATAGCTCGCTGACACAATTTGAGAATCATATTTGAACACTTTATGGCAGAATAATAGATCAGGTTATAACTTATGTTAAACCCAACTCAAGAAATCACTTGTTAGAGCCTAATTGTTCTTCTTCAATCGACTAAACTATCCATTCCAAAATATAAAATGCGCCTACTTGACCATTTTCCCTCAAATATCACAAAATCAAATAAAACGCCACAAAGTTAACAAGAAACTTATCATAGAATCTGTAGATACTTGGCCCCAAAATAGAAGCTCTCAAGCCCTTGGAAAAAGTAAAAAACAGAGTGAAATTAATCACCGTCATTATCAATTTCCAGGCCCCATGTCAGAAATCAATGGAGTGATTGAGATTTTCAACAACTCTTGGTTAGACGTTGAATTTTCATATTTCTATGAATACACCACAAAGAAGTTCAGTTATGGTAGACGCTCAACTTGGCTTCTCTTAACGCACCGCAGATCCGCTCAGCTAAAGCTCTGCTCATTGCATCTTCAAAACCCTCGTCAATGGATACTCATGAGTCTATGGCTTGTGTACGTGTCCTTTGTAGCTAAGGCAGACAAACTTGGTCGGTATCCAAATAAACAACAATAATATTCTCTACTCTTTTTTTCAAGAATAACGATAATATTCTCTACTCTCTTTTTCAAGAGTAGATGTCGCAGGAAACTCACCTGATACTTCCCCACTTCATAGATGATATGAGGTGCTAAACCATAATTCCAAGGACACAAGGCTCGAACCCATGATCTCTCCCCGAACCGAGAGAGTATATGCACGTCTCACCAACTGTGTTATTTCATGGGGCTATACTATTCTCTACTCTATGCACAATGATACAATAGTAACAATTCTAGGTGTTGTCTTTAGTGTCACATGGCTCTCACACTGCCCTCTCATGACTTTCTCTGATACAAAATGTTTGTTTTAATATCCTACAACAAATACATACAAACATATATTGACGTAAGGAACAACATGAATTATACTCAAGAAACCCCTGAAGGGGAAAATCTATTTAACATCATAACACATTAAACTTTATTAAAAAGTTCAATTAACTAATAAAATTGCAAGTAATTGTAGCTAGCATAAAAAAGTCAATTTAATCTCTAATTTCAAATCAATAAAGGCTTTACTTAGTCTCTAGACTGGGGAGCCACAATTCCAATGAAAGATGATCGTCAAGGAATCTTAGGTTCCCTCCACTCAAACACTTTTATATAAAGATTCTTTCAACCTTTCTCAGTGACCCAAAACCAACCTCCATAGTTTTTTCCCTAGGAGCTACATTCATAAGCAACATATCTTTAATATCTAAGCCACCCCTTTCCAAAGGGGCTCTGAACATTGCCCAATTAATAAGGTGGAACCTCTTCCTATTCATTTTTTCCCTACCATATGAATTTTTTGATGTCCTTCCCAATTTATTGAGTGATACATGTTAGAACTAAGAGAGTATAGCTTTGATAGATTAGAAGAGAAAAGATAATTGAATTAATAAATATTACTCTCCCTACTGGGTTTAACCACTACCATCCCCATTCATTTGGTTTTTAATTTTTTGCACCATGGGCTTCCAATCCTATGCCTTGTGAATCCTTAGGGAAAGGGGGATTCCTAAGTATTGAAAATATGTCTACTTACTTATCAATGCTAATTCTAGAGCTTGGGTGATTCACTGCATGGTAGAAAACACAATATTCTAGACATAGATATGACTATTTGCCTTATTGATTAATCCATTAGAGGAAAACATATAATTATCCAAGATAACTTTGAACTTGTTGGCTATTATGACAGATGTTCCCCCAACCAAAAGAGGGTCCTCAACGAATTGTGAATGATTTAGATATTTAACCCTACAAATGACTTTTTTGGCACACACAACAGGCCTGCAGCCAAGTTGGCATACACAACATGCCTGTTGTGTATGCCAAATTGCCATGTTGTGTATTCCAACTTGGTTGTGTGTTGTGTATTTCAAGTTGGTATACACAACATGCCCCAATTTTGTTGTGTATGTCGTGTGTCTTAGTAGCCAAAATCAATTTTCAATAGGTATCAGGTAGGTATAATTTGCAATGTATTCCTAATTTCTTCTGGATTTTATTTTAATAGGGTTCAATAAATAGAGATTTATTATATAGGCTAGGAAAGTAAAAATATAGGTAGACAACATAGATATCTCTTTGTATTTTTAATAAGTAATTGTAATGTCCCCACTTTGGGGCATCATTACATTTCAAGGTTTTATGATGACCATAGTAGCCGGATGGATGTTATGGCGAGTACAGTGACTATTGAGGGATATTTTGGGGTTAGGCTTGCATCTCTCATCCTATTTCATAATTATGATCCATTTCACACAGATTGGCCTTGATTTTGTTTCATTCCTATGATTTCCATGATTTTGAGTATTTTGAGCTATAGGTTGATTAAATTCACTTAAGAGGTCATTTTGGGCACAATCCTTGGAGGAACCTCTCAGTGTAATAGCTCATTAGAATTGGGAGGAACAACACTACAAGATAGGATGATGAGAAGTGACCTTCAGTGGACAGGGAAGTCACAAGGAGAGATAAGGTGCTTTTCAAAGGAAAAAAGGTTAATTAATTAATTAAAGTGATTTAATTAATTAATTAATAATTAATAAAATGAAAGTCACTTTGGAGGGACAAGGTGACAAGGAAGTATAAAGGAGAGGCAAGGGCATCTATTCTTTCATTCATGTATGATTATCTTTTGATATATGGCTTCTAGCTAGTGAGCCCATACCTTGGTGGTTTTGAGGGTTTTGACTTAACAAACCCTAGAGGACGATTTGGTGGTAAAAGATTCCACCTAGCTTGTCCCAAGCTTGGCCTAGGGGATGTAATACTCTCCCAAACCATTCTAGTTCAGAGCTACTTAGTGCAGAAGGGTTCTACACTAGCCACAGGCACAGGAAGAAAGAGAGGGCACACCATTGGGGGTTTCCAGCAAGGGGGGCACACCATTCATTGAAGGAAGGTTCGAACTAGCCAAGGAGACAAGAATTTGGGAATTTGAGCATCTGGGTTCTTCTTGCAGGGTCTTAATCATCATTTCTAGTGCTTTTTGAGAGAGTTATATGGTACAGATGATTTCCTAGAGCATTGGGACGAATTGGAGAGAAGGAGGACACTTTTGAGATTTAGATCTATTGAGTTTGGAGGGGTTATACTTCAGATCTGACCCTGAGACATCACCTAGTGACTTGCAGTGTCCCGATCTATCTTTCTAGCAAGTTTCAGGGCATTTGGAGGCCTCCTTCATCAGGGCTGAAATTGTAGGGTTTGACAGTTTTCAGGAGGGCGCAACTCCATTGGAGGATTCATCATTTGGAGGAGTTTCCCTTGGTATTTCGATATGAGATTTTGGGAGGGGATTCTACTCATCCCGATATACAATTCGACATCTTCTGCGGAGTGTTTGGAGGTCTTTGATAGTAGGGCCGAATTATTGAGGGTCTTTAGTGTTCTAGTAGGGCATGGCATCTTCCAGCTTAGGGGTTTGGGACTTCATACGGCCCATATATCATTCTTGTATTGGTCTTCATTGTTATTCAACCTTTGGAGGATTGCATTGTCTTATCAGATCATTTTGCAGTATCTCTTATTATGTTTATTGGATCCATCTGTTGATCATTCCATATCTGCATCATTCTTGTATTTAGAGACTTCTTCTATTTATGAATAATATCAGATCTGAGGTATTTTGAGTTATCTCTTGCGTTATTGAGCTTGCATGTGGTTGAGGTATGTTTCACTGCTTTATCTTCTTATATGTTGTTGAAAACACACACTCAAATCATTAGTAAAACCCTAGCGCGACCTAAGAGACAACATTAAGCAAAGTGTTTGACAAAATGCCACAACCAGAAAAAGTTTAAAATTCATGCAAGATGTGATGTTCCTGGCATATTGGCTTGGGAACATTACAGTGGTATCATATCTTAAATTCCTGCTAGCCTGTTGGATCTTCCATACGACAAGATGGAGTCTAGAGATTTTTCTAAAGAGGTTGTACATTGTGAACGGGAATACTATGCCCGTAGTGAGAAACTTAGGGCTGATATAACTTTCCAACGGTGGGTAGCCATAAAAAATCCTTGGTGGAGCCAAGATGAGGTCATAGAGTGGACCAACAGTATAAAGAGACATAGAGACGACACAGCTAGATGGAGGGAAGAAAAGAGAAACCCCACACCCATTAGGAGCAGACAACTTTTCTACAGTTGCAAAGCGCCTTGGGAACCAAATCATAGATGTAGGGGTAAAGGTAAGAAGCACATTATTGAGGTGCACTATGATAGTGATGATGAGGTGTGTGAGGATGCAGAGATAGATGCTTATTTGGAGTAGTTTGATGGTGCTAGTGACTCTTGCACAGAGGCTAGTGATTCTTACACGCTCGGGGAGGATAGTGACCCTTGCGCATTGGAGGAGCAGTGGGATGGATAGGATGATAGCATCGGTGTTTCAACAGACATATCCCCTACTATAGATGACTTTACACCTCAGCACCGTGGTGACACTAGTGAGGGTTCACACATGTTAGCACCTAGAGATGACGAGCTCCCTATGATGACCATGACACATTTTTCATCTTTCCAGACACCTATGACAACCACATCACATGAGGATAGTAGTAGCATAGAGGAGTCATACGTGAGGGATGTAGATCCCCAGATCCATGAGGGGATACATATCATGTAGACAGTTGATTTTACACACCCACATCAACATGAGGAGAGGGGGTCACTTCTTGTAGAGGCTTCATTGTTTGATCAAACTATGGATATTGAAGTTGAATGGGACACTTGCTTCCAAGATCATCCTGCTGTGATGAGGATGTACCCTTTATTGGTCAGGATGACCAAGGCATGTGTTAGGACACATCTATATGGGATCCAGGTGCAGATGATAGTAGCAGGGTGAGTGAACAGGAGGATACGACTGCTCACACCAGATACAATATGATTCAGAGGGAACTAGAAGTTGGGGATGTTATGCAGTCACATATAGGAGGACCCAATAGCACAATAGACAAGGATCAATTCAGTGCTTCATCTTTTGCAAAGATTGTTGTTGGGGATTTTGGGGCTGACACTAGCAGTAAGGGATATGACGTGGCACCTCAGCATGACTATGATCATGAGTCACACTACTTGACAAGACAATTGAGAGTTAGTGTGGATATGATCATGGTAGCCACCATGCGCATTGATGACATGCATGCATTGATGGTAGATTACTGTTGGAGGGAATCAATGGCACATGATAATTCAAATGGGGGATTTTCCATGGATGACTTTCATACTCTCGGGGAGAGAGTATCTATGATGAGGACTGATTACCAACAGTTTTTGACAGACAGGGACCACCTATTGAGGATGGGCGAGATGTATCACAAGGCTCCGAGGGAGCAAGATTCGAAGGTGGACAGACTCACTCATGACTTCGAGAGAACCCGAGGATTCTTGAGAGGCACACAGATAGCCCTTCAAGCATCAGAGTCCAAGCCTAGGGAGCTTCTAGAGGAGATTCGCCAGAGACCCACCACATCTATCTTAGTGGAGAGTCATATATACTCTTTAATCACATTGCCAGAGGATGTTGATGGCTCGACAAAGGAGCACCAGTTGATGGAGGAGCATGAGGAGTACCCAGGATCACTGATGAGTTTGGGGAGTTATGATCTGGAGGCGCAGGAGCTACCCCCTATGAGGATCTCTGGCACAGTCGATCACTCACATATGCATGGGGACTCCAGAGACAGGGGCAGTTTTGAGGACATGTACATTTGTATTCCGGGAGTTGTTGACCTTCATGTAGAGGTTTATCTAGTGATACACCCAAGATCTACTATGCAACATGAGTATACGAGAGATGACATGAGTATGTCGGAGCATACAGTGGGGAGTGATAGCTCAAAGAGACATGTTGAGATGTATGGTGGGATTCAGAGGGGTATATTGCCTTGCAGGGAGGAGACACACTTAGGGGAGCATGCATATGTCACTCCTTTGTAGCAGCACCTAGTCATGAGAGATCACCTTCACCGTATCAGCAGTTGCATGGGAGATGAGAGATGGAGGTTGGTTGACCAGCTGCTGGAGGAGTTACTTTCGGTTGTACTGGATGATTGGGATTCCATGATGACCACATGTGAGTATTTATCATGGATACCGATGGACAAGATTTTGGTCGAATCCCTAGGATTGACCAAAGCATGCAATATCTTCCAGTCCTACAGTTAGCTACAGAGGTTTTGGTTGGCCTTTCCCAACACTTTTATCGTGGACAACAACATGAGGAGAGATAGACACTCGTAGAGAACAGGGAGAGTGGTTAGGTTGAGACCACCTGACATGAGTGCATTTACAACATACAACAGAAAAGAGGTGGACTGTGATAGTCAGACAATTGAGACTTTGTGCGTGATGGGGAGAATCACAGGCCAGGTGATAGAAGCCAGTTCAGAGGGCGAAACAGATACAGATACTCATGAGGATGAGCACAGAGGGCTTCTGACAATCATTAGTCTGACACAGGAGCAGTTAGCGGATATTGGAAGTGATAAACTTCCAAGTTTTCCATGGGATCCGGGAGTTTATTTTGTTAGCTGGATGTTTCACTGCATGATGACCCGGGTTGTGCCAGAGATCCACATACTCCACCTTGGGTTGGTTTGGAGTGGGCCTTCAGGGACTTGTCCTATGGAGTGAGGAAGTTCCTCCCTTTTGATCATCATGATCGAGCATGGATATGGTGGGACAGGTACTACTTCCACAGAGATGTTGTTTCAGATGGAGCTTCTGGACAATAGGTCCAATTGCCACATGTATTTCAGATTGAGGATCTAGGAGTGGAAGATCCAGTATATATACAGGGAGCAGTCAGGCATGATCAGTGTAGTGCAGTGCCAACATGGTGATCTTCGACAGAGACTAGCATGGGACCCAAGGATTGTAGGGTTGAGCATTCCACTGACTGACAGCGGCGAGTGGACCTTTGCGGGGGAAAGCTTTTTTGACTTTCCATTGAGCTTCAGTGTTGAGGAGAGCACATTTCTTGAGGGTGTCTCACAGAGGTCTTGCAGTACCTCATTCTGGCATTAGCATGTGCAGTTGATGGAGACCTTGTTGATCTGGGTAAAGACTTGAAGGATGGACTCATTCAGGAATGAGGCCATGTGTCATGTGCAGGAGATTCACAGAGTTGATATATTTAAGGACTATGCTTCACAGGATATTACAGATCACTTCCTGATATGGGACCCCAGGGGTGAAGTGTATGATTGTTCATCTTTGCATGGGTTCTACTGTGTGTCCTACAGGTGGACATGGGATCCTGGTGTTATACTTGGAGGGATTTTTTTATTGCTTGAGGACAAGCAATATTCTAGCAGGGAGGACTCTAATGTCCCCACTTTGGGACATCATTACATTCCAGGGTGTTATGATGACCAGAGCAGCCAGATGGATGTTATGGCGAGTACAATGACTATTGAGGTATATTGTGGGGTCTGGCTTGCATCGCTCATCCTATTTCATCACTATGATCCATTCCGCACAGATTGGCCTTGATTCCGTTGCATTCCGACGATTTCCATGATTTTGAGTATTTTGAGCTATAGGTTGATTAAATTCACTGAAGAGGTCATTTTGGGCACAATACTTGGAGGAACCTCTCAGTGTAATAGCTCATTGGAATCGGGAGGAACAAAACTACAGGATAGGATGATGAGAAGTGACCTTCAATGGCCAGGGAAATCATAAGGCTAGATAAGGTGCTTTTCAAAGGAAAAAAAGGTTAATTAATTAATTAAAGTGATTTAATTAATTAATTAATAATTAATAAAATGAAATTCACTTTGGAGGGACAAGGTGAGCAGGAAGTATAAAGGAGAGGCAAGGGCCTCTATTCTTTCATTCATGTATGATTATCTTTTGATATTTGGCTTCTAGCTAGTGAGTCCATACCTTGGGGGTTTTTAGGGTTTTGACTTAACAAACCCTAGAGGATGATTCGATGGTGAAAGATTCCACCTAGCTTGTCCCAAGCTTGGTCTTGGGGATGCAATAGTCTCCCACACCATTCTAGTTCAAATCTACTCAATGCAGGAGGGTTCTACACCAGCCACATGCATAGGAAGAAAGAGAGGGTGCACCATTGGGGGTTTCCAGCAAGCAAGGGGGCCACACCATTCATTGAGGGAAGGTTCGATCTAGCCAACGAGAAGGGAATTTGGGAATTTGAGCATCTGGTTTCTTCTTGCAAGGTCTTCATCATCATTTCTAGTAATTTTTGAGAGAGTTATATGGTACAGATGATTTCCTAGAGAATTGGGACGAATTGGAGAGAAGGAGGGCATTTTGAGATTCAGAGCTATTCAGTTTGGAGGGGTTATACTTCAGATCCGACCCTGAGACTTCACCTAGTGACTTGCAGTGTCCTGATCTATCTTTCTAGCAAGTTTCAGGGCATTTGGAGGCCTCCTTCATCAGGGCCGAAATTGTAGGGTTTGACAGTTTTCAGGAGGGCGCAACTCCATTGGAGGATTCAACATTTGGAGGAGTTTCCCTTGGTATTTCGATCTGATATTTCAGGAGGGGATTCTACTCATCTCGATCTACAATTTGACATCTTCTGCGGAGTATTTGTAGGTCTTTGACAGTAGGGATGAATTATTGAGGATCTTCAGTGTTCTATTAGGGCGTGGCATCTTCCAGCTTGGGGGTTTGGCACTTCATACGACCCAGATCTCATTCTTGTATTGGTCTTCATTGTTATTCAACCTTTGGAGGCTTGCATTGTCTTATCAGAGCATTTTGTAGCAGCTCTTATTATGCTTATTGGATCCATCTGTTGATCATTCCAGATTTGTATCATTCTTGTATTTCGAGACTTCTTCTATTTATGAATAATATCAGATTTGAGGTATTTTGAGTTATCTCTTGTGTTGTTGAGCTTGCATGTGGTTGAGGTATGTTTCATTGCTTTATCTTCTTATTTGTTGTTTCAAACACACATTCAAATCATTAGTAAAACCCTAGCGCAACCTAAAAGACAACATTAAGCAAAGTGTTTGACGAAATGCCACAACCAGAAAAAGTTTAAAATTCATGCAAGATGTGATGTTCCTAGCATATTGGCTTAGGAACATTACAATAACTCTATTTCAGCTTCCATAAGAAATGCATTTATGCATTCCAACCCTAGGATATTTTGGTTTGAAGTTAATTGTGTGGGAAATAATTGTTAGAATCCCTATTAATGTTTATGTGGATTTCTTATTAGATGTTTGTAGCAAATTTTTTAGATGACATTAGATGCAATCGACACTAGATATTGTCTAGTTTCCTACATGCCTTAATTCCCTCTAATTGTTTATGAGTTGTAAGGTTCACATTTTTAGATTACACGACCAAAACAATTGTTTATTAGATTACACGACCAAAACAATTGTTTATTAGGAAAATCATGCATAAAATTATCCAATACTTGTACTTGAGTTTTCCTTGCATAATATTTGAATCTTATTCACAATAATGAAATTATAGTTCACTTTGTATGACATACCATTAAAGGTTATTGTGGCATTTTTCTCTTTATTTCTTGGGCGCATTAAATACAAGTCAGAACCATTTATTTTCATAAAGTTCTCCATGTGATCAATATATTCAAATAATTAAGATACTAACACACAATTTCCTAAATCATGTAAGGGAAACTTCCATTTTATAAAAGTTGTTGGTTCCCGCATATCTGGTTTATCTTACTGTTAAATATTTAATGAGCACATTTTCTTTAGTATAATAGTGAATGTTCAAATTTTCGTTTTACATGACTCACCAATAATCATAATGTTGCCTATCTTTTTTGGGTGGAAAAAAATTATATTATAGTAAGCTGCCAAATGGCAGAGCTATTACAAAAATAGGGTAGAAGAAACCAAACATGTGCTATAAAAAGGATTAACAATATTCTTGTTATATGCAGCATGACAGAAATAGAACCAAAAAATAAACAACCCATTCCATAACACGTATAATATATAGCCATGTCTACCATGTCCTGTAACCAAGAAGGAAGTATTATTTCCTATTATTTATGGACTTATGCAAGTGTTTTAGTGTTCCATCTTGTTGGGATATGATATTAAGTATGTTTGAGCATATGACCTGAACTATTTCTGTATTATTGTTTTTAAAAAATTCGACCTTTCATTTGTACTGCCAAATGGATTTTGTTCTGTTATTGTGGGTTTTGTTCAGTGTCTTGATTTTCCTTTTTGGTGCAACTTGTGCTTGTTTCTAGAGGAATAAAGTTTCAAGATATATTCAAGTATTTAGGTTGAAATTTTCTTCTTAATCCTATAAATTTATAGGTAGCTATAAAATTGTTACATCTACATGTCATTTTAAATTTTCATTGTTTTAATAGTTGGTATACTTATTGTTCTTAATTTACTAAAAGGTAAATATGGGTGGAAATGCAGATGGATTTGTAATATGAAATTGTAGATAGTGAAGTGAATTACGTCTTTAGTGTAGTTAGGGGTCGAAAATATTCTACATTTTATTAAATCCGTCATGAAATTGTGGATGATGGAGTCATTGGATATCCTTTTGAGTTTATTGCTAGCAAAGGGTACCCATTAAATCCAAAGCAAGAAGAAAAATGGAAAGTGGAAACAACTATAGTCGTCAAGAGGAAACTTGACACATTGGAAATTGAAACATTTGGATCAAGTGTAGTGGAAAAAGATCCAAATGTTGGAAACATTGGTGAGCATGTGGAGGAACCTATGCATAAACAACCAATATTTGAAAGTGTGTCAATTTTTGTACAACAATGCACATCTGTTGATCATGTTGTATTGGTGTCCTAGAAAAACAAAGTGAATAGTTTAATGGAACAATTTATTCGGGAGAAGCTTAGTCTTCAAGTATCTTCAGAAAAGGGAAAACCTCAAATAAAGATCATGTGTGAAAATTGTGGTGTTGCTTATGGAACAAAGGAAATATCACTGGAATCTCAAACATTTATCAACTTCAAAATTTCTCATATTAGATTAGCAACTCATCAATGTAACATTTTATGAGTGGGAAATAGTCAAATTCCTTCATGTAATGATGAAGCAACACAGACAACAATGGTTGGAGATTGATTTGAGATTGAGCAAAGAATCAAACTTATAAATGATTTTAACATGAAACATGATCTTGATTTGTTCAAGGTGGTGGAAGCAACAATTGCAAAATACGAGGACAAGAGAAAAGTAAAAGTGGAATGTACATGATGTAGTGAATGGTTTTGTTTAGTGCCAGCTAGTGGTGATATTGTTAGTTCTTTGAATGGACACATGAAATTAAAGAAGCATATTACTTCTACAAATGAGGATTTGCATAATACAAGCAGGTCGAGGATTGACACAACTAACAGACCCAATAAGCCTAACATTGAGAAGTCCCAACAAAGTTTGAATAGGTTCTTGGTTCTATCGTCACTGTCACGAGTATTACATAGGGGTTCTACAAATCCAAGTGCTTCTACTTCAAGTGTGTTACTTATGCAAGTTTTAATTTAATTCATTGTTTTAATTTGAATGCGCATGCTATTTTATTTGTCATCTTATTTGAAATCAATTCATTTTTTAATGTGTTTTTCATATTATTATAGGTCATTTATCTCCCTTGATATTACAATGTTGTGGGTATTAGGATCCATATATTGATAGAAATGGGGAGAGACTGGATAAAAATGTCCTAATGGATGATCAATAGGGTGGGAAATCATGGGCCATAGAGAATCATACCAAGAGGACACTATGTTATTATGGTACTGAATGTCGTATTGACAACATGTATAAGAATATTTATTTCCAGAGGGATTCTGAAACAAGAATCCCTTTCAGTTCATTGACATGAAATTTTTGTAAGTTTATTCTTGAATGTAATGACTTTAGCATGAACTTATATTGTGAACCGATGAGAAACATTAAAAGACATGAGAGAGATACATGGAAAGGGAGAATACTAGACCATTTGACTCAAACTAAACTCAAAATTGTTGCACGAGATGCAAATGCTACCCAGAGATCAACAATGTGAGCTCTTTGGTGGGAGAGGATTAAGGTTGCTACATTGTCTATTAGAATGAGGTCCTTGAAGGAATTTGTTTTTAATATATAGAAAGGAAGGATGTTTTTAGGTTTTGCAAAGATGTGTGTGAGGCTCATAAGCAAGGAAAATTACAAGGTAAAGATGAAGTCTGGTAATTTTTCCAAGATATTTTTCAGAACCTGATGCATCCAAAAGCAGGGAGAAGGTATAGTACATCCACTAAATCCATCTATGAGATGATTAAGTTGTTGGGAGGCCCTATATTACATAGCTTTATTAGTTTGAATTTGGATGACCCTTCAATATATATGACTTTAAGGCAAGTTATAAAATCATTGGCATACGTCCTAGGGGAGCACAATTACATTTTTGAGGCAGTTGGAAAAGTTTGTGCTTATTATAAATCCAAACATGGTATAGAGGGCCCAATTCCTATATTTTTTGTTGAAGATGAAACTGTCGTGAAAACATATGTCATGTGGGTAGAAAAAAGTGATACATTGGTGGGATTTTGTGGTAAGAAATAAGAACATAAGCGTCAATCACATTTCTTGGTGACGGTTGGTGAGGGTGTTGCAGAATACGAGATTATTACAGACCATGAACATAATAGGAAACATACACTAATCTAGATTCATCACAAGCATGAAGGTGATGTATGATAACCTATGTTTAGCACAAGCATAGGAGGTGACACACATCGGCAGGGAGTTGATGTGAGTGTCAAAGGTGACATACATAAAGGGGGAGTTGATGTGATCATGGGATTTGACGTACATAAACATGGGTTTAATGTGAGTGTAAAGAATAATAATTCCAATGGTATACCAATGGAGGGAAAGGAAGTGAGGGAAGGATATGACACCACTACAAAAGGGGTTCCACAATTGAAGGTGTATGGAGCATGAATGACTAAGGGGACACCTTGGGAAAGAGACCAAAGAAACAATAGTTGATCCTATATAGGGAGAAGTTATCTTGAGTAGGGACATACTTGAGATAAGGATTTAATGATAATGTTTTCAAAGAAAATGTGGAAAGAGGGGCTATGAAAAAGGGAAAAATATTACCTTGAGCATCCTAGGGATGAGGAAAGTGGAAGAGGAAACAAAAAGGCACAAGATGATAGGAGAAGGATAAGGAAAGGGGAGAGATGAGGGAGGTTGAGTGCTACTAGGAAAGAGGTGGCCAAAGATGATAATGAGAGATACAAGTTATCCCCACAAAGGTCTCATCAAGGGCTTCATTCAACTATAAAACCCCATAAACTATGATACCATTCCACTATTAACTAAGGTCACGTTGAAAAACTAGTGAAACATCGAGGGAAGGAAAGAAGGAAAAGGGAAGAGGAGGAATAATAGTGGATACAAAATAAAATTGGGGCAAGTGCAAATGAAAAGGGGGACGAGGATCAAGTGATCCAAAACAAATTTGAGTGGCACACCTTCTAGGTGAAGGTGGAGAAGAAGAGGGATAATAAGGAAACAACGAAATCTTGGAGGTCAATTGTTCACCACATTTATGATGTCCTAAGGAATGTTTGATCCATAGGTATTGAAAGGTTGAGGGATCCTATATGATAAGAAGGGGGGTTAGGGGAGTCAAGAGGCATGCCCCCATACTTGTGATGGGGGGGGTTCTTTGAAGTTTTTTTTATTTATCCTTAGGTGGGGTAGAGAGTATGGTGTCAATATATTAAGGAGGAGAAACTCATCTTGAGGAAGTGTCAGGTTGAAATGTCATAGCTTGTTTATAGGTAGTGCATCACTAAGAAATGTAAATTGGGTGGGGGGGGATTGTCAACCTTCCTTAGAATAGAAAAGGTGCTTCCATTTAATCTATGTGGTGAGTGTTGTATTTATGATAATTGTGCCACTTGTTGACACTGAGGAAAGGGTAAGAAATCGAGTCTCTGTGATCATTTGTATGAGTATTTTTCTTGTGGGATGGAACCTCGTGCTCCTCCACCCTAAAGGGACACTTTGAGTTGAGGGTGGAGGTTTAAATTGGTATATTTTTTTGGGGGGGGAGGTTTCCTATAAGATTATGTATGGTATATAAATTCTCTGTGTAATTTCTTCAAGTTTTCACATGCATTGCATGAGTTTGCTACATGTCCTACATAGTTTGTTGTATGTTTTCTTCGATAGGAGGGGGAAAATTTATATGATAAAATTGGTTGAGGACAATAAAGGCTGAATTCTAGGAGGAAGTGGTAGATATCCTCCATGGTTAAATTGGTTCACATAGTATGAATTAGGTCCTTCTGTGTTACAAGGATGGGTTGCAATCATTGTATGAGTACTTGGATGGCAATTTGAATGTATGCTAACAATACTCATATTAGTGAGATGAGATATGTTGGACATGTTTTGATGATAGAGTTGGTTAAATCCAAGGTACATGGAGCTAGGGAAAATGGATCTAGAAAGAGGATAAGAAAAGGATTCCATAGCCCAAGATACAATGCAAGAGATATAATCAAAAGGGGAGGAGGGAAAATTCGCTCGAAGGATGGAGAGGTTGAAAACAACTCCCTAGTGGAGTTGTTACAGTGTAGCGAACAAATGGGTTCATCCTATCACATTTATCATGAGGGAATGGATGAAATACCAACTAATATTAAACACACTACTAAAAGAGGAAGAAAGGAGAGTGGAGTTTCCACTCTTTTTTAGTACCAAACCAAGAAACCTTAGGGTAAAACAAAAGAGGATGAAAATAAGATGGTAATCCCAAAGGTTAATTAGGACCTTATGATGCAGGAGCATTTTACCTCCAAAATCAACCTTGTTGATTAGGCCTAAGTGGTATTTGAATTTTCCAAGGGAATAGGTTCCCTAACTTTAAATTATTGTAATCTCCTATGTTTTAGAAGGATTTCATAGGATAAGGTTAGATAAATTGATAATATGTTATAATCGAATCTTCCTTGTTAAGCAGATCTCGAGAGTTTATAGATATCTAGAGAGATCTTAGGATTAGGTGAAAATCTCAAGGAGAATTTATGGATCTAATATTTTGATTTTTAATATTTTGTAAGCGTATGAAAAACAAGAAAAAAAGAGAAGAGATAAAGAAAGGGAGGTGTAAGTGAAGAGGCCAAGTGTGCCCAAGAGTTCAACAGAGGCCAATGAATGGAAAAATCAAGCATGGATAGGAAATTAAGAGAAGGCCATGTTTCTGTAAATGAGATTAAAGAATAATTTGTGGAGATCGTATGTATATAATTAATTGAGAGAAACTGTAAGTTTCTATGCCCTTTATGTGTTGTTGTGACATCTGGATATCCTTTTCCATTGTATTAGTATTCCTCTATACCTTTGAACGATATATTGAGTTATTAATTTTATGATATTTCAGATCATATTCTTTTATCTATTGAAAAAAATTGCATATTTTCCAGCTGCAGATTCCAAGTCTAAATCGTATTTAAGACCTCACATAAGGAGGATAGACTATGGCTTGTTCATCGATCATTAGATGAGATCGATGATCCTGATGTTGGGATAGATTGGGGTCAATTTTGCGTTTTGAATTCATTTTAAATCATGGATATACAGAGCTAAGTCTGTTATATGCGTAGGGTAGAGATCAATATTGAGAATTCCCCTTTGAACTGCGGTTAAAACCTTAATAAAGATCGAGTGATTTTGGTCGTTGGATTATCCCAAGACTATACAGTAAACGTTTGATCACCGATGGTAAATAATAAATCTAGTCGTCCATCCAAAGTGGGGGTCTATGATCCACAATCCATTAGACATGGTAAAGTGAGCGAAGTTTAATACAAAGTAACCCTCCTGTAGTGGTTTATGTTAAACCACCCATGGACACGTGGTGAAAGGAGGACACCGTCACGGGCCCCCTCAAGACAGAATCATAAATTACTTCATGACCCCCATGACATTATAAAATCAAACCACTTTAGTATAGTGGTAAGTCGATATTCCAGTTAGAGTTTGGACATAGTGCTTGGTTTCATGGAGCCTAAAGAATAGGCGCTTGGGTGCTAAGAGCTACGATATTAGGATACATTCCATGTAGGAATGGTCACAACCCATGGTCACATAGCTTGGAGATAGAACTCCAGTGCTAAAGGTGGTTCCGAGGGATATATTGGTGCATGAGGTTATATAGACCATGATTTAGTGCTTGGATGCTAAAGCCCTACAAATTCGGGGTTATTGTGTGTAGATTTGTGTTAAGCCAAATACACAGAGAATTTGGGTACCAGTGTTGTAAATTACTTTTGATGGCACTTTGTAGGGATCGATTGTGCCACCAGAGGACTAATAGGATAAGAGATCAAGCTTGAGTTGGACAATGAGATCAATATACTGAGAATATGAAGTTCCTATGAACTTCATAAGCACCAGAATGGGTCTTAGTACCATAAGTTATTATTAACAGAGTATGTGCGCAATGGAAGCAAGGGTGCCATAGTGTTTTTTATAAGTACCATAGGTGTCAAATTATATGGTACTAGGGTGCCTACAACTTTTGAAGTTGAGGAGCAAATAAACTCAAAAGGTTCTAGGAAACAAAACCAAAAGGATACCAAGAGGTCAATATCATGAGAAAAGATTGATGAGGTATTGAGTAGCAAGGTGAGAAGACTTGTTACATAGAGGAGGCTTGATGTAGCTCACAGTGGGTAAGGAGGATCTTACAAAAATAGAGATGAAGATAACTAGAGAAATTCAAAGGAAGGGTTCAAAGAGAATGCACAAAAAGAGGAAATAAAATGCCATAGAAATTGGCAGAAAGAAGATGAGTTAAGAGGAGTTTGATAGAGAGCTTGCTAACTTAAAAGCACAACTTAGTGACATGGTACAACTACTACAAAGGAAATTTGAAGAAGAACAAAGACGAGGTTGGAATGTGAGGAAAAAGGTCAAGCGACCTATAGTGCAATTGTTTGCAAAGAATATGAGACAAAGCTTGAAGCACATATCGAGTGCTTGGATGGAGAGAGAGAAACGCAAAAGAGTTGAGTTTAGATAGAGGTCAATGATAGAAGAAGAAGTTTACATCTGTGAACCATAGCACAAATCATTCCATGGAGAGGAAGATGATGAAGATACTTAAGGGAGGCTTGTTGAAAGTCTCATGGATTGTTGGGAAAGTCCATATCAACATGTGAGGAAGATGTCAGAAGCATCAAATGAGGAAGAAACAATAGACTACATAACTACAACAAAAATAAAGGAAGACGAGCAAGTTGAGATAACGATCATTCTTATGACTAAGAATTAACTTCTAGAACCTGGGTAGAAAATAATTGTCTTTAATGTATGTGCAGATGAAGACAAAGGCAAGAATCCTGAAGCTGAAATTCAATATTTCACAAAGAAGCTAGAAGATCATGGAGGAGGAAGAGCCTTTATAGCTCTTACACATTTGGGAATTGTGGAAGCAATTTTCAATATGCATAGATAAAGGTATATTTTGATGAGTGAAATGTATCCTTCAGAAGTTGAGGACAACAAAGAGCATGTTGTTGTAACAATATAGACAAAGAAAAGGGATGAAGAGATGGTAGTAAGAGCCATACAAGTTATGTGTATAGAGATACAACAACAAGTTTATAGTAGCTCCATATACCAATAAGAACAAAGATGGACATTGAGATAGATGGTATGTGGAAACAAATGATGAAGGCAATTAGATGGAGTTACCATGGGGTGAAAAAGGTAGTCCACCACAAAATGCAGTTGGTTGAGGGAGATTATATTAGTAAGGAAATTGGGCAACAACCGAGTAAAATATGGGATCTTGGAAAATTTCAAACATAAATGAAGTAGAAAAAAAAACAAACTAAGTGAGCAGCAGAAAAATAAAGTTTGGGATCCTAGAAGATGGAGGAAAACAATGAAGAAACCATGTAGCAAAGCATATGGACACCATCAACATTGGGATCAAAGAGGAGTGAAGCAATTGAATACACATGATCGGGAGATCATGAAAATTTTAACCCTGGAAGTTTGATGTAGGATCATTTTACCTCCAAAATAAATGTTTGTTGCATATCTGCGTTATACCTTTAGCATGATTGACACAGGTTCAGGTCTACTAGGTATCCAACAAAGCCTCTAAAACTATCGGCCCTTCTGGTAAACCAGAAGGCAATGCAGTACACAGAGTGCACTGCGCAGACTCACCTGAGATAGTTCTATGGGTGGCTGCAATGCTCAGGTGCTTGCATCCTGGGAATGAGTGGGGATCTGGGACTGTACTATGTGATCTTTAGTCAATTACTATATCATTCATCTATCTTAGCTATTCTTTCGTTCTTTATTCATGCATGTAAATCAACAGATCTAACTACTTCATCAAGATATTCATCTAAGATCTAACCATTGACAACCAAGACATAAACAATAAGCATTCCACATAACACATGATTTACCGTGGTTCACTCCCTCTTGGGCTACGTCCACAAAGATTTGGCACTTAAGCTCTTTTATTATGGTTCTTTCATATATGGCGTCGCACGCACTACAACTCCGTTTATACATTCAAAAAACAGATTCCACAACCTTTACGAGGTTGACTAGATCGCACCAGGCTCCCCAGCTGTGATCTAACCCTCAAGGTCTAGTTACTTTACTCTCCCCCAACTCAAAAACGTACAAAAAGGTATCAGATTATAGTCGTGTTACAAACATGTTATTCTATCTCACGCGAGTAACACACAATGATAAGAACCTTTCAACCCTCTTCCACCCCCCCTTTTAGACCTCATAGGTATCTATATATATACATTTTTGGATCACAATCCATTACAATGTATTACAAAAACCATAACACTAGTGTCGTTAGGTCTTCCATGCATGCGCACGTGTTGCTTTTCTTTCCAGCTGTCGCTTTCCTCTTGCATGCCCTTCTTCCCAAAATAGCCTTTCGTTTTTATTCGACCTGCTTCCATCAGGCCCCCAACATTGACATGCGGCTTGTCTCGAGCCACCTAACCCTTTTGTGCTTAGTCGATCTCTCTTGCAATCACTTGGAACTTCTCTGTGAGATCTGTTGCTTGCGTTTGGGCTTGCACAGTCTTCTCCTTGAGTGCGTCCAATACCTACATTGCAATATCATCATTAAACATCCTTGCTCACTCTACCTGGGTTTGTGCCATATTTGTTTTGGTTTCCTCCGCCTATGCAATGACCTCTGTTGCTTGCTCTTGGAGCGGTTCCATTTGAGCCTGGCACTCCTTTTTCTATGTCTACGCAGCTATGATTTCTCCCTATAGTTTCTTCATATCCTGCGCTCCTTTGACGTGCTCTGTGATCAACATTATCTTCTGCCTCTGCTTGAGGTCTTGGATAGTTGTGCTTATCCTTTCTCCTTCCTGGTTCCACTCCTGGACTTGTTGATCCTCTTCTAGCTTTGTCCATAGCTTTGCTACTTTCTCGAACAAGTCAGTCGCCGCGTGGACTTGTCGCTCTATCTCCTTTATCAACGTTGTTGCCTCCTGCTTCCTTTTTTGCTTCACCTCTGGTGGAGTGGTAGGTGTGAGCTTCTCCCGGAGGTGCTTGATCTCCTGTTGGTATTGAACAATTGTCTGTACAATCTGATCAATATTCTTTGTCACCATGAGTTTGACTGTCTTCACGTTCTTTGGGATTTTCTCGTAGGCTACAACCAATTTCTGTTCCAGTCCTTTCGTGCGTTCCTTCTCATCTTTGGTCTCAAGATTATCCTGCTCGAGTACCAATTCCAACGCATCTCGAGTGTCCTTTGCATGCTGTAATTCCTCTACATAGGTGTGTGCGCGACACTGTACTTCCTGTGTAACGCTAACTTGCAGTTTATACAAGGCTTTGGTTGGTATCCGTGTCAATACCAATTGTATTTGAGCTAAGTCCTTTAGGGGTGTCTTCCCCATGATTTCATCCATGCACAACATGTTGGGTGTGACGTGAAATGTTGAGCTCGGTTGTGCCGTCGTTTGGATCATGTCCTGCTCGCTTGATCCAACTTCCCCTCCTATTTTTGATGTTGATGGGATTGTTTCTACATTGTTGTCAGCTTCCTGTGCTTCTCTGAGATGCATGAGGAGATATCACATGTGTGCCATCTCTTCCTCAATTCTGTCATTTTGGCACGCAACATTCTTGAAATACTCGACTGTGCGATCTTGGATCATTTGGGCCACCATGTCCGTATCATCCCTAGTGATCATGTAATCTGGGGGTGTTTTGTGTGCCTTCGCTTTCTTACGTGCACCCCTCGTCTGGGTGATTGGCCTCTTAGTATGGCCTTGCTCTTGTGGAGTAGCACTTGATGTAGTTTCATGTGCTACCTCAGTCTGTTTCTATTGTACTTGTGGCGCCTATGTGTTGTTCCTCTTCCCCGTCTAGGCGCCTATCTTCGATGTCCCCCCTTTTTTCTGTTGTTCCTTGTTCTGACTTGTCCTTGGTTTCTTGGGCACTGTTACTTCCTCGACATGTGTCTATTCCTGTCTTACCTCTTCCTCCTCTATCTCTGTGGGTATTTCTCGAATGAGGACTGGAATCTTCCAGTCATATTCCCAATCCTTAATGGCCATCTCTATGTTCGCCTACGTGAAGTAGTAGCACAATTGTATCCATTGATTGTCTGGATCTTTCCGCACTTGGATCCACATCGCATGTCTAGTGGCTTTGAAGTTGTATATGCCTTGATATTGCGCGACGGCTTCCAGTGTCACCCTCAAAGTGTTGGCGATGTTATCCTATATGTCATTGAGATATCCTTCGAATATGGTTGCATTCAATTTTTTGTTCTTGGAGTCTGAAGCAGCTCCGAGAAATAAGTATTGCGCTCTGTGGCAGGGTTTGGGTCTAGTGGAAAAAAATGAATACTTAAGCTCCTTCCATCCGATCACGACTCTCAGGATGAGTAGCCATGAATAATGAAATTTTGTCCCCAGATCCTGTGCATCCTTGCAGTCATCTAGGAACATATTCAACAAATAAAGGGCCCAACTGAGTGTGGTGCCCTCGACACACTGTGCTGCAGTTGTTACTACCTCATCTAGGACTTCCTCCTTGCGACATTTCCTGAGAAACTTGCATGCCATAATTTTTGTGGCCATTCCTGTCGTGGCCTCACTAATATGCCTGATGATGATTCCATGCAACCCCCTTTCAGTGCCATATTTCTTCTTCATTTCCTCTGCCAGTGCTTTATCCTTTGTTTTGTCCTCAAGGAACTACGCGGGATCCTCACCCCATGATGGCATCCCTGTGATGTATGTGATGAGCTCTACATCTGCTGAGACAAATTGTTTCAGCCATAGATATCTGCCATGTGTAACTGCCATCAGCTGCTTGATGCAATTGTTTTCATACTGGCCCCTCCCAAAGTGCAGTAGGTTCAAAGGGCCTAGAATCCCATTTTTGGCCAGTCCTACTGCCCACTGGACTGGTTGATTAATTGGTTCACCAAAGGGTCCTACACCCACAGTCTATAGGTAGACTCGCTTGGCGAACTCTAGGAACTTGTCTGTGTCCGTCACATCATGGTATGAGTACCTCAGTTTCTCTACGTGGCCTCACATATTTTCTGGTAGATGTACCCCTTCCAGAATGCACAGCAAGACAATGGTTGCGGTGGGTTTCCTACGTAGTGACTTAGGTACCGTTTGCTTGCCCTTTCGTTGTGGCGGTTGGATCGAGGTTCCATCCTCCATTGTTCGTTCTTCGGCATACTCATCCGGTCGGCTGGTGACATATTCCACCGATCCCTCCTATGGTTGTTTTGACATGGTTGTCTTTGATCTTTTCGGCACGGTCGTTTCTTCCTGATTTGGAGCCATCCCATTGACTCTCAGGGATTCTTGAGGGTTTTCGGGGTGCACTTGGTTACCTTCATCCTCATCCTCTTGGCTCTATCCTTCTTCCAGCGTATCAATGTCCATGCTTTCTAGTGTTGTCTATTGGGTTTCCTCCACAATGGGTGTGGGGCTTACTGGTTTTGTATCGGGAGACGATATTTCGTCCACATTGATGACTTCTGGCGGCTGAGATGGTTGATGTTCACTTCCCTGCGGTTGCGATTGTGATCTAGTACTACTTCGAGGTTGTCTGGAAGTCTGGATCAGTTCTCCCTGTTTGGGTGGTGCCATGGTGTTCAATATTTCGTTCACCAAGCTTAGTGGCCTTTGCAACCTCTGCAACATTCCCTCTCTCCTTCATATGCTCTATCGCTCTGTGCCTTTCCCGATTTCACAATAAAATTTCTTCTCCTGTGTGCTTTCTTTGTATCAACATCGTGTGAAGCTTGTCAGAGACATTACCACGATTGTGATTTAATTTAACCGCCAGTTCCCACATACTTTCCATTGATTTCCCTTGTCGTTCCCAGTTGGCGTGATTAATGCGGTGTCCTGTCAGTTGTTTATGGCATTCAATTCCAATAGTCATAGTCAGTTGGCGCTTATTTTTTCGTATCCACCTTTCTCATTGTTTTTTCTTTGTACTGACCATTGGCATTGTCGTTGTCAGGCTAGCATTGTTGAGCGTGCGTGCTCATTCTCTTTTCGGCGCACTGTACCTCTATTTTTATATTTTGGTACATGGCATTTTTTTTTTTATTGCGCGTTGACTTTCAAGTTGTGGGTGGTCGACTGTCCTTGTATAGCTTAAGTCGACTCCCATTGATCATACTTCTGAGTTATGTGCCTCCTAATACCTTTAATTGTACAACTCCCCCATCTGTGACATATTTTACTTCATATGGTCCTAACTAGTGCATTCTGAGTTTTCCTAGATGTTGAAGGGATTTACTGTCATACATCAATACTAAGTCTCCCTCCTTGAAATTTTTCCTCTTGATATGTCTATCATGCCAAGATTTGTCCCTTGATTTCTGAACTTCTTGGTGGAACCCTGCTAGAATCCTATCTTCCTCCATGATCATCAATTGATTCATCCTATCCTCTACTGCGCCTCATTCTGTCATGTTCGTAATCGCTGCTACGCGCAGACTAGGTACCAAAACTTCTAGTGGCACCATTGCTTCTTGTCCATATACCAATCTGAATGGAGTTTGTCCTGTCAACTTCTTACATGTGGTCATGTATGCCCACAATATTGTTGGTATCTTTAAGTCCCAATCATACCTATTGACATTACAGATCTTCATCAGTGCATTTTCAAGAATTTTGCTAAAGGCTTCTACTGTTCCATTTGCTTGTCGATGATATGGTGTACTCTTTTATGATGGACTTCAAATTCCTCAGTCATAGCCTTAATAGTATTGTTAATGAAGTGAGTACCTTGGTCACTCATCAAAATCCTTGGGAAACCAAATCTAGTGATCACTTGCTCGAACAGGAAGTGTGTTGTTGTCTTTGCGCTGCAATCTTTGACTGGTGTTGCTTTTTCCCATCTTGTCAGGTATTATGTCATGGTGATGATGTACCCCACTCATGTCCTCTTTGCTGGAGAGTTAATTGGTCCCACAAAATATATTTCCCATTTGTCAAATACTTGCAAAGTTACCTATGGTTGCAGGGGCATATCGTCCTTTCTATTTAGTTTAACAACCCTCTAACATACATCACATTTTTGGCAGTACTCTTTTGAGTCTCTGTGAATGGTCGGCCACCATAGTCCTGCGTGCAATACCTTCTGTGCGGTAGCTTTTCCTGCGTAATGTCCTCCTGCTATTCCCTCGTGGGCTTCTGCTAAAATCCTTGGTCTTTCATGTTATAGCACACATATTCTCAAGATGCTATCTGTGCCCATTTTGTATAAGTGTCCTGCAATCAATTGCTAGTTTGCAGCCCAGACTACCAAGTTTTTCTTCTGCACAGTGTTATATTCATGTGGCACAGTCCCTATACTCAAGTACTGGATAATGTCTATGAAGTATTCATCGACGATCTGGACTAAAAATAACTATGTGTCTGGAAATTTGTCCTCTAGATTTGTAGGTTCCTTCCCATTCGTGATCCTTAACAGGTGATCTAGTTATGCGTTCAACTTCCCTAATTTAACTATTACCTCAAAATCAAATTCCTGAAACAGAAGTATCCATCTACAAATTCTCCCCCCCCCAACACTAGCTTGTTGACCAGGTATTTAAGTGTTGAATGATCTATGAAAATCTTAAAATGTTTCCCTAGTAAGTAATGTATGAACTTATGAAGTGCATAGACCATAGTTAGGCCTTCCCTCTCTGTAGTGTTGTAGTTCTGCTCTGATTCTGACTATTTTCTGCTAGCAAACACTATAGGATGATCCAATTCTCCTGCTCCTCGTTGCGCTGGAATAGCTCCAAATGTTATGGCTGATGCATCTACATGTGCGTGGAATGTCTTCTCCTAGTCTAGGAATACTAGTATTGGTGTTGTTACCATCTTTTCTTTCATCGTATCCAGACCATGTTGACAATCCTCATTCCACTGGAACTTTGTATCTTTCCTTAGCAGTTTCTCCATTGGTGCGGTGATCTGCACGTACCCTTTTACAAATTTTATGTAGTATCATGTGTGTCCCAATGTCGCTCTTAGTTGAGGACTGTTTTTGGTGGTGGAAAGTTAACTATTACTGCAATCTTGGTAGGTTCTACTAATAACCCTTGCTTGCATACTATATGGCCCAATAGTATCCCAAACAGTGTTCCAAATATGCACTTCTTGATGTTTAATGATATCTGGCACTACCTTCATCTTTCTAACATCAGCCGCAAGACCTCTACATGGTCTTTCAATAGACTATAGACTATCCAATCGTCCAAGTATACCTCTATAAACTGGTGGATAAATTCTTTAAATACAGCTATGAATTCTCTGGAAAATATTGCAGGAGCATTCTTCAGTCCAAATGACATGGCCATGTACTAGTAGGATCCCCATTTTGTAGCAAAAGTGGTCTTGTATCTGTCTTCCAGTGCTATCTTGATCTGATGGTATCCTGAAAATTCATTGGTGAATGAATAAAATTCATGTCCTCCTACATTCTCCAACACCTCATTTGTGAAAGGTGTAGGGAATGGGTCATGTAGGCATGCATCATTCAACTTCCTCAATTCAACGCACATTCTTATCCCACCTTGTTTTTTCTCCTGAACTACCATCGGTCTTATCCATTCTAATTCTTCCATAGGTTCTATGATTCCATCTTCGAGCATCCTATCGATCTCATCTTTGAATTTTTTCTTATATATCGGATTTAGTCTGTATGGTCGATGGCTGATCGGTCTTTCCTTAGCTCTGAGTGGTATATTCATTTCACCTAGCTCTTCTGCTATGCCATTCATTTCTGTGAACATTGTGGGGAACAGGTCGTTGTACTCGCATAGTAACTCTGTTATGCTTTCCACTATTTGCTCATCCCAGTAGTCCCCAATGCTGGCCATTTTGGGATTCTCAACTGTCCCAATGTTGACTTTATTCACCTTGATCAGCGCAACAATTACTTTTGATTCTATAGGTGTACCTTCCACTTCTCTTTCTCCTTCAACTTCCTCAATTTGAATATCGTGCAGGTCGTCTTCCTCTGGTACTTCTTCCTGGACATGGTAGCATGACAATAGTTCTTTCACTGTCTGTCTGTTCCATTGTTGTTCTTTTGTTATGAGTTCTACTTTTGGTTCCTTAAATAAGATCACCCCTCATATTTTCTTAAGTGTTGCATCTATGTTGGGGTTCTCATGCTCAATTGAGAAAGTGACTGTAAAGTTTTCTTGTAGTACTGGCTAGCTTGTAGTGCCTCTTTGTAGTTCCTGGTCTGTATACCAATTTGTTGGGATTCCCTCTAATGTGTGTGAAAAATTATGAGGCCATTATTCTGGGGGTGTCATTTTACACAACGTTGTGCACTTCTCCAAGTGTTCCGCCGGTGCCCCCTGTCCATCATATTTTTGTTGTTGGTTGCTTCTTTGTTCTGTGCCAAACCGAATGTGCAGTAACTGCTTAAATTGGTACTAGTCCTTTATTGTTTCTTTGTGTGCACCCCACCATCTTTCAGGTGTGGCCTTGAGTGCTATATCTAGTGCTAAGAGTCTATTATTTTCTAACACTTCATCTTCGTAACGTGTCAAGAATGCTTCTAGATCGTTTACCCCATGGAAACTGGGTGGTTACCTTATCTCCATACCTACCCATCTTATTGGGCGATTTATTCTTGTGCAACTTCTTGTGGAAACTTCATGTAGCCTCTTTTTCCAGTTCTCTAAACCCGAATCTGAATCTGACGCACATGAGGTGATGATCCGCCAACTGAGTATCCCCTCTGCAGTTGGGTTTATGTAATCCTCACCTCACGCAGTTGTTCTATACAACTGTCTAATTTCCTCCAAATCCAAGCTAGTAGGCTCTACGAACCTTTCCCCTTTCGATGGGTCTAATGGCGCAATGACCCTGTATTCTCCTAACTCGAAGGTAATTTTCCGTGTATTTAAGTTGATTATGGCCTGGATATCAAATGCCCAATCCAAGCCGAGCAATGTTGGGTAAGGTGTTGTGTCGTCCACTATATATATTACTTCAAAGTCAGATTTAGTGCGCACTCCATCCAGATCTACTATCACTCCTTTCAGCCTCCCTATTGGTAGAACTCCATCATTTTTGCTTGCACCCTATATGCATTTGATTTCCTCTCTCTCATCAACTCCATGGTTCTACAGTCTTTTTCATCATGGCCTACTGACTTGCAAAAGTTGCAATATGAGCTCTTTGGGACTGTCTTGTACTTTTGCATCATTGGGTAGTGATATGGATCGTGGCCTTGTTTCTTACAGATTTCACACCATAGTCCTCTTGCTGGTAACAGATTTTTCATTCCTATAGCCATGTACTGCGTGAATGTTGGACATTCGTTCTTATGGTGTCCTTATGTCCTGTATGTGGTACACGAAATGACTTCTAGTTTGTCCTTACTTTTGTTCTGTTTTAGCTGGAAAGAAGTTCTTGAAATCCTCCTTCATCTCTTCGATGGATGGATCTATCTTCTGATATTGGTTTTCTTCCAGTTGCAGGGCTCCCTGCAGAGCCTCTGTCTATCTCTAAAATTGATGTTGTCGCAGTGGATATTTTAAGTGTGGTAACAATCAATTGACGAACAGGTGCCTATGCTGCATATCTGTCATGACATATTTCAGTTTTCCTTTCAGTCACTTGAATCTTTGGTCAATATCCCATACAGATTCTCCTACTTTATGTCGGATTTCTATCATCTCGTTCATGTATTGGTCCTTTGATCTTGGTTTCTGAAATTCATTTATCATAAACTTCTTGATATCCACAATCGTTCTGGTTGTCCCTGGTGGATTTTTTGTGGCTAAACTCATATACCAATCCATTGCGCAATCCCTTAGTGTGACCGCTAGCTATGCAAGTTTAGTGTCCTCGTTTGTGCTCTGTTTTGCTTCCTATATCTTTTCACAAATAAACATGTGCTTCTTCGAGTCCTCCGACACTTCTCCTTTGAATTCTGGTAACCTGATGGTGGGATCATGTTCTTCCATTCTGAATGTTGAACTAATACCTCCGCGTGGTGTAGATACTTGACTAATGCTTCCTGAAATGTCTCCCCGAGTTGTTGTTCCTTATGTATATGTACTTCCTATTGTCTTCCTTCTCTCGAAATTCAGTTTTCTAAACGGTGGTGCTCTTCTTGGAGTGTTAGTCACACATGGGTTTATGGGTTCCACACTGGAATTAATATGGATAGGATTCTTGCCTTCTATTCCCACTCTTGGACCTCTCGTCTTCCTCTCATATGTTGCTATTAGGATTTCCTCAATCTGCTCCACATCCTGAAGATCCTCTACCTCCTCTTCATCACTTTCCAAGCCTTCCCTCACAGCTATGACTCTCTTCTTGGTGTTCACCTTGTATTGGTAGGGTACTCCACTGCACATCTTTCCAGCTGTCACCATGATCCGCTTGATCTGGTCGTCATCCATCATGATTGAGTCCAAGGCTTCCTCCTTTCCTTTATCCCTTTCTCCTTCCATTTCTCCTTTTTCTGTTAGTGCTTCCCCCCTTCCCCCATGCACGCAGGGAAGTTTAGTTGTCTGACTCCATTGTCATTACACCTTTATTGTAGATAAATATCTTAATAGAAGTATACAGTGATCTAATATACCTTCCTCGAGGCCTGCGTAGAAGCTCTTGCTCTGTTGCGATGTATGACTTTGCGGTATCTACTGCAAATTCTGTTATAAATCCTACTACAATATGTCGAGCCAAAAATCTATGGTGGGGGTGAATTTTTTATTCACCTGTTGTAACTGTGCGATCTGAATTGAGGTCCACTCTAATTTTTGGATCCGATTTGTTGCGTGATTGTCTTTCAACCTCAATATCCACTACTGCAATAAGTGTGGAAAATCACAGAAAAATACTTCATGTAGATCAATAAACACATACTTCTCAAGATATTTACATTGTGTTACTCTAGGGTTTTTGTTATCTTGTTGTGCAAACTCTATCTCCTTCTTTTTTAACCATCTCTCTATTTCCTCCTTCATAGGTATCCAGGGTATAAAGATTCCCTTCTATATTTTCATTCTTTTTGACAGATCTTCAGCAGATCTCATCCACTCAATCCTATGTTGTTCCAACTGACATCATAACCATTTGTTGGTTTCTTATATGATTTATACCTTTTACATGATTGACCTAGGTTTAGGTCTACTAGGGATCCAACAAAGCCTCTAAAACTATCGTCCCTTCTGGTAAACCAGAAGGAAACACAATACACATAGTGCACTGCGCAGTCTCACCCGAGATAGTTCTATGGGTGGTTGCAACGCTTAGGTGCTTGCAACCTGGGAATGAGTGGGGATCTAGGACTGTACTATGTGAGCTTCATTCAATTACTATATCATTCGTCTATCTTAGCTATTCTGTCATTCTTTATTCATGCATGTAAATCAACAGATCTAACTACCTCATCAAGATATTCATCTAAGATCTAACCACTGACAGCCAAGACATAAACAATAATCATTCCACATAACACATGATTTACCGTGGTTCACCCCCTCCTGGCCTACGTCCACAAAGATTTGGAACTTAAGCTCTTTTATTATGGCTTTGTCATATATGGCACCGCACGCACTACAACTCCATTCATACATTCACAAAATAGACTCCACGACCTTAATGAGGATGACTAGATCCCACCATGCTCCTCATCCTGCGATCTAACCCTTAAGGTCTAGTTACTTTTCTCTCCCCCGGATCAAAAGCTTACAAAAAGGTATCGGATTATAGTCGTGTTACAGACCTGTTACTCTATCTCACACGAGTAAAACGCAATGATCAGAACCTTTCAACCCTCTTCAACCCCCCCCTCCTAGACCTCCTAGGTATCTATATATACGTTTTTGGCTCATCAGCCATTACAATGCATTACAAAAACCCTAACCCTAGCGTCATTAGGTCTTCCATGCATGCACACGTGATTCTTTTCCTTCCAGTTGTCACTTTCCTCTTACATGCCTTTCTTCCCAAAATAGCCTTTCTTTCTGATTCGGCCTGCTTCCTACAATCAACCTTATTGATTGGCCTAAGTGGTCTTTGAATTTTCCAAGGGAGTAGGTTACCTAACTTTAAATTATTGTAATTTCCTATGTTTTAGAAGGATTTCATAGGATAAGGTTAGCTAAATTGAAATATATTTTCTAATCAAATCTACCTTGTTAAGAAGATATCAAGAGTTTATAGAGATCTAGAGAGATATTAGGGTTAGGTTGAAATATCAAGGAGAGTTTTGTGGATATGAATAGATCCAGAAATTTCATTTTGTATATTTCGTAAGACTACGTTCAATGGGAATAAAAGAGAAGAGATGAAGAAAGGGAGGTGTAAATGAAGAGTCCAAGTGTGGTCAAGAGTTTAACAGAGGCCAATGAATGGAAAAGTCGAGACTAGATAGGAAAATAAGAGAAGGCCATGTTTCTATAAATTAGATTACAGAATAGAGTGTGGATATTGTATGCATATAATTGATTGAATGAAACTGTATGTTTATATGCCCTCTCCGTGTTGTTGTGAGGTCTAGATATCCTTTTCCATTGTATTAGTATTCCTCTGTACCTTTGAATGATATATTGAGTTATTAATTTTATGATAGTTCATATCCTTTTATCTGTTGGAAAACGTTTTCAGATTCGTCAGTTGCAGATTCAAGGTCTAAACCATGTTTAAGACCTCACATAAGGAGGATAGATCATGGAATGATCATCGATCATCAGATGAGATCGATGATCTTGGGATAGATCATGGTCAAGTTTACATTTTGAAGTCATTTTAAATCGTGGATATACAGAGCTAAGTCTGTTATGTAGACATGGTAGAGATACAGATCGAGAATTCCCCTTTGAACCATGGTTGAAATTTAATAAATATTGAGTAATTGTGGTCGTTGGATTATCCCAAGACTGTACAGTAATTTTTGATCGTTGGTGGTAAAGAGTAAATCCATCCATCCATCCAAAGTGGAGGTCTACGATCCACAATCCATCGCGCAAGGTAAAGTGAGTGAATTTTAATACAAAGTAAGCCGTCCACAATGATTCACGTTAAACCAACCTTGGACACATGGATAAAGGAGGACACCATCAGGACCCCTCAAGAAAGAATCATAAACTACTTCATGACCCTCGTGGAATTATAAAATGAAACCACTTTAGTGTAGTGGTAAAATGGTATTCCATTTAGCATTTGGAAATAGTTCTTGGTTTCGTGGAGCCTAAAGAATAAGTGCTCGGGTGCTAAGGGATACAATATTCTAATACATGTCGTATAGGAATGGTCAAAACCCATGGTCACAGAGCTTGGAGATAGCACTCAAGTGATCAAGGTGGTTCTGAGGGATATACTAGTGCATGAGGTTATATAGACCATGATTTAGCGCTTGGACACTAAATCCTTACAATTTCGGGGTTACTGTGTGTAGATTTGTGTTAAGCCAAATACACAGAATTCTAGTACCAGTGTTGTAAATTACTCTTGATATCACTTTGTAGGGATTGATTATGCCACCATAGGACAAATAGGAGAAGAGATCGCACCTGGATTGGACAACGAGATCGATATACCTAGAATATGAAGTTCTTATGAACTTCATAAGCACCATAATGGGTCTTATTACCATAAGTTATTATTAACAAAGTATCTGCAAAATGGAAGCAAGGATGCCTCGACATTTTTTATAGGTACCAGAGGTGTCAAATTATATGATACCGTGATTTCTAAAATCAATATAGAGACTTCTAAGTGCCATCACCTTAAGATATTCTTAATGATAACCTAGGTTTATAGGTGATTATGATAATTATACTATATTTCATATTAGGTTATACCATCAAATTAACAAAGGAAAATGAGCCAATTAATGAGGGTTAATTAACTTATAATTCCTTTAGTGAGCTAGAAACCCTAATGTCGAATATGGAAAGAGGAGGAAGAGGACTCACCTATATTTTGATACTATAGATGGTGAAAATCTTGGGCTAAAGTGTGTAAGTTTTAAACGTGTGAAGTAAAGTAATGCATACAAATTCTTAAGAAAGAAATTAATCAATGGCTCATACACATAGTACACAAAGATTTACACTGGAAACCCTTAACCAAGAGAAAACCACCCTTCCTTGGTGCCACACCTTTCAACTCTTTATTGTATTAATTACACCATTCACCATACAATATATACAATGTTTTAGGTATTTCGTAGCTACCAAAACCTTAATCCCTTAATCCGATATTAATTTAGAAAACCGCTAAAATAGCAAAAACCGCCCAAAAAAACAAATTTCAGGGCATTGCCCTGAACCCCATCGGCTCTAGGCGGTAGTGTTCCAGAGGAGACATACCTGCAACCCCCTGGGACCCCCCTAGGAAAGCACCCGGTGCACATGACACATATAGCTAAGGAAGTTAGGATCGTTAGATGCTGTTGTCGAATCTGACGCGCCCACACACACACATGCAAAGAATATAACACATACCCAACATTCTCCCACTTGTTGTTTTTTTTGCATAAATGGGTTCAAAGGAGTGTATAGTCAACAATCCTGGGCAACAATGCCCATTGTTACTCTACACCAGGAGAATGTTTCTGTGCTCAAAAAATTTGTCAATGAATATGAAACATTCTTCAAAGTGTCAACCTTTTCAAGCAACACCTTCTTTTCTTCAACCATGTCTTTCACAAAGTGATATTGAACATCTATATGCTTTGTCTTCGAATGATAAGTTGGGTTCTTTGCCAGGAATACTGCACTTTGACTGTCACAATCTATTCTCACCGCTTTTTGTACCAACCCAATACCTGAACACAATCTCTATAACCATATTGCTTCCTTGCTTGCATGAGTGGTTGCCATGTTTTCAACTTCTGTAGTTGAGAGTGCCACTATAGCCTATGTTTTTCTCATCCAACTGATTTCTCCTCCAAATAGGTTAAACACATGCCCACTTGTATATATTATCCAATCCAAATCTCCATCCCAATCTGCATCAACAATGCCATGTATGTCCACCACTCTGTCCAATCCTGATCTTCCTTGGTAGCACAATCCATAACTGGTAGTGCCACGAAGATACCTAAAGACCCTCTTTACTGTTTTCCAATGCTCCTTTCCTGTTTTTGACATATACCTGCTCAAAACACCCACTGCATGTGCAATATCTGGTCTAGTACAAACCATTGCGTACATCAAACAGTCAATTGCACTAGCATATGGAACATGGGACATGTCCTCTTCTTCTTCATGTGCCTTGGGACACTGATCTGTAGATAACTTTATACCTATAGGAATAGGAACCTTGACCGGTTTACTTCCATGTATATTAAACCTCTACAATATCATCTCAACATATTTTCTATGATGCAACCAGAGTTTCCTATTTGCATGATCTCTTTTAATTTCCATTCCCAAAATAAATCTAGCAGCACCGACATCCTTCATGTCAAATTTGGAGGATAGATACGATTTCACCTCCTTGATAACATCCATGTTATTTCCTACCAGCAACATGTCATCAACATACAACACTACATAAATGAAGTGATTACCAACCTGCTTGGAATATACATAGTCATCAACCCTGCTTCTCACAAATTCCAAAACAAGGATGTATGTGTCAAATTTTTGGTACCACATCCTAGGTGATTGCTTCAGACTATATAGTGACTTATTTAGCTTACAGACCAACTCTTTCTTTCCCTTCACTACAAATCCTTCTGTCTGCTTCATATAGATTTCTTCTTCCATATCCCCATGTAGGAATGTTGTCTTCACATCCATCTATTCCACTTCAAGATCAAAAGCAACAACAATAGATAAAATAAATCTAATAGAAGTTAACTTAGCAACAAGAGAAAAAATCTCACCAAAGTCAATTCCCTCTACCTGGGAATAACCTTTTGCTACTAACCAAGCTTCGTATTTCTCCACTTTTCCTTCTGCATTAAACTTCTTCTTAAACAACCATTTGCTACCAACATATTTTCTTCCAGCTGGCAACTCAACTATATCCCATGCCTCATTCTTATCCAAGGCATCCATTTCTTCAATGCCTTCTTCCATAGTTTACTATCCTCTGAATTCACTGCTCCCTTGATAGTTCTGGGATCATCATCAGTAATAGATAAAGAAAAATTAGAACGAAAATCAAGTGGATTATACCTTTCTGGTTTCCTTATTTCCCTCACTAATCTCCTCAATACTGGGGTATGGGGTTCTTCTTATTCTGCTTCATCTTCTTCAGATGATTCATATTTTGCATCGTCCAACTCAAACTCTATTTTCTCAGGTTCTTCTTGCCTTGGTAGGAATTCCTATTTTGAAACATCTTTTACCTCTCTAAACACGACATCCCGACTGTAAACAATCTTCTTATTTTTTGGATTCCAAATCTTGTAACCTTTCACACCATCTTTATAACCAATAAAGATACACTTTTCAGCTTTTTTATCCATCTTACTCCTATTTTCCTTTAGAACATGTACATAAGCCTCACAACCAAACACTCTAAGATGTTCAAGATCAGCTTTCTTTCCAGTCCATACCTTGTGTGGAGTTTATCATCCAACGTTGATGAGGGTAATCGATTGAACAGGTAACATGTTGTACCCACTATCTCTTCCCAGAATTCTTGTCCTAACTCGGCACCACTGAGCATGCTCCTTGCTTTTTCCATCAGTGTCTTGTTCATCCTTTCTGCAACTCCATTCTGCTGAGGTGTGTATGGAGTAGTCTTCTTGCAGAATTATTCGAATTCATTTCCGCAGAATTCTCCACCATTATTTGTCCTCAATACCTTTATTTTCTTCTCTATTTGATTTTCTACCAGAGCCTTAAACTCTTTAAATTTATCAAATACCTCAGATTTCTTTTGAAAAAAATAAATCCATGTGTTTCTTGAGAAATCATCTATGAATGAAATATAATACACATATTTACCTAGTGATGGAACATGCACAGGTCCAAACACATCATTGTGTATCAAATCTAAGATCCCCTTTGCTCTTGTAGCACCAGATGGGAATCTTAATCGATTTTGTTTTCCATATATGCAATGTTCTTAGAAATCGAAATCCATAGTGCAATTAGACATACCTTCAATCATACCTTTAACGTGTAGTGTTCGAAGGCCCTTTTCTCCAATATGCCCCAGTCTTTGATGCCACAACATGGTCTTCTTTCCAGGGACAATATTGGTCTTGTCTTCTTTATTTGTCTGCTCAAGGACAAAAAACTGTTACACCCATTAGTATAAGTTTTTCCCAACAACTTGTACAGAGTTCCACACCGAAATCCCCTCATCAAAACCATTGCTCCTTGTACCATCTTGCAAGTTCCCTTTCCCAATACAGTATCCACTCCTGCATCATCTAACTTTCTTATAGATATTAGGCTCCTTGCTAGTTTTGGAATGTGCAGAACCCCAGGGAAAGTTCCAATCCTTCCATATTTTAGCAACAACTTAACCATTCCACGTCCCATGATTTTGGCTGTCGATTCATCTCCTAGGAATACATCACCACCATCGTATTTTTCATATTCACAAAACCACTCCCTATGAGGAGTCATATGGTATGACGCACCTGAGTCGATCAACCATACATCACAGTCTGCATGTGTACCTGTAGATGCCAAGTAAACATTACCTCCTTCTTCAGTGGAGGTTTTCGCCTCTATGGAAGAGGTACTATCAGATCCCTTTGGTTTATCAACCTTCTTAGACTTGCAATCTTTCTTATAATGCCATGTTTTACCACACTTCCAACATTTCCTCAAAGATTTTCCTAGAGACTTAGATCTACCTATAGATTTAGATCTCCCCCCACAAAGACTTACCAGGATTCTTGTCTTAGATACGACCTCTTACAAATAAAGCATATGTGCTATGACCATCCATGCTTTTCCTCCTCATCTCTTCAGATAACAAGGATGAAACTACATCCTCATAATTCAATGTAGATTGAGTGGTTCTGCCAATTGCTACAACCAATTATCCCAAGAGTCTGGCAAAGAACATAACAAAGTAATACACTTATCTGCTTCTGCAATTGTAATATTAACAAAGACAGGTTGACTTACCAGAGTATTAAAGGATTTTATATATTCTGTCACAGAATCTCCATCTTCCATCCTAAGATGATACGACTTCTTTCGAAGAAACAACTTGTTTACCAGGGACTTTGATTGATACAAATTCCCTAACTTATCCCATAGTTCCTTGGTTGTAGATTCTCCCAAGACATTCAACAACATCGAATATTCCAAGCAGATTCAAATAATACTTCTTGCTCTTCTGTCCAACTTCTCCCAATATTCCTTCGACATACCAGTAGGTGGTGTACTGGTAGTTTATGTACTAGTAGGTTGTGTACCAATCGACTGTGTGCCAGTAGGCTATGTAGCAGTAGGATGTGTACCATGATCCACAATGATCCATTGTTATTTGTCTACAAGAAGGTACTCCATATTGAGCTTCCATAGCTCAATTTTTTTACCGTTGAACTTCTCTATCTTGATTCTAGAAGATCATTCCATTCTTGTTTATACACTCGAATCACCACTGCAAAATCTCCCACTAAACTTAGGTTTATCATAGACCCAAGATAAACTTGATCTATCAAGACCGAGCCAAACCCTCAGCAACAAAGGTGCCCCTCTGAAGCCAAAAACGAGCTCTAATACCACATGTAAGTTTTAAACCTGTGAATTAAAGCAATGCATACAGATTCTTAAGAAAAACAGAAATTAATCAATGGCTCATACACATAGTACACAAAGATTTACACTGGGAACCCTTAACCGGGAGAAAACCACCCTTGGTGACGCACCTTTCAACTCTTTATTGTATTAATTTCACCATTCACCATAAAATATATACAATCTTTTAGGTATTCCATAGCTACCAAAACCCTAATCCCTTAATCTAGGATTAATTTAGAAAACCGCTAAAAATCGCCCAAAAAACAAATTTCAGGGCGCTGCGCGTAACCAGGGGGGCCATACCTGCCCCCCCCTTGGGAACCCCCGAGGAAAGTTCCTAGTGCACACAACACAAATAGCTAAGGAAGTTGGGATCGTCAGACGCAGTTGTCGAATCTGACATGCCCACACACACACATGCAAAGAATATAACACATACCCAACAAAGTGGATATTTTTGATAGTCCTCCAAGAGTGATACACATCTAGGTATGGCTTTGCACATTCATATCCAAATTATTTCAAGAGATAATTTCCCCCCATCACCATTACAAAAATGTATAAGCAATCTCCCTTGAGGTTTTAGGGTTGAAACTTCCAAGGTATGAGTGGATTTGTGCGAGTGAATATGCCCTATAATGAGTCAATCAAAGATGCAAGTTTGGAACCAATATGGCCAAAGGAGTCCTTGTAGAGATGTCAGAGATCATAGGTGCAAGAAGACCTAGGGACATGAGGAAGGAGACTAACAGTAACCCAAGGTGATAACTGAAAATTAGGGTTTTTCCAAAGATAAGAGAAGAATATTTTCAAATTTGAAGAGACTTTGCAAATAAGAGTGGAAGGGTATTTCTATGCAAAGGAGAAACCTCAAGGAATGAAAAAAACATTAAATTAGTTTTTAGGGTGCTCGTGTTGTATGGAACCTACCTAAATGCACAAGAGAGTGTTCAATTGGTTATTAGGTTACCCTAGTTGTATGGAACCATCATATTTTTCCTTTAGGTTGCATACTGCAGGTCCAGTTATAATGGTGTCATGGGTTTTTATTCCCAAAATGACCCTTTGTTACACAAATTGTATATTAACAATTACAGTACCAAAATAGAATCCACAATATAGTCATTTCCAAGAGATTAAGAATGTTTTGTGAATTTTACTCAAGTTGACTCCTTAAATAAAAAGTCCCAAATGGGTTTGGGAAGATATGGACCCAATTTAAGCATCCTAAGTGACCATAGACCCGGATTTGGTGTTTCTCACCCCCAATTGGACTAATGAAGTTAGGGAAGTCCCTAAATGGGTACCCCAAGGGATTAAAATGAGTCAAAATGTAAAAAAGGGTAGGAAACCAAGGGGGAACAAAAATCTAAGGAGCCCTCCCTAGTTCCAAACATCCGAGTGAGGCCGCACATCTATGCTAGGGTGAGAGAGGCTCTTGGAAGGTCATACACCACATAAGGAAATAATTGATAGGTATCCTATCATCATTGGGTGGTTCATGCATGACTAATATGTAGGGGTGGAATACACAAGGAATCTCTTAGTTAGTAGGCATATGAGAGTAATTAAGTGAAAATTTCGTATGCTACAACTCTTGTAGATTTTTGAGAGCTTGTTTTTCAAGAGAATTTTTGTAGAAATTTTTACACTATAGTATAATGCAATCAAAGCATCATGCATCTCCTTGTTGATATTCTTGTCTTCAATGTGGGTGATTAAATAATCATTCATCTAATAAAAAAATATTATCTTTACCTTGGGTTCCTTGTATTATGTGCATTCAATCATTTCAGATTACTAGGTGTGAAGATCTCTTTCTCAAGATGATCACAAAAATGAATCTCTTCCAACAACATTTGCAACAAGTACTTCCAAATTGTAAAATTGGAAGAACATTCCAACTTTCCACACTCTCTAATACCAAGAGTAGTCATAGTTATAAATATGAAGCACACCTCAAAGAAAAATCAACAACAAATTAAGTAGATCAACCTTTTAGGGTTTGAATGCTTCTCCCAAGTGCACTAGCATTTCACACTTGAAAAATTGTCACACATCAAGAACCTCTCCCAAGCACTGAGAAACTGAGATATTGAACTCCTCCTTAACCAATAAAACAATCTTAGTGGGAATTTCTGAAATTTATTCTTTAAAAAACTTCATAAATTTCACATCATTTACTTGAGGTTCCCCATATCTATTTCATAGAACTTTCAACCTTTATGCTTGAATCTGAAATATAAATTACAACATTGATATACTTCACCTTTTTCCAACCCAATCAGTAGGAAATATTAAGAAGATATACATTGAAAATACATACTTGAAGGAGAGAAGTTTACAATCTTTAGGGCATGATTTCTTTCTTGTATTAGATCTAAAAATTAGTTTAGTTACAAGAACTTTATTACAACAATACATCTGATTTATAGTTTCTTCTTGGCATGTTAAATCACATAACATATTTTCCAAGTTGCATCAATAAATTATTATACAAAAATGGCCAAGAAGCCACTTGTAAACAATGAGAACACAAATATGATTTGAGATTTGGAACATACAAATTTGGGGAAAATGGCACACTTTATATTACAACATAAATGAATATACAATATAATACTTCAACTCAGCCCAAGATGTCCTTTTGTCTCCTCCAATTAAGGACACTCTGATTTATACCAAACCCTAGTTGGGGCTTTCACCATAAATGACAAACCTTAACTAAAAATACGACATCCTAGAAAGGCATATCACCAATCTCTCCTAGTTTCACTAGAGGCTACACAACAAGGTAGCATCACATCAACAAGTCCACCCTTGTATCTACCACTTTCTTTACACAATTCTTCAAGGATATTCGTAAGATTCCATCACACATGATACACTAGTGTTGAGTTCTCCAAGTGTTTTCTATGGTTTCATTCCACAAATCATATGTCTTGGTCACACCAAGACTTCAACCCTCATGCTCCATGTATTCTCTAGAGTTTATCTCACATAAATACTAGCATACAAATTCTTCACCTAATCCTTTCAAGCCTTGCATCACACAAGAACAAGGACTATGAGACAAGTACATCAAGAACATGTAAATGACCTAGTGACTAAGTTGTTAATTCAAAGACACTCTCCTCCCTTTATATAATATATATGAGAGAGGCCAACAATATATAGTTGACTAAGCCCACAAGAAACCTAATCTAATCCTTTAGAGTAGGCCCACATGAGGATCTCTCCTCTCCAAGGTGTACTCATGTCACAAGGTGGTTGGACTCTAGGTTGTCCTAAGTGGTGCACTCTCCATGCTAAGGATCCAAATGCAAATGGCTCCCCATATCAAGGTGGCACACTCTATAAGACAATCTCCTAAACTCCAACTCTCCTCCTCCACATGTATGCATTTGGTCCATAGTGACTTTGAAGTGGTGCTCCCTCCAGGAAAGATCCTTCAAGCTAAGCGCTCAACCTCCTAGAGTGTGCTAGGTTATCCTGATGCTCCTAGATCCAAACACATTTCCCCCTAGTGGCTAGATCTCCTTCACAATGTAGCTCCACATCCCATGTGAAGGTCCCGTCCTTCTCAACACGTGCTCCATGTAGAATATTTAAATGGAACATATGATAATTTTTTCCATAAGAAGCATGAATTATCTATCATATATCTTGAGCATAACATCCACCTATAATAATATCTCCAAATTTCAATCACCAAGATAGTCTAAGATACACAAGCGGATAGAGTTTCACCATGCACCCCACATCACATGGAGCACACCAATAACATGGTGTAAAATTTTTTGTAGCAACCCAAAAGGTAACAATATGGTTCTCTAGAATGGTTAAAGTCAATTCATCAACAAAGTGACCATTAATAAATTTCCCAACTTTGGGATCAAGTAGGGGAATAACTTGAATCAATGTTGCATCAACTTTTGTATGCAAAAAATAATCTAGGAATTCAATAGTGGAGAAGATATAGGGTTGGGACCAAAGGAAAACCTTGCCTTGTTTATTGAAAGAGCCCGATTTGTTAATATTTACTTTTTTTAAAGGAAGGAAAGCTAAATCAATTGTGAAAAAAATATTGATGTTGTTAATGAAGGTGGGAGCAAACCTCAAATCTTTGAGAATTGCTAGAATAAAAGGCCACTCTACTTAGTCATATAACTTCTTGAAGTCAATTTTGGTGAATAATATACATCATGGATAGTAGAGTGATCCCATTCCATGCATTCCCAGACTACTATGACATTGTCTAGAGTGTATCACCCATGAATAAACCTAGTTTGTTCTAGATGAATAATTGTTGGAAAAATATACTTAATTTGTAAGGTAAGTCTTAGAAAAACAAGATCGCGGAGCAATAAATAAAAAAAAATGCGGAAATAAAACACAAAAGATACACAATACAATAGAGACATGGATATATGTGGTTCACCTAGTGTGGGCTATGTCCACTAGAGAAATTGTCAGGTCCTTCCTTTATTATTATCCAACAAATGAAGGGATACAACCAATACACACCTGTTGTAACTTCCTCTTCTTCCTCTCACAATATCCTCACTTATAATACAATATTCACAATGATACATAGTCGCAATACATTTCCCTCACAAAAGAGGGTCTCCTTCTAGGGAAAAAAATGCTAACATAACTTCTACCATCAGATCTGCGACCTTATAATGAACGATCCAGATTTACTATGAAATTTCAATATACATTTACAAGGAAATTTTTCCTTTGGGGGCCCACTTGCCCCCAGACCCCGCAGGGGGGAGTAACCCTCCCTGCACTCCCCCATGTGAAGGAGTGTACATTCTTCTAGGTGTAAAGTCTTCATAGGGTATAAACATGGTTGAAAACAAAGACCTCTAAATTAGGAAGATAATCAGGCTCCACAACCAACAATCTCCCACTTGGAGACTGATCTCAACAACTCCACCATTGTTGTATCTGTTGGACTATAAACCTTCTTGGACCTAAAAAGATTCTCATCTTTACCTTCATGCTTTAATGCCAACTAAAATTGGGAAGGAACTCAGTTTTTCCCTGGTTACTCCCTTTGTTAACATGTCTACAGGATTCTGGCTAGTGTGTATCTTTTCCAACTTCAAATGTCCATCTTCCAAGATGGATCATATGAAATGGTACCTGATATGTATATGCTTAGTCTTCGAATGGAAGGCTGAATTATTTTCAATATGAATGGCACTCTCACTGTCATAGTACAACTTGTTATGCTCTTGCTTCTGGACCAATTCCTCCATAAACCTCTGTATCCAAATAATCTCTTTACTAGCCTCTGTAGCAACAACATATTATGCTTCTGTTTTTGAAAGTGAAACAACCTTTTGCAGTTTTGAAATCCAACTTACTATTGTTTCACCTATAGTAAGAACATACCCTGTGGTGATCCTCCTACTATCTTTATCACCTGCCATATCTGAATCATCATATCCATGTAGAACAATGCCTGAACCTCCAAAAAATAATGCATGAGTAGCAGTACCTCTAAAATACATGAGAATCCACTTTACTGCCTCCCAATGTTCTTTCCCTGGATTGTTCATATACCTGCTCACAACTCCCACTACATGTGCAATATCTGGTCTTGTGCAAACCATCGCATACATCAAGCTTCCAACTGCTCATGAATAAGGGACCTTGGACATGTATTCTATCTCCTCCTATGTCTTGGGGCACATTTCCTTAGTTAATCTGAAATGGCTGGCCAAAGGTGTACTAACTGGTTTTGAATTCTGCATTCTAAACCTCTCCAACACCTTCTCTATGTACTCAACTTGAGACAATGTCAATTTGTGATTTCTCATGTCTCTTATTATTCTCATACCAAGGATTTTCTTTGCAACACCCAAATCCTTCATCGCAAATGAATTAGCTAATTTATTCTTGAGCACATTTATATCCTTCATATTAGACCCTAATGTCATCTACATACAATAGCAAGATAATATAGCTTCCATTTTCTAGCCTTTTAAAATAAACACAGTGATCAGAATGACATCTACTATAACCTTGTTCTGTCATAAACCTGTCAAACTTCAAATACCACTACCTTGGATCTTTCTTTAGGCCATACAATCTCTTCTTCAACCTACATACCAAATTCTCTTTCCCTTTGACCTCATACCCATGTGGCTGCTACATATAAATCTCTTCCTCCAAATCCCCATGGAGAAAAGTTGTTTTTACATCTAATTGTTCAATATGCAAATCTTCTACTTGCACAAGACTTAAAATAGTCCTAATTGAAGTCATTTTAACAACAGGAGAAAATATTTCATCAAAATCTATACCTTTCTTTTGTGCAAACCCCTTTACAACAAGTCTAGCCTTGTACCGCTTTTTTCCTCCATCTTCTTCCTTCAACTTGTAAACCCATTTATTTTGCAATGCTCTTTTTCCTATAGGAAATTGAACCAAATCCAAAGTCTAGTTATTTACTAGGGAATCCATTTCCTCTTTCATTCCTTGCTCCCACTTCTTTTTAGTGTCTACTTGCATTGCCTCTTCATAACATTCTGGATCACTAGAATCAATCAACAATAAATAATACAATGAAGGAGAGTATCATTCAGGAGGTCTTCTTAACCTAGTAGATATTCTAACAACACTTGTAGGAGTTTGAGGTACTTGTTTCTCCTGTTGTTGTACATTTTTTTTTTCTGGTACCTTTGGAATTTCTTTTTCAATGATCTCATCAAGCACTGTGTATTCTGGTTTTTTTTTCCTGCTTCTTTCCCTGTAACCGATCTTTGTACATGACCTTCTCATTGAATATGACATCTCTACTCTTGATGATTTTGTTATTTTCATAATCCCATAAACGATAACCAAAATCATTAACACTGTATCCAATAAAGGTACACTTCTTGGATTTTGCCTCAAGCTTTATTCTATTTTCTTTATCAATATGGACAAATGCTTCACAATCGAAAGTCTTCAAAAAATAATAGTTTACCTTTTTACCTGTCCATGCCTCCTCTGGAATTCTACCAACCAAAGAGCTTGAAGGTCCTATGTTTATTAAGTAAACAACAATATATACAACATCTTCCTAGAACTGTAAGGGAAAACTAACATGCAATCTCATACTCCTTGCATGCTCCATGATTGTGTTTTTCATCCTTTCTGACACACCATTTTCTTGTGGTGTTCCTAGCACTGTCTTCTCTCTATGAATCCCATGGTATGAACAATAATCATCAAAATCCTTGTTGCAATATTCACCTCCATTGTATGATTTGAGACACTTCAACCTTTTTCCTGTCTCATTCTCAACCAAAGCTTTCCATTTCTTAAAAGTATCAAAAACATTAGATTTTTGTCGAATGCAATAAACCCAAGTTTTTCTAGTTGCATCATCAATAAAAGTAACATAATAACAAGAGCCACCAAGAGATGATACCTGAGTTGGTCCCCATACATATGTATGCACATGCTCTAATATGCACATGCTCTAACCTTTCACTCTTCTTTTCTTTTCCAACTCTGAGAAATATGACTCTCTTATGTTTTCCATAAACACAATGCTCACAGAAATCCAAATCAATTTGTTTAATATCTGGCAACAAATTTCTTTTGTGAAGTATCTACATCCCCTTCTCACTCATGTGCCCAAGCCTATGATGCCACAGTGTTGTATCCACTCTTGTAGAATCTAAAGAGATAGAAGAGTCAGTATTACCAGTACGTAAATACAATGTACCTACCTTCTCTCTTTTTTCTATCACCAATGATCCTTTGGTGACCTTCCACACCTTATATGTATATATGGAGATACAAACTTCACTTTCCAACTTCCCCATTGAAATTGTATATTTCCTTAGATCTGGAACATGTCTTACCTCTTTCAACAACCATTGGTTTCCATTGCTTTGCTTTATTTTTACCTTTCCCATTCCAACAATTTTGCATGGTGCATCATCACCCAAATGAACCTGTCCAAAATCACCTTGAGAATAATCTAGAAAATGTTTCTTGTGGGGTGTGGCATGAAATGAAGCCCTTGAATATACAACCTAAGACTCAAAAATATTATCTACAAAAAGAATCAAAGAATCTTGTAACACATCACTTGTTACATTTGCTTCCTGATTTTTCTCATGTTATCCATCTCTTTGTTTCTTTGGAGCTCTGCAGTCTTTCTTCAGATGTCCTTTTTTCCCACAATTAATCTAGCACTCTATCTTTCCAAGTCTGGATTTGGATCTGCCCTTCCTAGAATTCACGTGGTTCTGTGAGCCCTTTTCTTTATCATTTTTTTCCCCTGTTCTCCATGTTTAATGCATTACCTGATGTCTCACCTGTGATTTTCCATCACATTTCCTCACTAAGGCTAAAACCAACAACATCATCAAATTTTAAAGTGTTTGAACCAAAGACAGAGTTAATTACAACCATGACCAAGTCGTTCCAGCTTTCTGGCAATGAGCACAATATTAGAAGAGCCTGACCTCATCATCAAAGTCTACTTTTACAAAAATTAGTTGATTAGTAACTGTATTAAATTCTTTTAAATGATCTACAATAGAACCACCTTCTGACATCTTCATATTAAATAATCTCTTCATTAGAAATACCTTATTGGACGCCGAGGGTTTTTCATGCAGTTTAGCTAATGCATCCATCAGCTCCTTCATTGTCTTTTCTTTCGAAATATTGAAAGTCGTCGATGCTCATGCCAGGCTCAGCCATATCGTTTCTAGTGCCTTTCTGTCAAGAACTTCCCATTCTTCGTCCTTTATGGTCATCGGCTTCTTTTCTATTCCACCCAATGGTAGGAATAGATCCTTTTGATATAAATAATCTTCCATCTACATCTTCCATAACTGATATTTTTGGTTGTTAAATTTCTCGACCCTAAACTTTTCATCTTCCACCATTTCTCCCACTCGAACCAAGAACCATCATTTCCTGTGAGTTACCTTTCACTCTAATACCAATTGTTATAAAAACAGGATCATGGAGCAATAAATAAAACAAATGCGGAAATAAAACACAAAAGATACACAATACAATAGAGACACATATATACGTGGTTCACCTGGTGTGGGCTACATCCACCAGAGAAATTGCCAAGTCCTTCCTCTATTATTATCCAACAAATGAAGGGATACAACCTAAAGAACACCCGCTGTAACTTCCTCTTGTTTCTCTCATAGTATCCTCAGTCAGAATACAATATTCGCAATGATACATAGTCGCAATACATTTCCCTCATAAAATAGGGTTGCCTTCTAGGGAAAAAAACCCTAACATAACTTCTACCGTTAGAACTGCGACCTTATAATGAACGATCAAGATTTAATGAAATTACAATATACATTTAGAAGGAAATTTTTCCTTCGGGGGATTCTCACTCAAACTCTGTCAGGGGCCCGCTTGCCCCCAGACCCCGCAAGGGGATAACCCCCCCTGCAGTCCCCCGCATGGAGGAGTGTACATTCCTTCGGGGTGTAAAGTCTTCATGGGGTATAAACACGACTGAAAACAAAGACCTATAAATCAGGAAGATAATTAGGCTCCATAACCAACAGTAAGAACCTTGGCCAAAACCCTATAGTAGGTGTCAAATGGAGTTATGTATTTCCAAATTATGATTAATTTTGGGTCCCTTTACTTGGGGATGAATTTAATGATATCTTGGTTGATTCTTTCTCCCCGTGATTGATTTTTGGGAGCTTCTTTATAAACTTAACAAAAATTCAACCTTTATGAACTACCATGTGGCCTTGTATAACTTAAAAGGGTACTCATATAGGCCATAGAAATTATCATCAACCATATTTTGAAGAGGTGCGGAGAGTTCATCCAAGGAAAGGGAATATCACATGCTCTCCTTTGATATTTAGAAACCATGGTTGACATCACATCCAAACATATGTGAGTGACCTATTGTCTCTCCTCAAAGAAACCTTGAGTTTTAAATATCATTTTGTAATTATAAAATAACTCCTTAGCACCATCCTAATTTGTGACTTAGCCCATGGAATTTTTTAAGGAAAATGTGTTCTCATTAGCCTCCTTATTATCTACTCTTTGAAAAAATCCTTGTTGGGCCTATCCTTTATTTTTATCCAATGTAACATGACCATAAATTGAGTGCCTTTGAGTTGAAGACATCATCTGACTGGAGCATATGGATTATCTTTACCATGCCATTTTGTTTCTCCTCATCATATGGATTCCATTGTACATTTTACATGGTTTCCACTAGTTCATCATGCACTACTTTGTTGCACCCACACTGAATTTTTTCAATTTTATTTCCATATACCTACATAAAGGATATGATTCTATAAATGGCATATTCTCATGAGAATATCTATCCAACCTCCCTTAGGGTCTAGCGACCAAGGTCCATAAAGTTCTAGTATAAGCCAAGTATCCTAGGATTTGAAGGTGAGATATGCTCATAATATATTTGTTTTGAGGTATACATATCACTTGAGCTCCCCATGACATAGAGAAATAGATTCATTGGTGGTCTAAAAACGTGGACATGCTAACTACATGCATTGTTTGACTTCCATCATAGTCAAAGTGGAAAGAATGTTTTTTGAAAAAAAAAAGTTTTTTCCAACCACTAGTATATTCATTATGGCCCCTTCTACAATTTTTTTCATGTGAATCATATATTTGCAAAGTTCTAGAAATGGTTCTATTTGGGCTCATAATTCTCATGTGAATCCATAAGATAAAATCAAGCTTCTTTTCCCCACATGAAAAATGCATAAGAAGCACACTTCCCTTGTCTTCTTGGAATTCCACCATATTGAAGTCTCCTAATATCAATGATGGAGCATTGGGAAACTCATTAACCATCCAAATCTAGAAGGCCTCTCATTCCCCCATGCCACTTAAATCATATATGTTGATTAGGCCTCATATTAGATACAATCCACACCATCCTTTATGTTGTTTCTGACCCTCATTCAACAACAAAGTTTGAAAGTTTAGGTAGCTCAATGTGCAAACACCACCTTTCCTAGAAAAATGATTGGAAATCAAATATTTGGCACCTAGAAAATTCATATATAGGCTTGTAATCAACATAAAATCTATGATTTTGAGTTCTTACAAAAACAATATATGCACCCCATCAATTCAATTCATCATGTGTAAAATAGTATGCTTTATACTCGGGTCACTTAAGCCTCAAACATTCCTTTATTTCACTTTCATTACAAACTTGTTGCATTGTGCATATCAACCTCATTGTCCTTAAGGTTGTCGAAGGGTTAATCATTATAGAAAGTTGTTGTGGAAGCAAGTGCTCACCAAAAGTAAATTATTTTTGTCATTGTTGCTAAACATTGATGTCAACAATTATGTCCTTATCTTAAAAGTGCAAAAACGACAGAGGGGAGAGAGGTCTACAACTTTTGCTCCCTTGCAGTTAGATTTTGGGGTTACTTTGAAAGTATTTATAGTAACCATGCTTGTGGGTGCTTCATGTGATGTGCGGTTCATGGTGTATGTATGAACCTTTGTTGTTCCATAATGTAAATACACATTAGAGTTGGCTTGATGCTCATTGATAGCTAGACCTTGTCTTGATGCCTATGTGGCACAATTCCTTGGAGTGTTGAAGACCTAGAAAACACGATGACATTCTTCATGATGGACGCAAGGAGAATGGGTTTCTTATTTAGAGGATAATAATATAGGAGGAAAAGAATTGGGAATCTTAGAGGAGGGAATTGAGCTCTAGATGGCATGGGGACACATGGTTGCATGCATGAAGGCTTGTACTTGACTTGAATATGCTTGGGTTGAGTAGTGTTCATGTAGGTAGGATGGACTAGGAGGTACATATGGCTTAGGAAGAAGTGTTGGAGCATTGTAGGCCTTTAGAGGAGGAGCATTGGAAAATTCTCATGGAGTGTTTAATATTATACCCTTTCTTGTTAGAAGTGCTTTCCTTGGAGATTGACATGTGTCAGTAAGAGTTGGAGCACTCCACATCTGTTCCTATCTTATGTAGAGTTATATGAAAACTCGTCACATGTGAAACTCCTTGTTTCATGTGAGGAATCAATACTACCTTTTCCTTCCTCATGAAATCCTATCCCAACAAAACTTCAAAATCATCCATAGGAAGAATGATGAAAACCGTCTTTCTACACCAGTCACCAGATTCAATGAAATGTCCTTGGCTACACCAACAACCCTCTATACACATGTGTTGACTATATTGAAGGTTGTATGCATTGGTTCAGGCCGCAGCCCAAGCATCCACACCATGTATTCCCTCAAGAAATTATGAGTCACCCCACTGTCCACCATGACTAACACTAACTTTCTGTTGAGTTCGAGCATCACATAGAAAAGGTTTTTCTCATATTTCTCTTGGCTCTCCATGGATTCGCCTTCCATGAAAACGTTCAAGACCTATAAGAATCCAACATATGGGTTGTATGCCTTCTCCAAAGCATTCAAATTCTATTTCAAGGGATAATTCTTCGCATAGTTCTCCTTGGCACAAATCCATCACATAATTGGTTTCTTCTCTTTTGTTGTGTCCGTTTGCTTGGAATTTTATTCACTTTCCTTGGGCATCTTCATATTTCCTTTGTCCTTCCTCTTCCCCTTCCCTTGTTGTTGCATCTCACCTTGGGCTTCCTCACTGTTCCTAGTACTTGTCTTAGTTTCAACCTAAAAATATATCAATTTTACCATCGCAATGATTGTTGTTGCAAGAGTATGTACGTTCTATCATCACAACGCACTTTGCACCCACGGTTGTAGACCATTCATGAAGTGGAAAATTTTGTCTTATTCCGACATGTCTTTGATCTCCAAAATGAGCCCCGTGAACTCCTTGATGTAGGTTTGGATCTTACCAATGTGCTTTAGAGCCAACAATTGATTCCTTGCAATTCTTTCTTGGTTCCATGGACCAAACTGTTCCTTCAAGGTTGTCTTCATCTCTGCCTAGTTCTTGATCTTCTCAATGATTCTCCTAGCTGCTAGGTATTTCACTCGGTTCCTCCACCATATCTTAGCGGTTCCTGTCAAAAACATCAATATAGCATTCACCTTGGCTTCATCTGAACGTTTGTTCAACTGCTCCAAGTACTGCTCAATGTCCTAACAAAAGTTTCCCAACAACTTAGCATTGCGACTACTATCATATGGCTCGAGTTCTTTTATCTTGATCCTCATCGACATGACAACAAATCTATTTCCATTAGCCAAATCTCATTTCACCAATGTGATGGTGTCGTCTTAGTCCTTCAACCTCTGTGTGATTGCGACAAGTGCTTCCTCCACTACCTTGATTCTATCATGAATTTCGTTGGTCAAGGTGTCAATCATCACATTTGCAGTTTCCTAACACTCCCGAATGAATTCGTTAAACCTATGCTTCATCTTTTCCATCTCATCCTCCATCTAGTCGACCTTCTCACCATGCTGGCACATTGCGTCCATCATCTACTCAACAATCCTATCCAAGACAATGAGTCAATCCTTCATTCTGCTAGTCTTTGGATCTCTCTCGGTGCCACTTCCATATACATGTGACCCATACATGGATGGCCCTCCAAGTATCTTCACTTTACTTGAAAAAGGGTTCATCCAAGGCCCCCAAGAGTTCATCTTGAGATTTCTTCAAAATTTTGTGAGCAACTTCTGCGATCGGGTCTATGACAGTCCTGGATTCATCTGACTTTCCCAAGTGCTTGGTTCACCCTAAAAAAATTGTGCTTTTCTTGCTCAAGGGGTGAACCCAGGGTTGTTCACAAGTTGTGGCTTCATCCACAACTTTGCCTTTCACTTCCATCACAAACCACCAAGTCTGTGCTTAGGTTTCCTTTATGATGGGTCAGTCCACCTGAACGAAACCTCACTAATATTGTGCCAAAACTATCTTCTCAACAAGTACGCCCTCACCACTATTACATTTGTAGTAGTGGTGAAGAGCCAAATTTGTTCAAATACCACATGTCACAATCCCATAGGATGCATATTCAGATCTTGTGATCATTCACCTCCCAAGGGTGTGTGACACCGTGATGGTTTTTACTTGGTTGCTTGGCACACCAAGAATACTTCATCTGGACTATGCCTCTTCACCCAGAGCATACCCATACTCCATTCTAGGCTATCATTGATCCACACTCCTACTCTAGTGCAACTCTTGTATACTTAGACAATTGTTAACGGTTTAACACTTATTCATATATAAGCATACATCCATGAACATGAGAAACCAAGAGAACAATTATAGAAAAAACAAAGACATACACAAAATTAGGGCGAGAAGAACAAACTATGCCTAACACCTGGATAATTCTTTATTAATATGAAACAATTATAATATGGGCACTACTGACTCGGTTTACAAATTTTTCAGAGTCACATGACTCACCTCACCTCACCAAGACACTCATAAACAGATTCATCACACCAAGACTTTTTGTCACAACCATCTCTGCAACCTCCTATGGTACACCTTAAACGTGCCCACAACCGCAAAATTGTTTTCCCTTCATTTATGCAGACTTTTCACCAATCTAACAAAAAAATTAGTTCTATATCACACATGCCTCCAACAAACCTGCATTTCCAGACTTCCCCAAAACCTCCCAAAGCATCCCACTCTTAGCTACTTGTCTTCCATATTGTTAACTTTGCCTTAGTTTGTTGCCTCAAACTTGCCTTAGACTTGTTCTCTAAATATCTTTCCAATCTTCTATGCCTTCCTTTGGTTTGCACCCTTTCTCTTTTAGGAAATCCAAGGGTCACTTGTGCAAAACGTTGCGTCTCTTTGGTGTGTTGTTCCCCCTCACGAATCGTCACACTCAAATGAATCATTGTGCCCCTTTGTGGACCTAGTGCACCCATCCAAGCCCACAAACCCATCAACCTTCATGTCTCTTGGACTGACGCACCCCATCCTTGGGCGTGTGTCCCTTGCCTTGCAATTCTCTTATGATGATCATTGTGAATCCTTGTGGGGGTGTCGATGGGGTCATCCAACACCTTCAGTGCCCCCATGTTGATGAGGGAAGATGGGTCAACTCCTTGGGCATGCTCCCAAGTTGCCTCGCCCTTGTCCAAACACAACCCAAGTCTCTGTCAACCATTCTAAGGAAATTATGGTGTGTTCCCCCTTAGTGCCACACATCACCATCATGCGCCCAAGGTGCTCCTGCTCACACCCAAACATCTTTTTTTTCTCAGTTGATCGCTTCTTACTTTTTCTCTTCGTTCGCTCTGTCACTGAATCTGCCCAAGGAGCGCACACGCTCAGTGAGTGTTGTGGGAGACCTTATAGACTAGACAATTGAAGCCTCCCATATTACCTCCACCAAAGTTACTTCTATGTGTTAATGAGGTTTTCATAACAATATTTTGTTGCTAGGAGACATATTGTGATTCCTTGATGTCTGGTGTATTTCCTAAAGAAGAAAATAAAAACACATTGATGCCATAATCATGGAAAAAATCATTAATATATTTATTGGAAATGAAAAAAAAGACACGTGATTTTGAGAATAAAATAATTAAAGCCAAAAAATTAATTGGTCCAAGACATAACTCAGAACCTATATTTGTTTTATATCAATCAAAGGAAAACCAAGCGATTAATAGATTTCCCAAGTATATGACAAAGAAACTACACCAATTCAAGAATGAAAGCACCAAGTCAAAAACTATCGTAGTTCCCTCCTTAAATAAATATGGCACACGCTCAGTGAGTGTTGTGGGAGACCTTATAGACTAGACAATTGAAGCCTCCCATATTACCTCCACCAAAGTTACTTCTATGTGTTAATGAGGTTTTCATAACAATATTTTGTTGCTAGGAGACATATTGTGATTCCTTGATGTCTGGTGTATTTCCTAAAGAAGAAAATAAAAACACATTGATGCCATAATCATGGAAAAAATCATTAATATATTTATTGGAAATGAAAAAAAAGACACGTGATTTTGAGAATAAAATAATTAAAGCCAAAAAATTAATTGGTCCAAGACATAACTCAGAACCTATATTTGTTTTATATCAATCAAAGGAAAACCAAGCGATTAATAGATTTCCCAAGTATATGACAAAGAAACTACACCAATTCAAGAATGAAAGCACCAAGTCAAAAACTATCGTAGTTCCCTCCTTAAATAAATATGGCATTCATTTGTGACATATATCCCAACTAAATTATTTTTACATTAATTGATTGAATATGACACAAAAAAAGTCTTTTTGAGACTTCTTGAAATGCATTCATGAAACCCCCAAGGCTCCTTTCAAGATTAAATCACTATAAAAACCATGTAGTCATTCCCAAACATAAAACACATAAATCAGTCTTCATCGTAGCAAATTTTAGCTAAAAAAAATCCATTCGTTTACTTAATAAAAACATAAGAAACACATCATTGTAAGTGCACTAGTGAAATGCATTATATTGTATATTTTAAGTAAAACCAAAGAAGCCACAACATTTTTGTGTCAAAATTCATTGTTGAAAGGACTACCATTGCATCTCCAAAACATTTAAAGAAGAGCCATGAACCTCCCAAGTTTAATCTCTGCATAAAGACAAACATTCATTATCAGAATAAACATACAAAAAAAAAAAATTATCATGCATACAATACATGAAAGAGAATAAAATATATTCTCTAAACATTATAAAAAATTACTCTTTCTTGGATCAATATAAGAAAATCAAGACTATTCATTGATTTGTTTCCTAAATAAAAGAAAAGAACTCACACATATTCTCTCTTCAATGGTAAAACTAAATAAAAAACAATCGGCATCCCATCCCTAAGAAAAAATATTGAACTAACATTAGTACCCTTCATCAAGTATGATAATTCATTTTTCTATTACACTAAACATAGACATACACCCAACATTGTTCCTAATTGAAGTCTCAATAAAAACCAATCACTCTAGCATTGTAAAACTATAAATTGACAACCTACATTCTTCCTCTAAAATCAAAGCTCAAGACTAATCATTCATGCATTCTATCTATAAACTTAAAACTTAAATTCTCCTTAAGCATAGATCATAGTCAAAACATGCTTCTATTCATTCCATGACCATAATCCAAAAGAACTTGTTCTTTCTTAAGATATATCTCAAGTGGAAACCACATGAACCCAAATTCTTTTTGAGCATATAACTATCAAGATATCATATAACTATCAAGATATCGATTAATTCTTACTCTATCCTTGCACCAAAAACCCTATTTTCATTGAAAAATAAGAGTAAATGCATCCACTCTTCCATTCTCTATAAAAACCCTAGAATGCACATTCTTCATGAATATATAAACCACAACAAAATATCCATTAATTTAATCTATAACCCTAAATGCAAAATAAATCATGATGAAAACCAATGATTTAAGTCATTTTATTCATATTCTATATATATATATATATATAACAAATCATTTAGTCATGAAAAACCACACCCTTTTTTAAAATCACTCACATTCCAAACATGCATTCATTTATCATGGTCTCCAAAACCCTCAATATTATGAGTTAAAAAAAACATTTATTAATTCATCCTATTAGTATAAAGTAGATGCAAACCCTTAAAAAAAATGTAAAATATATCCATAAATGAGTGTTGACACTATCTGCAAATCACAACAAAACTTTGTTCCTTAGTGCTTATGCATTCATTCTTTAGAGTTGTTAACCCAAAAACAAATCTATGTAAACTATGAATCACAATTTATATGCCATCCAGATTATTAAAAAAAAAAAAAAAAAAACTCGTTTGATCCCACAAACAAAGAAATGAACAAGGGATGCATTCTATTCCCAAAACTATGAACCAAATTATTTCTTGATCATTAATGATAAGTATGCATTCATAAGTTCATTCTTTGACCATAAATTGAAAACCCCCTTCCTCTGCAGGGTGTAAATTATGGTCATAACATCCATTAACCCAATTTATAACCACATAACCAAAAGTAATATCCTTGGTGAGAATAAATTACAGTTAGCATTATTGTTTTATGTCAAATCTCATGCACATTTTACGAAGATGAAGGCAATGACCATTGTTTGTTATATTATCATAAACTAATAATCCACTCTTTCTATATATAATTTCCAATTGAAGAATAATTAGCATACATTTTGAAACCAAACCCCACATTCTTTTTGGGTTTAAATGAAAACCAAAAAAATGAAAAATGCTTTCATGCATTTCATAAGCATAAATTGAGCTCTCACATTCATCCTTTGTGTAAATATAACGAAAAAAACTCCATTGCTAACACCATAAATCAAGAATCCATATTCTTTCTATCTATAAATCACAATTTAAAAACAACGATTTTAGCATAATATAAGCATAGTGAACAACTCATGTTCTTCTCAAGCGCACATGAAATCCAAAACATTGGCTTCATTTATTATGTATTTCTAAACAAAGGATCTACAATGTTACTACACAAATCAATCACTAATAAAACATCTAATAATGCATTTTTATTGAGCATAAAAATTGTAGTTAAACCATATACTATGCATTCTATAACCATAAACCCAAAACCCATAATTTTCATGAATGCACATCACAACAAAGAGTATTCATTAATTGATTTTATGACCACAAATTGAGAACAACATCCTCCATAAATACATACATGACAATCTCATACATTAATTCATCCTATGAGCGCACACCGAGAACTAACATTTTTTATGAACAAATATCATATAATGAAAATGAGGGAAAATATAATTGAATCACATGAACGAACTACTCATCTACTTTTTCTTTGGCTAAATGGTTTCTCTTGCCTCTGCACCATCACATGACTCTTTGTTGCTACTGCTACTTTAATCCTTCACCATCACATGGCACTGTATTGCTATTGCTACTTTAATCCTTCAAGAGGACGTAAACTAAGAACCCAATTTCATCTTATTTGTAACCATACTAAAAAATACACTCCTTTCATATTATCACCACAAATCAAGAACCCACATTCTTCCTATTTATAACTCTAAAATAAAATAAAATAAACATTGATTTTTCATTCTACAATCGTGGGGAGCAACCCACGTTTTTTTGTAGCACAAATGAGAGCCAAAAAAATTGAATTGAATTATTCTATCACTACAAACAAAGTACCTGCAATGTTCCTAAGTAAATATTTCAAACTAAAAACATCTATTAATACATGTTTCACGAGCATTAAAATCATAATCGAAGCATCAACTTATGTATTCTATAACCACATGCCTAGAACCAAAAATCTCCATGAAAACATATCACAACCAAAAGTATTCATAAGTTTATTTTATGACCACAAATTGAGAATCAACCTTCTCTGTAAACACCTACATCATAGCCTCATATGTTAATTCATCCTATGAGTTGAGACTGATAATTAGCATTCTTTATGAACACATATACCACATAATGAAAAGGAGAGAAAAACAAATAGAAAAACATAAATGGCTACTCCTTTGCCTCGGCCTTAGTTTCTCCCTCTTTTGCACCATCGCTTGACACTCTATTCTTGTTTCTAGAACTCTGTTTTGAGGCTTCTTAATCTCTAGGTTTAATATACTTTTCCTAATGAATGGATGATGAAGAGGGAGTAAGGCAGTGAAGGATAGAGGATGGAAATCAATTAGATCATAGTTTAAAAAGGCCTTCTCATAATTAAAACACATGTATCAACTTAAATATGACCACATTTTCTTCTATAATAACAATAACAGTAAGAATAAGAATAATATATAATTTAAGATCACGACCTAACTACATGCCAAATTGATATATGATATCCCTTGTTTGTGGAACAATGAACCCCTTTAATGCAATGATTTGACGACTTAATTTATGGAGGTGTACATTTTGTACCTCAATAACATTATTCTTCATTTTGTCACCCTAGTTTATTTTATTATTTTATTATTCTTAACATATTGTTAAACAAGACTTCATTTTTCACTTGCATCATTCTCCACCTTTAATTATCTTCAATTTTAATACAATTTTTATTATCTTCAATGTTAATATGAATTGTCTTTTTATATCTAATATCATATAAATATTATTAAAACATCTACAAAATAGGGTATTTTATGTTATCTTTGTTTTATATATTTTTAATAGAGGAGGATAACTAGTGAATAAATTGCACATTTTTTTATAATGATTCATTTGAATGATTCAAATCCAACCCAAAATACCTTAAAATTGATTGAAATGAATCATGCCTAAGATTTCACCATTAGAGTAATGAAAAACCAAATTTTACCATATTCTATAAAAGTTTTTTATTCTATTTTTTAAATTGCACTATGTAATTTTATCACTCTCAATTATTAAGTTGTTTCATGGATCAATTATTAAGTTGTTTCATGAATGTAATGTTGATTGTTTTAGTTGAAAACCGTATCTCAATAATTCTATTTTTTAAATTGCACTATGTGATTTTATCACTCTCAATTATTAAGTTGTTACATGGATGTAATGTTGATTGATTTAGTTGAAAACCATATCTTAATAATTCAATGATAAGGAAAATACTATTTTATTTAAGAAATTTTTCCATTTTAAAAATATTTAATGAAATAAATTAAATTTATGAAAATAAATTACAATGAAATATTGATATAAGAAAATTAATTAATAGTGATTTATAATATAATGTAATCTTTATTTATTTATTTTTATTTCAAATTGTATAAAAAATATATAGAATTTAAATTAGTAAAAATAAATTACAATTAAATATAAATATAAAAAAGATTGTTTATAAAATATATAAAATAATGCGATTTTTACTTTTTATTTCAAATAATATAGAAATTATATGGAATTTAAATAAATAAATAAAACATTTTAATAAATAATATTTAAAAAAAATCAACTTTTAAATTTGATTTTGAATTATATATAAAAAAAAACCATAAAAATGGTATAATCACTTAAAATTTTATGTAAATATAAATAAAATCTTTATATGTAAATATAAATAAATCTTCGTATGTAAATATTTTTATATAAAATTTAAATAATAAAAGGTATTTTAATCAATAATATTCTTAAAAAATCAACTTTTTTTTATTTGATTTTGAATTATAAAAAAATATAAAAATAATCTTACATTGAAAAAGAACTTAAAATCTTTATATGTAAATATAAATAAATCTATATTTATATGTAAATATAAATAAATCTTCATATGTAAATATAAATAAAGTTTATATGAAACAAATTGTACTTAATATGTAAATATAAATAAATCTTCACCAGTAAAAATCAATAAAGTTTATATAAAACAAATTGTACTTAATAGTAGTGAAATATATTTAAAATTAATAATAATAAAATCTAAAATATTCAAATTGTACTTAATAGTAGTGAAATATATTTAAAATTAATAATAATAAAATCTAAAATATATTTAAAATTAATAACAATAAGATTTCAAAATATATTTAAAATTAATAATAATAAAATCTAAAATATATTTAAAATTAATAATAATAAAATCTAAAATATTAAAGAAAATAATAGGATTTTCTTAATTGATTGGAATTCCTTTCTTAAAAGTTTTTATGAGTTCCCTAATGTCATGGATACCATTCCTATTGTCCCTACAAAGGAAGTAGTTTTTTCTTTAGATGACATAGAGTTCGGGGTTAAGCAGCTCGCAAATGGGAAAACTAAGGACATTGAAGGCTACCAAACTGAAATTTTTAAAATTGGAGGGCCAATCCTTATCCCTCACATACACAAGCTCTTCAATTTAGCAGTCAAGCAGGGCTTCCCTAAACCCTAGACGCAAAGCCTCATTGTTCCTATTTTAAAAAATGGGGATAAAAACATTCCCTCTAATTATAGGACCGTTATGATTAGCCCGATTTTAGCCAAGCTTTATGGAATTATTTTTTAAAAGAATATTAGCATTTGGCTAGAAAGTCATGGTAAAAGAGCTAAAGGCTAGGCCGGGTTTAGGAGATATCATTGAACTGTGGACCATCTTGTTACCTTTAGGATCATTGCAGAGGAGTTCCGCAATACTAAAACCAATCTTTTTTGTTGTTTTGTTGACTTTAGAAAAGCTTTTGACATGGTTCCTAGGAAAAACCTTTGGAATAGGTTGGAAGAGATAAAAGTGCCTCTCGAGTTGAGGGCTGCTGCA